>JACYFF010019584.1:12055359-12076103 GCA_017589665.1 Selenicereus undatus
GTGTCAAAATGCTTGATCGTATTTGATTGAAAATTTTGTACTTTTTTGCTGTAATTCCTTCCTATATGTGACTTAATTTTCTTTTCTTGATATTTAATCTTTCACTAATTGACGTCATCATTGATTTCTTGCTACAATTCGTAATCTTACTTTTTTAGGTGTAATTTTTGTCAGGCTTGATTAATAGTCGTGGTGTTTGGTTTGATTCGTTTATATTCTTGATTATTTCCGTCCGATTTATGACTTAGGTTAAATTTTTTTTGCTTATATTATATTATATTGTATTAGTAAATTAATTGTGTTTAAATTCTTTCATTTTTATTTATGTTGTTCATTTAGGGATTTTTGTTTTTTTACAAGGAAAACTCTCATAATTTGATCCTCTTCCTTGGCGTTTCAAATTTTTCATGAAAACAATAATGCAAACTATTTCACATATATCTAAATTTTATGGTGATCTATTTATTTACATCAATTAAAAAAATTCAAATATCTATATTGCAAATTATAATATGATTTTCATAATTTACAAAAGTTACTGTTAAGATATATAAAAGAAATCAAAAAATTTGACTTTCATTTTTACATACGTAGATAAGAGTATAGTCCTCTATATCTTCACAAGTTTTGCTATTTCGGAAATTAAGTGAGGTGGTCAGGTTGGAGTTTAGAACAATATGGAGGAGTGTTGGGGGATTTCATTGGGTTGGGAACGCTTGCAATAGGATCAAATTACATTAATGGATATATAAGATGAGTTTAATATTAAAAAATTGATCCTAATTTATAAAGTCTTTAGAACGATTTTGATTAACTTATTCACCTTCAAAATATGTCTCCAACATTAACAAATGTAATTTTTCAGTTTCATCTTTAAAATCATCGCATACGTTCAATACTACATGTATGTTTGAATCAATATAATTTTTTGTTTCCATTGTTCAGTTAGAAACTATAATGCATGCTTGAATATTTCCATTGTTTAGTTAAAAATTACGATGCATACTTTAATACTATTTCGATATATTTTTTATGATGACATACATTCAATACTGTAATGAATGCTTGAATCAATGTAACAGTTTTGACGTATTTTGACGTATTATAACTACATATTGAGATAACTTGAATGAATTGTGATCAAAATAGATCTATTTTCAAAGATAAAAATCTCCTAAAAGAAAAGGATAAAAAACTATGTAATACTAAAAAATTATAACTATAATAACTAGGCTTATTAAATTTTTATAGTGAAAATTTATTTCTACTTATAACAAGATCACTTACTAAGTAGCTTATTTGTGTCTTTTTTTCTAAATAATAATAACAATTATATATCTTTTGTAAATAACTTATTATCTATTTTATAAATCACCATGCAAAGTACGGGTTTATACTAATAATAACTCAATTTCAATGAAATAAAGGATCCAAAATTAAAAAAAAAAAACATATTTCCATTTTCTAGTAATTTCCAACCGAAAATTAGCGGCTGTGATCTCCAAAGCGCCATAAAATATCTCCCTCTAAAATCCTTCCTACCAAACAAACTCTCTCTAAAATATTTTCTGAATAGAATAGAATTATTAGACACGGCAAGAGAAAAAAAAAAATTGCCCGGAAAAAAGATGGCATGGTCTGCGGCGAATGCGATGCGGTGTTCATCGCTACTTTGCAATTTTCCCAGTAATTCTTCGACTTCGCTACCTCGTAATCGAAGCAGCCCCTTCTCAGTTTCCGTCACATCGAATTTCAGACGCTCTAATCGTCTCTCTATTCGATCATCTTCTGCTTCTGGTACTTCCTCTCTGTGTTTTCTGATTTGGGTTTCCTCAATTAGTCAATTTTATCAGCACATTATGATTGATTTTCGGTCTCTTTCGTTTCTGCTGCCCTTTTCTGTTATGGGAATGCTTAAGGAAAGAAAAAAATGGTTTCCCAATTGTGGGGATTTTGGGGGGGGGGGGGGGGGGATGTTCTAGGGCTATTTTGTGTAGGTAAGTAGATGATGTATTTACGCATAGATCTGATTTGGGGTTTGGCACTGATGTGTAATCAGTACTGTTGTATGTTTGTGGGGATTTGAAGTTTCAAGCTTTTGGGTCGTTTTTTGTTTAATGTGTTTGTTTAATTAATGGTTTTTGGACTTATAATTGATTTATTTCTTTGTCCTGCTTGGTTGTGAACCACCTTGGTGCTAGAGTGCCTTGGCACCAGCTTTGAACTGTCTGTGCCTTGTTTTGCTTCAATGATCCGAATAAGTAACTGGGCTATATGGAAATTTAGCAGTCAATTTCGTTGTGTGGATTTATTATGGTTATCTTGATCGAGAGTTCCTGCTTCATGGAAAAAACATATGCTTCCTTTTGTCCTTTTCTGGATGGGTAAATTTACACACAAATAAAACCTAAAAGGAATCAAACCTTGGTTTCTTTTATGGAAACCAAGTACCTACCATGCTTCCTTTTTGTTAAACCAAGCTACGCATGTTTGAGCAAAGGGTGGAGGAGGAAGATATGTAAGGAAATTAGGAATGAGACTTATGGCATTTTAAAGCTTATCAACTCTTACAAAAGGGTACTGCATCCCTCTACATGTAACATTTTGCATGAGCAGTTGTGCACTGGAGGCTCATATGCAATTGGAGGGGGCCACTATTTGTTGTCAACGTAGCTACTCCATCTCCTCTTGCTATACTATCTGAAATGAGCGGAGGTCCTGAAGAGAGAGCTAGAAAATCTTAGTATTGTCCTTCAGCATTTGGCCTAATTGAGGTTTCCTTCTCACATTTCTTCTGAATGGCTTTTGATGCCCTCTTTGGATTGGGTGATACGATGTGGTCTTGTCTACTCACTAGGTGAAATGTTAAGGTAAGAACAAGATAGTTGATTAATTGAATAGTCTGGAAAAATAGAAAAAATTCTTTCTTGAACATGGACGATGTGGTCTTGTCTACTCACTAGGTGAAATGTTAAGGTAAGAACAAGATAGTTGATTAATTGAATAGTCTGGAAAAATAGAAAAAACTCTTTCTTGAACATGGAGGGCTAATAACTAAATATTCCTCTAAGATAAGGGTGAACATGAAAGTTCAAATATGTGTTCTATTTTCTAGCCTGTCTTGTATTAATGTTGTTTAATGTATCTGTGAATTCAAAATCATCCCATTGCTGTATCTTAGTGTCTTCTTTGACTTGCTTTTTGTTGCGCTTTTATTAAGTTTCAGAAGCACCTGCCGAGAGTCTGGTCCCGGCAATTTCCCTCACTGACAATGCATTGAAGCATCTGAAAAGGATCAGGTCCGAGCGAGGTGAGGAGTTGTGCTTAAGAGTTGGCGTTAAACAAGGTGGATGCTCCGGCATGTCTTACACAATGGATTTGGAAAGCAAAGATAATGCTAGACCAGATGACTCTGTGATTGAGCACAATGGATTTACTATTGGTAAGCTCCCCTCTAGCCTGAAGCCCTGAACTTTGACCAAGTACAAAAACAACCTAGAGAAGAGAAAATCCCATTTTCTTAAAGGGTGATGTATGTAACAGGAACTCTGGCCGGTCATTTAAATTTGAGATCAGAATGTTCGTGATGTTGAAAATTTTTTGTGCTGTCATTGAATACTAAAGAACATACTGAAAGTGTGTGACGCTGTTGACTGAATTTCTGTCCTTTGGAAGCCAGAGCTTTCATGACATCACTGAACATAAGAAAATGAGAACCTACTTGTTAGACTCCATTGTTTTTTTAAATTGGCAGATGCATCTTTGGGAATTTGCAAACATTGTTATTTGTTAACTGGATTTAGTTAGATAAGCATTATTTATTAAGTTCAGCACTTTCTCAGAGGACAGTTTCACTGAAAATGAATGGCTTTTTCGGAATATGGTGGTCGACTAGGGCGAAATGGTCTGTGTAAGGTGTCCATTTTTTCAAGATCATTGACATCTTCAAACCATTCAAAATTCTGAAGGGTTGCAGCCTTCATTTTTACCAATATCACTTTCATTTGCCAGTTTGATGTAGCTACAGTGTATTTGTGCCTTGTGTAGGCGGCTCATGTCTAGATCTCTCCAGACCTTGATTTTTTTTTTTAACCTTGTATTTGGCCATTGCAATGCATTTATGTATGACCTATTTACCTTTTTCTTTCCAAATTATATGTACTTGTATCAGACTTTTCCGGAGCTGGATTTGGTGGGAGCCGTATTGGCTCCCCTTTTTTTTGGGGGGGGGGGGGGGGGGGGGGGGGGGGTTATTGTTGTAGTTGCTGAATTTGCAATAACATTTAGTCAATAGTTTTCCTTACGTAATACTATAATACTACTTTTGAAAGTACGGGTGGAAATGAGCCAAGTCCGAACTGAGGAGGATCGACGCCCGGCTTACCGTAGTTGACAAGCCCTTGTGAGCCTCTACAAGCCCATACTTTGCACGTTCGCACTAGTTCTTGTTATACAAAATCATCAAAATTGAACTTAAATCATGGTTTTTTTTTTGGGGGGGGGGGGGGGGGCTGTGTCTTAGGTAGATAATGGCACAAGATTGAAAAATATTGGTTGAGTAATTAGGATGAGAACAGTTAAAAAAAGAAAGTAATTTTGTAGTGGCAGTGAGTATGATGTATGGTTGTGGCTTTGGGATAGACAAGCATGATTGACTGATGGAATAGATCCTAGTTTCATCAATCAAATATAACGTAGTTTTTGAAATTGCATCAAAAGTTAAGCTTAACATGCATTCCCTTCCCCTCGTCCTCTATGAGCCTCACAAACCTGCCGAGCTGAGCTCATTTGTATGACGAGCTGAAGCATGAGCTTGGTTGTGGTTCTTTTGAGCCAAGCTCTCTGAGTTTCAATATGAGATAGCTCACGAGATGGCTGTTTCCTCGCTTGTTTTGCGTTCCCATCAATTGTGTGTGCTAATTATTTTCCTTTGGTTGTATTGGTTATTGTTTACCTAGGGCTATTTGTGGTTTCTCGTTGATGTATTTGCCAATGGATTGTTTTCGATGTTGTTTAGCTCCCTGTTTTGTTTCAAAAGATTTTTACTCAAAATGTTTTCTTAAATCTTTATGTGGATTTATTAGGATTGGTCTCTTTGTGGGTAATAATACTTACAAAGATAAGGTCTTTTACATCTAGATCTCCCCAGATCCCGTGCAAGCGGGGACCAACAATGGGAATTGTTGTTGTTTTGTTGTTGTTCTGGGACTTTATTCACTTGATAATTTAGTACCTTTGAAATTTTCATTGACATGAGTTCATTGATTAATACCTTCTTCGGAGTTGAAAAACAAAAATATTCATGGTTGACCAACCTTAGGATGTCCTCACTCTATCTCACTCTATCTAACCTCTTACGATCACCCCATTTTTGCTATTATGGATTGGTAGTGTCATCGATAACCTTGCCAGTCAACCTATCTTATTGTCTTACACCTCGTCAATTGACCCACATGTTGTCTCGCACCACCTAAATTCCCTTGTAAAGGGCAACTTTTATTTTCCTTCATGCACTTGGTTAATAGTAATTGATAACTTCAGCTCGACCAAGTTACAGGGTCTAAAATATTTAACAAATAGAATCTTAGGGTATTTTATTAACTCGTACATAATGGGGACTGTCTATTTTTTCACCACACCATAGGGTGCTAAATCATAGTTAATCCCTTTTTAATGGATCCAAGGAGACAGGAGGCCTTTGGGTTTTCAGTTGAGTCAGTGACTAGCTGTTTGATCATGCGTGATCTCTGTTAAGGATATGCTAGTTGCTACTGTGGTGATACAGGCTTCTGTACATCTTCAAGCTATGTTACATGGGGTCGAGGACGTCAATTGGGGACAGGTAGATATGAGATCGGTCCAAACTATCTTCTGCGGTGCTTTGTGTCTTCCTAGAAAAAGAAGTTTTTCACTGAGCATTTCAGATTGACTCCCCAACATGCGATTTTTTCTACGAAGTTTTTTCAAAGGGTCCAGATCCTAGGCAAGTTTGAGCTCATCTTTTCAAGTAGGACTGATGTTGATGCCTTTGGAATGGAGTATCCCCACATTCAGATTTTGTTGGAACCTTGATGATCCAAAGTCCAAACTTGTTAGGATGGTTGTCTGAAAAACTATTGAAGGCCATACAAAGTGAAGGAATTGTAAAATTTGTGCTCTTGTTATCTTGCTTCTTGTCACAGGCTCACAGCTAAGGCATGTCATTTTGAGTTCAACCTATCAGCGATCTAGATTTATCTATAGTTGTCAGGATTCCAATTTGTTTTCAATATCAAATCCAGAGTTATCCATATTCTAGATGATATTGTCATCTATTTTCTATCGAGATTTATCCAAATTACAACTTTTTCACCCCAAGATTTTTAAGAAAATGAAACGGGGGATCGAGACAAACAGAATACCATTTGAGCAAAAAACGTTTGTTGTCTATGTGATGTCTGTCAACGTAATTTAGTGACCTCTGTTTGCTTTGCAGTTTGTGATCCAAAGAGCCTGCTGTTCGTGTATGGAATGCAGTTGGACTACAGTGATGCGCTTATTGGCGGAGGCTTCAATTTCAAGAATCCAAATGCATCGAAAACATGTAGTTGTGGAAAGTCTTTTGCGACTTAGGATGTAAACTATGCACATAGGCTGTATTGTTATCAGTGTACGTTTCAATATTTTTGATTGGTTGGATTGTGGATATACTATTAGCTTGTTCACTCACACAAGGGTTTGGAATGAAAATGTATTATGTTCAAGGCTTCTTTAATATAACATTGTTGTGCAGTTGGAAAATATCTGGTGCTTAGAATATACCCTATTTAGACCGTTGGCTGTTGATACTATTGTGAAGTTGCACTTGTGAGTCCAAAATTTTATTGAGTACTGTATTGGACTTAGTTACCTTCTTGCTTCACTATTGCAGTCTTTGAGCAGTAGATGTTATTTATATGCATACATCAAATTGTCAAATCATATGTTGGATTATAGACATAAATCCTGTACGAAAGCCAGTGACTGCCAAGGAGCTTAGTTTGAGTCAGTTACTCAGTTTCATATCAGCTAAGAGAACAGGTTGGTTAGTGCAGCATCGAGTTGACAGTAGTGTTGAAGTTAGCTTGTGTACTGGCAAATAATGATGCAAGAAAATGACATTCATTAACATTAGAAAGTTTTAGATTACCTGAATTTAACATGTTCAAGCTGAAACCAAGTTGCGTCATTTTGCATTTGACTAAGTAATAGTGGTGGTTCACATGGTGTGAAAGGATCCCTGTGCTTTATGAGTCTCTAATGGAATGCACCGTTCATCTAGTAGCAGGTGCTGGTAGGTTCGCATATGTTGACAATTTACCGTAGCATCTGAGGGCATAAATGAAATTGCAGTGCAACCGTCAATTTATGGCAGTACTGTTCCTGCGTATTTTCCTTTGCTATTCTCCATCGTTTGCAATGTATCAGTACTCAATTGACACCAACATTCAACAGTTTCATATAGTGCATGATTTAATATTCCAATCAATGTAATGAATTAAGAACGCTCAATATCCACTTATCCACAGCGAGGTTGCAATTGAGAACATTATCAGAAATTTCTCGAGGGTGAAACACCAGCAAGGTCGGGAATATAAACATGCCATAAGAGCACCCAATTGCTAGAATTGTACTTCCTCAAGGGCCTGAACTTGATTTATTCTAACACCAAAAAGGAAGAGAAGCATCCTGCCCATCAGCTAAACAAGTTCGGGCTTCAGCTTCTTCTCAGACTTGTTTTCGGCAAACAGCAGTCTGAGGTAAAACCTCATAGGAAGTTTCGGATGTCCAACGACTTCACGTCTACCATTTCCTCGTCTTGAACTCCGCCCTAGATGCAGCGAATAAAAGCCAGTTAGCTCCACAATAATCAGAAGAAAATGGGTGAAACATAAACATTCCTCAAGGAATGTGCACTAGAGAGCCAATGCACACCAATGCAAGCCTGTCAAATGGATTGCTGTTAGCATTTGACATTTCAGAAAGACAATTATTACCAAGGGTACAATTGGAAAACAGGTCGTCCAAGTATGAACAGGTTCAGGTCAAGTTAATTTGAGATTGGGTATACAGAGGTTGATGCATGCTCCGGCTGCTTCAGAACAGCTGAAGGTATGTCACTTGGCTTCATGAGTTCATGTTGCGTTTAAATATGGAATCATGTTGTCCACTAGATTGTCAGGAAAATGCAACAATGCTAGTTAAGCAATTCTCAGGCATGGCTGGGTCATCAATTCTAGTTTGCAATAAATGAGTGTTGCTCAAGAATCTATGTTGAATCTTGTCCAGGTCACTTGGATCAGGGAAATCAGGCACAATCAGTTTTACCTTGTATAAGCAAAGTGGATTTACCATTCTATGCTTCAGTAGCCTCAAGAGCTGCTCCTGGGTGAGAACATTTGACTGAAAAATATGAGAAAGATGCATGTCTTGACAAATTGTGGGACTTTCTCAATTTTTTTGTGGTGACCAACAAGTCGTTTAGGGTAAGCTCAAATTCTCTTCGGTGACTAATAAATTATCTTATGGAGACCATTTACTCTCTCAAGCAAGGCATATTTTAGGTTCTCAAATCTGTAAGATGGTCTGGACTCTGGCCCAATAATTTGCCTAGCACAATTTGAACCTAATTTAACAGACCATCTGGGGCTTGTGCAAATTCCTAAATTTCTGATGTACTCGAGTGCCATATTGCCCTGGGTTTTCATAGTAGTAGAGATGGTACATATTCTACAGATACTCGCACTTTTTAATTGCTTCTTCAATTCCAAACTATGAAAACCATGGATGAGGATTTCTTGCATGTACAACTGGTTCAGGAAAACTCCTTATCGAAATAAATAAACAATAAATAATAAAATAAAATAACCTTGTTTAGGAGAACTCGCAATGAGCTCTCTCTCACTAATTTCTACTTATAGTTGGAAATGTCAAACCCAAATTGGCAAATCCTTTTGACAAGCCCTTGAAGCTTCAGTCTTCTATATTATTCATTTATGCTGACGGGTATCTCAGAAACTAGAGCTATTGTTGTCTTCTATTTTTCATTCAGCAGTTTTATGCTCAATAAGACATAAGATACACATCTTTTGAGTGACAAAAGGAGATAAAACAATAGGACCATATAGTCACGCATCCATATGTCGTTGGCAAATCAAAAAAAAAAAAGCACAAAAAGACATCAAAAAGCCAATGTCAACTAGGAAATTAAACAAGTAAAAAAATAAGCTAGTTTATATAGAAAGAAAGCAGCATACTTCTTCTTCTGAGTTTCCATTGCCTCAAGAGCATCCTTCTTTAATTCTTCCAACTGAGCCTTTGCAATTTTATGCTCCAACTGCTCCTCATATTTGGGAAAATCATTCCTGTTGATTCCAAGGCTGTTTTTTGAGAGGAAAAATGACGTAAGTCATTTAGCAAGAAGGGGTCTCCACACAGATACCCAGAAATGAAAGTATAATATAGGAACTTCCAATCATGAGGTTTTTTTGTTTTACAGTTGTCACCGGGGGGGGGGGGGCATCCGACCAACCCAGTGCAAAAATTATCCCATGAACTAGAAAACTACTTACTTCTAATTGATCTTATCAAACTCTTCCATTAAACGGCTCATTCCTTTCTTATCATTTCACATAGGAGGTTTCTTGATCTCTTTCTCAACTTTGTCCAAGGCTTCAAACATCATGGCCTCTGCACCAAGATCATCAGTAAGACCTCTCCTGCAAACAATCTTGCCTAAATCAGAATCCGATATTAAATAAAAAAAGAAAGTCTCTTTGGAACCGGAATCATAGAGATCATGGCTAATGACCATCACACATGAGATTCTTTTTCTTTTTCTGTTTGGCCTTTTTTATCCTTTTTCTGCTTTGGGGGGGGGGGGGGGAGATTAAGCAGAACATACTTGATCCTTATCTCCTGCAATGTCAGCAGATAAGTACGAGCATCCTGAACACCTTGGGTTCGCATATCGATTGTGTACTTAATCCTCTGGGACTCTGAAAATAGGTCTGCCCTGTACGGTAAGATGATAAGAGTGAATGGATACAAATTTAACCACCAGAAATAGCAGAGTTAGCAGTCTTATCCTTTGAAGATCCTAAATATGAAAACTGGTCCAAACACCAGATGTCATACAATTTAGCAACCTAATATACAAAGATTGAGCATTCTGTCTTGTATTTGCAGATGATAGTCAATAATACTCCTTTTCCCTAAGAGAATGTGATCCTCTGGCATCAGCTATTCTTGAAAGAACAAGTGCATGCTCATCACTATTAAAAAGAACGGAAAACAACAGGGTAGAGAGGGTAGTTACTGGGGAGAGGGGTTACTTTGGTTAGATGGGATTCAACCCCCTCCCCCCAACCCCAAAACAAGGCGGGCAGCCTGAGAGAGGGGGTCTGGGGGGAGGTAGCTTTGGTCCTTGTTTTATTTAAGGGCTTGCAATTAACAGGCAGATGAAGGTTTTCACTTGCTACAAGAAAATAACAAAAGAAAGAAAACCTTCAAAGTCGAATAAGGTTGCACTTATCCAGATCCCAAAAAAAAAAAGAAGGGTTGCAATTATACAAGATGGTTACCAATATATATTCTTCAGTGCTAAGGCAGTACAAAATGAAGAGCCTCAACAAGTTTATCCTGCAAGCTCACTTCTGTCGATGCCAACTTCATAATGAAGTATAACCCACAATAAATTGCAAAAGCCCTTCCAGCAAGAATAGAGGGCTTCCCCAGATTTCATATAATCTTAAACTGCATGTTGGGATTCCAGTTTCCACACCATTTGCCCACTTTGTACCCAATTCCATATTCCATGTTCCTCATTGCATACATAAATACCAAATTATATATTATTTTTCAGGCATAGAGCAAGAGATGCTTAGAAAAGCATTAAAGCATCCATGTTTTCTCAAATACAGCAAGTTACAGAAAAAGTATAGAAAAGCAGTCATAAAGCAATGGCAACTACCTGAATCAAAATACATCATATACTACGACAAGTTAAAAGTCAGAAACATACTTCTCTCTAACAGTCTTCATGACATTAGCATACTGTTGCACAGCAGCAGGGTCATCTGTATCAATAGTGATCTTTTCTTTACGAAGTACCCCCAAGGCTGTCTCAAACTTCTTCTTAACCACCAAAAATATGCCCTTCAGCATCTCTTTTCAGCCAGAGCAAATGCAAGGGAGGAAAATAAGTTAGTTATCAGTAAAACAAATCATCATGACCTTCAAAATGTTAAACAAGATAAAACTCAGTTATTAATGAGTCTTTCTACTTTATGGGTTTCAATAATACACATTAAGCTTTAAGGCGTCCAAATGTTCATGGTACGGTCCTGTTGATCTATTATACTAACAGAAAATCCAGGAAACCCTATTTGATTATTGCGTTAGACAAGTCCTCAAATAACAAAAGGCAGTTCACCAAGGCCATTCAAAAGAACTCTTGCTGTTGCAATACAATACCAAGTAGCTAATAAAAAGAAGACATAAACAAACTGCCCACCTTCCCCCCTCCTCCCCCCCCCCCCCCAAAAAAGCCAATATCAACTTGATTAATGAATCTATAATAATATAATGTTTTGTTTATTTTTTTGTTTTGAAAGTCTAGAACTAAACTTTGTTACTTATTCTCAGTCTAAGACTATACGCATCCTTATCTAGGAAGCTGCAGATGGAACCAATCCATAATAGGGTACAATACAACTTTCTCCCCCCCCCCCCCGGTTTTGGGGTTTTGGGGGGGGGGGGGAATTGCAGATGAAGATGAAGACATATGAGACTCACCGTCTCCCTTGAAACCCGCGGAAGCAGCTTCCTTGGCAAAGTAGCGAACAGGAACACCATGTTCCTTTGGGAAAATAATCTGAGCAGCATATAGCTGGAACCACCAAAGAAGATCACAAATGAAGCCATAAGGGGTTTGCAAGTGCAGAAGTATACAAAATGCATGTCCACTAGGTAAATTCTAAATGCCAGGTGAAACTATAACAAATTATGCAAACCCTACCATGGCTAGCATCAACATGTTGTGATGCAGAACAAACTAAGCAAGCAAACTGAAAATTACGTGGATTTCGGAGCTTCGTGTAGCCTACTATTAATCATCAAGAATTAGGGGGGACTTCCCATGGGAACATTGTTAATAACATGTCATCCATTTTATCAAATGTGTACCACATTCAACGCTGCGGTCTCCAAATTCCCCATTTTGAGCGTAAATTCCCTGAAGAGCAATGACATTTCCCCCAACCCCCCCCCCCCCCCGCCCAAAAAAACTACAGTCAGATGAATAATCGAATACCAATTACCACAAAACAAAACTCAACGAAGATAACCAAATTTCGCCTACATTTGAAATAATTACTCATCCTCGTTGTGACACCTAGGTCGAAAAAGTTTCCTTTGAAACAGACCAAAAGATCAAATGCAATTCGTAATCCAGATAACCAGAGGATTCCAAAGCAAAATGCAGCATATAAATGGGCGAAATCGGGGTCGGAAATGAAAATGTAACACAAAGAGAGAAGCACCTGCTTTGAGTTGGAGAGAAGACGAGTAGTGAAAGCCATTATCAGAGTCAATGTCTTCAGCTCGATTCCTAGGGTTTCAAGGACTTCTGGAATCTGAGCAAGTACGAAAGATGAGAGAGAAAGAGAGAGGGGAGGGAGGGGCAGAGGCAGAAACCGTTTGATAGACCAATCCAAGAAGCTGTCCTCAAATCATAACCCGCGACATCTCCTGCGTTTGCGAATAGCGAGCATGAATTGGATTTTAGTTGACATTTTTTTTTTATCTTTAATTCTTTATTAATTAGACAAGCCAACTATTGACCTATAAAATATAAAATCTCCGATCACATAATTTTTGTGTCTATAACACTCGAATATAAAATTTAATTTAATAAGAATAAACATCAAGTCACCTAAATAAGAGTTTTTAATTTATATATGTTTTATTTTTCAATGTCACATTATGAGATCATACATCATTGAACAAATGATGCGTGTGGTACGGGTAAGCAAGAAAAACCGAAACCAAAAAACCGAACCGGAAAATCGAAAAATCGAACCGAAAAACTGGGTAACCGGTTTGATTTTTCTAAAAAATTCGTTTTGGTTAACTGAACCGAAAAAATTGCGGTTTCAGTTTCGGTTTCGTTTCGGCCATTTTAGATTCGGTTAACCGCACGGTTAACCGAAAACAAAACTTACACTTTTATTTTAAAAAAACTAAATTTTATATTGGTCAATTGTAAATTTTATAATTATTAAAGATATGACTAAACATACAATAATGTGTAAATTAATATTTGGTGTATTAAATAGTCAAATTAATTAAAAAAAGAAGTGAAAATTAAAAATTAACAATTTAAATTAACGATTAACCGGTAACCGAAACGAAAATCCAATTTAAACACGCAATAATGTGTGAAGTTATAATCTTTAGGTTACAATTCATCCATATTCCCTACGCAGCAGCGCTTTGTTTCTCCTAAAATCAAACATCAGTCCCATTTTCCTGATCTCCTATCACAAAAATTCACATCACATCGAATGCTAAACCTATAAAATGAACCAATTTCATGCCCCCGGGAGAGACATTCTCCCCTACCTACTACTCTCTGTCTCTCTCTCTCTGTGTCCATCGCCCGCTCTTTGCGAGGAAATGAAGCATATAAGAGAATAGGCATTGCGTGATAGAGAGATAATACTCTTCCCTAACTTTCATATACCTTCTATGCTCGACTGTTCCGTTACAATTTCCTCTTTTTGTTAGATTTGTTGCCACCGTCATCCTTCCTTTTTTTGTCATTCCTGCTGCTGCCATATTTGCCCAGGTTCTGCGATTTACTGTCTTTGGCAGATTCTATGCTGATCAAGCTGCTTGAGGGTATCTTCCCAGCCCCATTCTTAAGAGCCTTCTTAAAATCGCCCTTGATGGTATACTGCTGAAGCAACTCAGGATCTAACAATCCTTCTACATTGGCTTTCATGTCATCCTGATACCCCCCCCCCCCCCAAAATGAAGGTTTCAGCACAAGAGCAAAAGTCACTTCAACATAATCCAGCAAAAGGGCTGTCAGGTGAGATCAGTTCATGTCATTTCAGATTCAGGTTAAATATGGAGTCTACAAAGAAGTGGCCCAAAAAGCTTGTCAGCAAAATACAAACATTGGTCAGGCAAATTTATGGTTGTATCAATGTGGTTACAGGCCATATCAGGTTGCCATATATAAGTTGCCCGAACACCAGCACTTTTTCCTAGTGGAATAAACTTTTTTTTGGGGGGGGGGGGGCTTACAAGCAGGTTGCTGGCATAGCTTTTGTGTTCAAACTACGTTCACTTGCTTTGCTGCATTACTGACATCTTCCTCCACTGATACAGTTTTTGTGTTCAAACTACCTTCACTTGCTTTGCTGCGTTACTGACATCTTCCTCCACTAATATATTGTGAGGTTTCACCACAGCCTGCGGAAATACAAATGGTTCAGAAGCCCTTTTTTCTTTTCTCTCTCTCTTTTTTTTTTTTTTGTTGGGGCAGGGGCTTACATCTGCTAAACAAATAGAAGAAATGCAGCTACCAGAGTTTTTGATAATGTTTTGGCTAAAGCATCAGAGAAGTTCAGCTCATCCACATCAGATGCCAGAGACAATGTTTTCGATTACAGGCATTTATATGTAAACAGCGTAAGATTATGCTGGAGATAGCGTCATCATTTCCAAATTTGTGGCCTGAACATCCCACTATTCCCTATTTCCACTTACTCTTTTTAGGCGAGGTAGACTTGATTGGATCTCCTTGGAGGCAACGCCATAGAGGAATTTATAGAACTTCTTCATCACCTTGATGAACAATGACAGTATTTGTTGCCTTCCTAATTTCATCTGACCCTGTAAAATGGCACAGAATAACGCTATTATCAAGAACCTCTTTTTGGAAAAACCCAAAAAAATGCCAAAAGGGATTCCACGAAGGACGCATCTAGGATTTACATTTATAATAGTAGAAGCATTAGAGGGATACTATTGGTTTACGTCAAATTCTAACAATATTGGCACCATAATACTTAGGTTGGAAAAATCATGCCACCTCGAAGCATTGATAACAGTTTTGATCCAAGAATAATGGCTGCATTATTCCATACTCATGACATTGAAGTTCAAATGAGAAACCACTGTTAGAAGGCAGAGTCCCAACCCCACACAACCTTTCAAGTTATGTTACTTGAATTCTTCATTTGGTCTCAAGTATCCGAGTCATGCATTTGATGCCCTTGAAGTAGGTATGGACTAAGAACACTTGACACCGCATATATATGTAAAACACACAAACTTTTCAGATAATGGGTACATCCAACACCTAGGCATGTGCCAAGTGTCAAACACTTGTAGACAGTAGCTGAATCGGAATACTCCACAGGTCCCACAGAGGGATGCATATATTCAGTAGATTTCGATAAGTCTGAGGCACAAGTAGAAAACCGAACCTCAATATACGTAACATTGTGGTTCTGTAACCCAATGCAAAGCAAAACAGATGCTTGAGCATATGACAGTGTAACCGGGACCTTCTCTTGGAAGTACAGGTGTGAAAGGGGTGGTACGAGATCCAGGATCTGCAGAATACAAAAGGAGAGAAATTTGGATGACAACACATTGTATTTCTAGATTGCTTCATGTTGTCATTATGTATTGTACAAATAATAATAATGCAGTCAGCAACGAGGATTGCATATATATATATATCAATAAAAAGCAGGTACATACATAGAATGACCAATGATAATGAATGCAAGACAAGGAACTGCTCAGGGGGATTACATCAACAGCAAGACAAAAGAAAAAACCTAACTCAGCAATTTCACCACTGGCATGATTTAGTAAACAAGTGAAAGAATTCCAGTTCTTGAAATCTGAACTTCAAGTCACTCATTAGGTTTGTTTTATCCCCTCTACCAAACCCAAAAGAAAAAGAAAAAAAAATATTCTACGGCCCTGTCTTCCCTTCATCACTCGAAAACAAAAAACACCTTAGTAACAAATTTACTGATCTATCATCAAGGTAATGTAATTGAGCGGCATAGGTCTCCAACCTTCACTTATTTGATGGTCAATCAGTATAATAAGCAATCCTCGACAATATGTCAAGCTACGAGTCTACCAACAAAGGTGGAACTACAAAAAGCTACCAGATGAAAATCAGCAAGATTGTAAGCATAAGCTTGCAATCGCTTCATGTCGTGAGGCGATGTATACTAATTTATAGACTTCAAAAACTCATCTGAGTTGCATGCTGCAGGTTCAGACTCCATGAAGTTGATCTTTGGGTCGAAGACACCACAATATAATGAAATTAAAACTAAAAAACATGGTGTATTAATGGAGATACAGTTGTCACTAATATTACTAACCTCATGGCAAGCTTATACTCCATTGAACGGAAAGTAGAGCCAAGTAGACTCCTAAATCTTTTCTTGAAATCTGAAGAAAAACACAATTAACTGAAAGACTCTGCAGACTAAAGAAGGTACCAGCCTCCTTATTTCATAATGGATTCACCTCGGTAAAATGGACCAAAAAATCCCCACTTATAAGATGTATCAACTCTGAGATCAGTTTGTAGTGGCTTCCCTACCATGCAAGTACGCTCTCCCATCACAGCGTTCTGGTTGACCACAAAATGAATGCCTTGCTCTCGGATAAAGCATCTAAACAGTATAATGATGAAAACAAAGCAGTAATGCAGTCGAGTATGAAATAGTTAGCAGGCAGTCCTGTTAACTTTCAAATTCATGAGTAGAAAATGAATTGTAAGAGAATGGAGGAAAGAATGTATGTTTGTATTTCTTACTATGATTGTGCGTTTCATCATCATGTATATATATACACAGAGAAGGCAAACAGAAATAACAGCATAACTAACTACTAACACCCCCCCCCCCCTCAAGTTGGATGGTGATCCTGAGGAAAACCCCAACTTGCACAGAAGATAATGATGTTGTGGCCCGGGGAGAGGTTTGGTGAATATGTCTGCCAGTTGGTCTGTAGTCTTAGTGTAAGATAGAGAAATTAAGCCTTCATGCAGTTTGTCCCTGACAAAATGACAATCTAATTCGATGTGCTTTGTCCTTTCATGAAAAACCGGGTTTTTGGCAATGTATATAGCTGCCTGGCTGTCACACTTAAGAGGAATGGGAAGAATAGAAGGAGTTTGCAACTAAGAGAGAAGTCGAGTGAGCCAAGAAAGTTCTGCAGTTACTGTCCTTTACTGTCCTCATGGATCTGTACTCTGCCTCAGCAGAAGATAAAGCAACAGTGGGTTGTTTCTTGGACTTCCAAGAGATAGGACTGCCACCAAGCATGATGAAATATCCACTAACTAATCGTCTAGTGCAAGGGCATTGTGCCCAATCAGAGTCACAATAGGCAGTGAGATTGAAGTTATTGCTGTTATTGAAAAACAACCCCTGAGAGGGATTCTACTTGATGTATCTCAGAGTATGTATAGCTACTGTCCACTGAGATTTAGTAGGTTTTTGAAGAAATTGACTTAAGTATTGGACAGAAAAAGCAATGTCTGGTCTTGTGTTAGTGAGGTAATTAAGCTTACCCACTAACTTTTTGTAACTGGTAACATCAGCAAGGTGGTCTTCAGCAGTGTCACCTTTAGAAAGAGGGCCAAGAGGACAGCTAGTAGGAGGAAGGTTGTCACATTGAAACTCTTTCAATAAATCTAAAGCAAACTGCCTTTGTGTGAGGGCCACTCCATTAGGAAGTTTGGTAACCTCCATACCCAAAAAATAGTTTAATTCACCAAGATCCTTGATCTTGAATTTGTTGTCAAGAAAAGCTTTCAAGGCATTGATTTCATCAGGATTATTGCCAGTGACAATAATATCATCCACATAAACAGCAAGTAAAATGATGCAGGAGCCTTGTTGTTTACAGAATAGTGAATAATCATTTTTGGAGTGCTGAAAGCCAACACTTCTTAATGTGTCAGATAAATTTGCATACCATTGCCTCGAGGCTTGTTTGAGCCCATATAAAGGTTTTTGCAGCTTGCACACAATATTACCAGAAGAAACATGCAACCTTTGTGGAGGCTTCATATATATATCTTCATAAAGATCTCCATGTAAAAAGGCATTATTGATATCCATTTGGTAGATAGGCCAGTGTTTCTTGACTGCAACAGCAATGAGACTGCGGATAGTGGTGATTTTTACCACAGGGGAAAAAGTCTCAGTATAATCCACTCCTTCCTTTTGTGTAAAGCCTCTAATTACAAGCCTTGCCTTGCACCTTTCAAGACTACCATCTTCCTTATACTTAATTTTGTAAACCCATTTACAGCTAATAGGCCTCTTACCTTTGGGTAAAGGAACTAACTCCCAAGTATGATTAGCTTGAAGGGCCTCAAACTCCTTTTGCATAGTCTCCTGCCATTCTGGTTTAGAGGCAGCTTCCTCATATGAGGTAGGTTCTCTGTAAGAGACCAAAGATTGAAAGAAATCATTATATACGGGAAAAGAATCATGAAAAATGGCATTGCAGCAGAAGGAAGTTATTGTCTTGGAACAATGGGATGGCTGAATGTTAGGAGGCGGTGTGAAAGCATTACTACAAACATATTCATTCAAATAGGAAGGAGTCTTATGAAGTCTGTTGGATCTCCTGACTGGCAACAAAGAGGGATCAGAAGGATTCTCTGTTCTTGACAAAGGGATATGAGAAGATTGATCATGAAGCTCTGTGAAGACTGTAGATTGCTGTTCAACATCACAAATAATGTGAGAATCATTAGGAGGAAAAATGGAAGGATCAGTATTGCTGGAAGCATGCTGATAAGGCATAATTGTTTCATGAAAAACAACATCTCTGGAGGTAAACACCTGATGTGTTTCAAGGTTGAGCAATTTGTAAGCTTTTTGGCCAAAAGGATAACCCACAAATATACCAGGAACAACTCGAGCTTGAAACTTATCTCTACCAAATTTCAGTGTAGAAGCATAACAAAGACTACCAAAAACCTTGAGATGATCATAGCTAGGCTGCTTACCAAATAAAATGGAAAAAGGACTCATGCCTTTGAGAACCTTAGAAGGGAACCTGTTGATAAGGTAAGTAGCAGTGAGAACACATTCCCCCCAGTATTTGATAGGTAATGCAGAATGAAATAAGAGTGCTCTGGCTGTCTCAAGAAGGTGCTTATGTTTCCTCTCTACCACTCCATGTTGCTGTGGTGTAGCTACGCAGCTGGTCTGATGTATAATCCCTTTAGAGAGAAAAAACTGTGCAGCATCCTTGCTAAGCCCAAGCTCAAGTGCATTATCTGATCTTATAGTTTGGACCTTAGCATCTGTTAGGTGATAATTTGTCGCATTTTATATGCCTTTTTCGCCTAATCTTAGCTCGTATAATAACGTAATCTTTAGAGTTTTTCTTGTTTTATTCAGTATTCTTTGAGATTTTTACTTGTTTTGTCTATTCTTGCAGGTAATAAGTTGAACCAAGCAATTACCGCGAAAACGGGCGAAAAAGGGTCAAAACAGGCAAAAAGACGGAAAAACGGGAGCCAGCCGACAGAGCCGGCTAGCAATGTGGCACGGCCACATCGTGCCACGTGGCACGACTGTGCCACCTTGGCACGGTGGGACCATGCCACTTGGCACGCCCGTGCCTCCCCTCCTGTTCGCCGTTCGCTCGGGTTTTTTCTATTTAACCCTCCTTTGTGCGTTTTTGTGGGGGGCGTTCGGGGTTCGCTTAGGTCTTCTCTCTGGCGATTTTAGACTAGATTAGTTTAGGTTTTAGCAAATAAAAACCTCAATAGGAGGATTAGTTTAGGATTGAAGATTGTAATGTTGGATTCAACTTTTGGATTTCAAGTTCCTTCATCAATTCAAGACTAAGTTTTCTTCTCCTTTTTCTATTTATTTCATCGTTGCTCTTGTTTATGTTTTGTTGGTTTAATTTTTGTGTTTGATTTGTTTAAGTTTTTATGATTAGTTTTCATTGTTAATTTATGTTATTTGGTTGTTTAGATTCGTTTTATTTCATTCTCTTTGTTTTGTTCTTCAACTTTATGTTCTTAGTTGTTAGTTTAGGTTTTCATATGTTTATGATGTTTTGTTGTTAGAATTTGTGAACTTGGGTCGTAATTAGCCTCTTGATGGTTAATTGATCTTGTACTAGGCCTAACCATACCCATTCTATGCCTAGAACTTAGAGTTTTCCTTCACGCCCGTCAAGTGTTTGATGAAATGCTTGAGAGAGCTTTCATCCATATTTTTGGGCGATTGACTTATGCTGAGAGGTGAGGTCGATTAGCTAGTGTGGGAGAGGGAATAGCCGAGTTCGGGATATGAAAATAGTATCTGAATCGAGTTAGGTCCAATGTTGCTAGTTTTGTGGTCTAATTCGACTAACCCCACGAAAGTAGGTGGTTGCGCGAATTAGACTAGCTCATGACCCTTGAGAGAGGGCTTGGGTGGTCTTTGACGGTGCAACCGATCATCTCTTGTTCTCAGTGTGGTTTGGGTAGGTTAGGACTCGTCTTGATTAACTGGTTCATCACTTGGTGAAATCATAAACCCAAGTCCCTTTTTGTTTATTTGTTTTAGTAGTTTAGTCCTTCTTCCTTCACTTTCTCTCTGGCCTAGATTGAGAAGCTTTAGTTAGCCTCTGTAGTTGAAAACACAACTCCCTGCGGA
>JACYFF010019584.1:12088777-12100950 GCA_017589665.1 Selenicereus undatus
ATCCTGTCTTGATTTTTTATGCCAAATGCTCTCCTCTTGGATGAGGGCATCATCAAGTTCTCGCCGAAGTTTGGCTTCCAGTTTAAGCAAATGAAGATTACTCCTCTCAACTAGTTGTCTTTGAACCCCTTCTAAGCGTAACCAAAGAAGTCTTTTTCTTCGAAAAATATTTCTGAAAATTTCTTTATTCCAGGTCTTGAGATCCTCAGCAAAGCCCTTTAAGAAAGGTACCATAGGATGTTGATCATTCCAGTGAGTTTTAACAAAGGAGTCAAATTCTGCATGTAGCTGCCATGCAGAGAGAAACCTAAATGGTCTCTCATTTCTTGAAATATGCGCAAACCCTGCAGTATTTATGAGAAGCGGGTTATGATCATAGTTGAGTGCCAGTAAATGACATACTGCAGCTTCTGGGAACCTGACTCTCCAAAGAGTGTTACAAAGTCCTCAATCAAGATGAGCACTTTTCCTTATTTCCATCGTTTTGCCTCTGTTCCACATGAATTTGGGGCCAGAGAAACGGCCAGATCAATAAGGGCGTTGTTGGCTATCAAAAATTTGAATTTATCACATCTTCTCTACATATCCATGCTGCCACCATGTCACTCTTCTAATGAGGTGGTTTCATTAAAGTCACCTACAAGGAGCCAAGCATCATTAATCTCAGTTGCAAGTAAAGAAAGTTCCTCCTAAAGCTCATGCCTTTTAGAGCAATCTGGGTCTGCATATATGGCTGACCAGAACCAATGCTCTTCTCCAGGTCTAGTGATTTCCACAGTGAGGTGTTGTGCATGGGACTTAATGCATGTAACCTCAACTTTTTCCTTGTTCCAATAGAGCCAAACACCCCCATTGAAACCAACTGTGTCAACGCGCAGATGTCCTAGGAGCCCAATGTCAGTTGCCAGTCTTAATGCGTGGTTCCCATCAAGATGAGTCTCCAGAAGCGCAACAATAGAGGGACGGTTCATTCTGATAAATTATTTGAGGGTAACCTTAAATTCAGGTTTACCTGCACCTTGAACATTCCATACTAGATAGCTCAGTGGGGATGTATTTGGGATGATGTTTGGATAAAAATCTTCCATAAAATAAAAGGATATAAAAGGTAACAGAGAGAAGAGATCTTCTGTGATAGTATCCACCATCTTGCTGACTTCCTTTGGTAAGGTCATCAAGACCACAATTGCGTCCTTCATCTTCCCTAGCATCAGCCATAATAGCATCTGTGTTCTGAATGTGGCTGCCAACATCGGGGCCAATCCCAGGATCAGGTTGACTACCACTCTCCCTGAGTCGAATGTTAGGTGGTGCAGGATCAAGAACGTCTCCACTATGAGGTTGTTTAAACATCCCATGGGATGTTTGAGATGGTGCTGGGGCAGGGCTTAGAGGTGCTAAAGAGTAGTTGGTGATGGGAGCTAGAGAAGGCCCTATCATTCCCAACTTTTTTTGCACTCTCCCGTTTCAGGATTGATAGGATTTTTGCAGGTTTTTCTTTAAAGTGCTTGGAAGAGTCTCCCTGGCCCACAAAATTTTTGGGCCCACGCTGTTCAATAGCTCTATTTTTTTCCTACTGATTGGCTTCTCTGGTTCCTCTGAGTGGCTTAGGCACAAGGGTATTACCCTTAGGCTTCTAATTTTGCTGTAGACTAATGGGAGTTTCAAGAACTCTTTTGTCCTGGATTTCTTCCACTTCGTCATGGATTAGCATTTCATCTTCAGTCATAGGAATTATAGGACTATGATCGGCCTCTGGCATACTGGCAAAAAAATTCGTACCCGCCTAAAACTCGCAAAACCCACCCCAATGGGTATGTGTACGTATGGGTGGCGAAAATTGAAAAAAAATGGGTATGGGGCGGGTATTGCTAAAATGGGTATGGGTATGGGTATGGGTATAGCTCGTACCCGCCCCATACTCGTTTTATTAATACCCGCCTTGTACCCGTCTCATACATGCCTCATATAAAACCCATACCCGTTTGTTTAAAGTTTTAATTTGTTACTTGTAATTGAATATTTTACTAGTTGCTTTGAGTTGTATGATATTCTAAACTTCGTCATAATATTTTGTTTCAAACTGTAATTTTCAGATGCTAATTTATTGTTTTGATTGGCAAATTTTTAGTTATATTTGATGTGATATGATATATCGTCAGAAGTTTAGTGTTAATGTGACATATTGAGTATTTGATATCGAATATGGGTACAAAATGGGTTTAATTCTTTTTTGTCTGTATGCACCCGAATAAAACTCGCATACCCGCTATACCCAGTGGGTATGGGTATGGGTGTAACTTTACAATACCCGATGGGTATGGGTATGGATATGGGTATTAATTTTAAAAATGGGTATAGATGAGGGTACGACTAAACTCGCCCCGTACCCGCCCCATTACCACCCCTAGGCATACCTTCATCCACTATAGGTATTGGGATTTCACTGTCCTAGTTCTCATCAGCATTCGCTATTAGATTTCGTTCACCTTCTGTATTAAGGATTTCAAATATGGAACCTGAGTTTCCTAGTTGAACCTGATTTAAGTCCTCTTCTCCTTCTCTATCCTTACCCACAAGCTTAATGGCTGCCTCTTTAGTGGATTGGTGCTATTTCTTTGTTGTTTTCTTGCTTGTTAGCTTCTTCACTATCATCCAAGTCCCATATTTTTCATCTTGTTGTTTGTCTTCGGCCTCCTCATGGCAAGGTTGTGAGGTTCATTAATTTCTTTATTTTAATCCCCATGAGCTATCTTGAAAAGATCACATTCCTCTTCTTGATGCCCATATCTTCCACATTTAAAGCATATCATTTTCAACCCTTCATACTGGATCTTCTAGGTCCGCTGATTCATCTTGAATTTTGATAAAAGTGGCTTGTGTAAACTTCGACACTAAGGCGAACAAATTACCCTCTGACAACATTAGAGGTAGTTTCATCCACCCTCTTGATTTCACCTATTTTGTTTCCAATCTTTTCAAGGAATTCAACATTAAAATACTCAACAGAAAGGCCTGGGATTCGTACCCAGGCAGTCAGCTTATGGATTGCAGCATTATCGGCACTAAAGTTCGGAACCCACTTGCGTTTGGTCAAATAATGATGATTTATGAGCCATGGTCCATTAGTCAAAACATGATCATAATCTGCCACTGGGTCAAATCTTATGATAAAGTAAGCACGTCCTACATCAACAAGGGGAAAATTGCCTCGCAAATTCCATCGTTGCTTAAAGATGTTGCACAAGTTGCATGTAACTAGCGTTTTTGTCGAACATCTTAATGATCAAAGAGTGCTTCCATGGCTTCTTGAGTCTCATTTTCTCCTCCTTCGTCAAGCGGATTGTTGGACATGACAAATCTTCTTCTTCCTCATTTGAGATTTCCTCATCATCAGAGATTACTTCATCATCATCCTTGGATCTAGAAAAAAGAGGGTTTGACCCAAAGGTGAAAAGTGGGGGAGATTGATGCCCCTGCAAAGCACCCCTGTAAGAACCCAATCCATTATTAGGGTTCATTGGATGTTAAAGTTGCATAGTTTCAGTAGGATTGCGGTCAGAGGAACCTTCTTCATGAATTGCGTCATCATAATTTGCCAGATTAATCCTAGTATGGAACTTTCGCTTGATTTTTTTTGCTGATCGAAACAACTAGTCTGATTCTTTCGCTGTAGAGATAGGTGCTAGGGTTTTCTTGCTACTCATGTCACCGCCTACCTTTCGTACTGAATAACTTTAAATTGAGTCTTGATGGTAGCAACTTCAGGTGAACAATTGTCAAATTACATGGCCAATTTGTATTGGTAGAAAATAAAAATATGTGGATCGATAGATTGTACAATTGCCCCACATATGTCGACACACTACAATGGACACTCAATAGCATTAAACAAGTCTAATGGGAGGCTAGGAATGTATCCATCTTTTAATAAGTACTAATGCATAGGGTCCGTCCGAGGTAGAGGCAAGTAACATATAATATTAAATAATAACACTGGTTATGGATACCAATTAGTTCAATTGATAAAGTTTATAAGAATTGTTATTAGAGATCCAAGTGTCAATACTACCTACATCGATTTTTGAGCTTCATTCGCACCAACAAAATAATGTGATGTCAGTTAGGCTTTTTCTTTAATTAAATTATATTAGTATCATAACTACAAAATGTTAGATTTTAGTTTTAATTTTTCTTCTCCTATTCATTGTACATTTGCAATCCCATTTTTTACTTGTTTATACCTTAAAAAATGAAAGAATTATAGTTAGTACTAGAAGTGTTCCCCTTGCGATGCAACGGTTGAGTTAAAGAATATATCAATGTCCAAAATTATGAATATATACTTCATTAATGATATTGTTTTTATTGTTGAGATTTATTTTATTAGTTAAACAATTTTTGCATCTCTTGAATTTTAGGTTTATACATTTGTTGTTTTTACATATGCAACTAAATGATTATTAAAATGCGTCTAAGTGATTAGCTATGGAGAAGATGAAAGGTCTTGTGGAGTACATAGAAAATTTTTGAAAGGACATATATGCATGTTAAAAGACATAAAATCAATTAAAACATTATTTAATATCCCAACAAATATAGTTATGACACTTGACAAAAGTGTGTAAAGTTACTCAATTTTATAAAATCAATTAAAGCATTAGTTAATTCTATTTGACATCAAAAGGAACACTTTTTTTTAATTAGCTCTAATAATATGTGTTCTAATACTTAGAATGAAAAGTTGAACAAAAATGTTACGTGATCTAAGACATACACGTATTATAGTAATACCTATGCTAGAGATGGGTGTGGGACGGGCTCGGGTTGGGTTGAGTCATACCCATACCAGTACCTGCACCGTTCCCATTTCATACTTATGTCTATAGGGGACCCATACCATCGGGTTCTCGGGTTTACATAACCCGTTTTAATGCATTTTTGCATACATGCTATATTTGATTAGCAATTTCAAGCGATGTTGATAATAAACAACTAGCCAATTAGACTCACACAAGTTAGACTTTTATAAAAAAATCTAATTGTTCATTTCTACATAAATAAACATTATAAAACTAGAGTGCCATGTACTACTATTTGAATTGGATTTTAATACAATTTTTTCACCATTTGCTAGCAAATTGGGTATATAATCAGGTACGGATCTTAGAAATCTATATCCATACCTAGTTAAAATCTATTTTCACTACCCATTCTGGTGCTAAATAGATGGGTTCTAATCGAATTGTTTAGGTTTGAGTAATACTCTCACTCCAAACCTATAGCAATGCTTAATAAATGATAATGATAAACATATATTATAAAAATACAGTAGTATAAATTATTTAACATTAATTACTTTCAAAATGTCATTAATCTGATCTCTTTTTAAACAAAAATGAGGTCCAAAGGCTAGATAATTCTTTAAAGAAAAGGAAGCATTAAGGTGAGATGATAGCATTAGTTAGATTTGGTTCAATTACACCCTATTATATTATTATAGCGTAAAATATATCTAAAAATTAATTTTTTTATGGTTGAAAAGAGTTATAAATAATAATATACAATTACAATATAGCAGAGAATGAGGAAATCGAATATTGAATTTAATGTACTCTGCGGCTCCATCGTAACTCTTCAGATCTTATTGAATCTAAAAAATTAATTCATATAAGATATTGAATCTAAAAAATTAATTCATATAAGATATTCATATACATGATGAGATGCTGCAGCCGCCAGTGACATTGAGGCCCACATGGGTTAGCATATAGAAAGACCAAATTCACAAATTTGGGACCAATCTTAATAACAAGCACTCAACCTGATAGGTGGTGGAGATTTTCATTTTTGTGCGGCTTTTAATCTCCATTTCGCTCGATTCCCTCTTTTTTACTTTAGAGGAGACGAATGAAATGATGGGGCATTTTCCTTACCCAGTTATGCTTATTTTTGGGCCCCTCTCTCATGTCTTCCTATGCTTAAGTCCTATTCTTTTCGTTAATAAGTCACAATTTACTAATCTCAACCCACTTCACCAAGTTTAATAAAAAAGAATACTCACTTCAACTAAGTTCAACCTACTTTAATCTACTTCAAGTTACTTCCCACTATTTTAATCAACTTCTACCCATTATATAAAAAAAATTCAACCCACTTTAACCAACTTTAATCCACTTCAACAAAAAAAACCTACTTTAATCTACTTCAATCCGCTTTTACTATTCTCAACCAACTTCACCAATTTACCAACCCATATTTCCCAAGGAAAAGAATATGCATGTAAAGTGTTTTCATGAGATATAGGTCTATAGGTAGACATGCTTACAAACATTTTAAAAAAATTGCTAGGGTTTGCAAAATTTTGATAAGTCAGATTACCCGAATTTATTCATTTGAATGAAAATTTTGAACTTAAGTTCTTTCCTCTTTTGTATTGTCTGAATCCAATTTCGACTTGGATCTACCCTTATATGATCTGTTTGACTCCCCCAAAAAACCTAAATGTAGTAATGAATATTTTGTCTGAATTTTAAATACTATTTGATTTGTTCGACCCAAATTTAGCTCAAACTTCAGGTATTGCCACCTCTACTTTTTATTACCATTTAAACCACCAAATTGATTTACTACTAAGAATGAACATCGAACCAATTAAAAATTATTAACGAGATTTAGCATATAACACAAATTTAAACTTGATTTGAATATTTTGAATGTAGAAGGCTAAGACATTAGTTGTTCACGGTCTAACTGTTTTTTTTTTTTTTTTGTGATGGAAAGGCCTGAAGGGCTTACTGTTGATGTTTAGTAAGATAGCAATACATATCTTCTTGAGCCAAGTTCATAATAGACACGGGCCCATCCTCTAACCAAATTCGTTCAGTTGAATCATAGGGCAGAAGGTGAGCTAGGGAATGGAGAACCTAGTTCTGTGCTCTTAGTACATGAGTCCATGAAATAAAATCAAATTTTTGGAAAAAAGAGAGAATGTCTTCTATGATCATTCCTAGAGAGTTTCTTGATTTTTGACGTTTCTTGAGGCTCAGAATTAAGGGCAGGCAATCGCCCTCAACAATGATCCAATGAAATCCGGTTTCCCATGCAGTTGTGATGGTGCAAAGGCATGCTTTCGCTTCCTCAAGGTCTGGAGAGGAGAAACCTGACCATTGCTTGCCTCATGCACTCACCAAGTCACCAACATTGTCTCTAATAGCTAATCCCCCAACCGTAGGCCCAACCGCCCAAGCATGCAGTACTGTCAAAGTTTACCTTCCAGATGGCGACTCCCATAGGGAGTTATGGGGAGAATGTTGTGATGTTAAGGATGTGAGGTCGATAAAGTCTTGGACAAAAGACCGGGTCGATGAGATGGAGAGACTCATCGAGAGACTAGGAGGCTTGTGAGACTTGCCGAAGATGATGCCGTTTCGAACGTTCCAACTTTCCGGGCCAAGGCGAGAAACATGTTGGAGTCATCATTGCTGAGGTTTTCTAAGGCATTATGGAGTATGCACTCGGTACGTTCTGTATCCAAGTCCCACCAGGAGTTATCCATTTCGCTAGCTTCCCATATGGCTAGGGCTAGTGGGCATTTGAAGATACAAGGGGCTGTTGACTCTACATCTGCGCCACAAATGAGGCAACCGAGGTTCATCGTGTCAATTCTTCGACCAAGGTTACCGCAAATTGGCAAAGCATTTTTGCTCAGATGCCACCCAAAGACCTTTGTAAACACAAATTTTCGATTCTGAAATAAATAAAGACAAGAAATTCAGAAACAAATTGAATGTTGTATTGATGTAGTGTGTAGGTACAATCTCTGAACTGAATACAATTGAATAATCCTCTGATTCGATCTCCTAACGGCTTGAATATTCCGAGGGCTTGATGCTTGATCTCGGTTGATGCAAGTCGGCTGAAGAACTCTGAAGACTGTTCTTGATTTTGATCTGCAAGTGGTTGATTGTAGTTTCTGAGGCTCTGCAAGTCTTGATCCTTCTCGCTTGGTAGCTGGATGCTCCTTGCTGTCTGAGCTCTGAATTTTGCAGATGCTGAATGATCAAATGAAGGGAGAGGACCCCTATTTATAGGCTCTGCCAGCTAGGGTTAGAGCCGGGTTTTGGGCCTAGGCCCAGTAATTATTTCTTTATTTTTAAATAAAGAAAATAATTACTAATTTCTGCATCATAAATGACACGTGGCGGCATTTAATTGGCTGAACTTGATTTTGACCAAGCGGGTTCATCAAAATCAACGTGACACATGGCAATCTGTAATTGGATGATTTTTTACACGTGGCACGATCCGATTTGTCGTAGACCTTTTGCCTTCTACAAATGCCCCCCGAGAGTCAGCCGCGTATGCGAATTTGAAGTGTTTGAAGCGGTTGAATCTCGAAAACTTTGATGATACTGATGATCAAAATTTTGATGGGTAACCCCTCTTTTTTTTTTTTTTTTTCTTCTCTGTTTTTTTTTTTCATGATCCTTTTTTTTCTCTCTTTTTTTTTTATTTTTATTATTTTTTTTTTTAAGGAAACTAAAGGATTATGCCCCCAGTGAGGATTATTTTTTCTTCTCTTTTTCAATCTCCTCGGCACCCTTTTTTTTTGGCATCTTTCTCTTTCTCTCTTTTTTTTTTAAATTTTTTTAGAAACAAATTGAATATTCGGATGGTACAAGGATGGAAACTTTCTAAAACCAAAATAATTTTCTAAAGATTTTTATCACATAATATAGGTTCGATTGCCTGCTACTATAAAAATCCATATGAAGTTGCATCCAATTCATCAATTTTGTTCTACTCTATTCAACCCCGTTGCAATCTGAGGTATTTGCAAGCCTTTCATCTTCTCATATTCCCTTTGATTTCAATTCTCACCAGCTTTTTTTTTTTTTTTTTTTTGAAGATTCAGTTCTGAAGCAGAAACAGGGAGAGAGAGCGAGAGTTTAAATTGGGTTCTTAGAGGAGAGAGAAAGTTTGACAAAGGGACGATTTCGGTTGTTGAATCTTCACTTTTGTAAGTTTTGGCTTGTTCTCCATTGCCACTGAGACGAACAGAGGAACAGAGGAGCAAGAGAAAGAACAGAGGAAAGCAAGCAGCAGCAAGGGAAGACGAACAGAGCACGAGAATAATTGTGATTTGCAAATTAACATCGAATTACAATAAAGTGTTGATCCCAAAGAGAGTAACACCTCATCGTAGTTTCTTTATTTTTGCCTCTTTCCAATGCGAAGTTCACTTTTCTGATTTCTGCTGATGCTCAGAACGTGCTTCAGTGCTTGTATTTTTGTTTTTGTTTTGTTGTTTCTTTTTTTTTCTTTTTTTTTTCTTTTTTTTTTCTTTTTTCTTTTTTTTTTTGGACCGTTTTTGTTTTTTTTTTTTTTTGCCGTTTGATTTTTTTTTATTTTTTTTTGGAACTCCCTTAAACTAACTTTTTTTTTTTTTTTAAGGAAGCTGCTGAATCAACTTAAATTTATTCCTTCGAGCCGCGACTCCTCCTATTAGATTGTGAAGTGAGGTCGACTTTTAAAACGAGGAATCGTTTCTCCCCGTAGATTCGATTCTTCGCAGGAGACTCCCTCACTTAATCTAATTGGGGTCGACTTGCCTTTCTTCCTTCACCATGGTGCATTTTCTGGACTCATCATCCGATCCCAAGAAGCCAACTCTTACCATCCTGGACAGAGAAGACAATTCAATTGAAGAAGGCGTGACTCTCCGCGTAGATACACCAACACCCCCTACCTTCCAGACGCTCTTTACTCCATAACTACCTTGCAGATTCATGCTGGAGTGTGGAATCTACCCGTGACATACAAAGATCAGACGGAGTCATCTCAACTTTGAGAGTCTTGAAGCTTAGTTCGCCATTATTTGCATCTTCAATTCCTTCTCAAGGAGCAACACCCTTACTCCGACATCGTATAATGGATGGGACGCTATCTTGGGGCAATTTTTCACCTTGTTTCTTTGACAACTTCTTCACACCATGCTATTGGGAATGGCTTGAAGACGTTCTTGGTCGCAACAAAGACAAGCTTATGGAATGGAGGCTTTACGATGGAATGTATGCATCCTTGTTCTCTTACGACATGAGTCTCACCGTCTTCAAAGCATTCTGTGAACTGTGGTGCCACACTACCAACACCTTTTGCACAGAGAGTGGCGATATGTCAATCTCTTTATGGGATTTGCGAGTTATAGGTGGACTTCCAGCTGACGGTGCTTACTACGAAGAAGTTGTTCCATCCGCCAGAGAACTCCTTTCTGTGGGACGTGGAGACAATGGTATTCCAGTGACGTGCTCATTCCTCTTCTCTGCATTCCACAGGTTATGCCAGGATGTTCATGGCATCGTTCAACTTACTGCTTCCGAATGGATACGCTTCTGGTTTCGAGGGCGGCAGATTTACACACCTCCCCCCAGTCGTGACAACAGAAAGCGAGTTAAAGCTCCAACAAACACATCATGTCCATCTGGCATGATTGCTCCTCGAACAGGGCGAACGAAGAGAGAGAAGGACCCCTTTGTGATGCTCAACATCCCTGAGGCCCTTATCGAGGAGACCTACCTTGCTGCCTTTATTTCCTGTTGGTTGTGCTCCTTTGTGTTACCAACTGAAGCAGTGTGTCTTATCCGCCCAGCTGTGTTTGTGGCCGCCAGCAAATTGGCCCGCGGGGAATGTCTAAACCTCGCAATTCCTCCCCTGGCTAGCATTTATCGGGGACTGAATAGAGTTTCTACGGCTCGGAGCCTGAATAAGTTAGAGGTAATCTTCCCCATTCACTATGTTTATGGATGGTTAGGGACTTACTTCCAAACTTATTTTGATCATCCTCATCATCGGCACGACCATCCTAAAATGGTGAGGTTTTCTGGTGAAAAGATGAATCGGACTTCTGACGCACAAGAAGCTCGAGAGCTATTGAAATGCAAGGATCCGTCTGTCATGTATTCTAACGCTCTTATGAAGGATACATCGATCACCTTGATTGACACCCAGAGTTTATCCTCAAGCTGGAAAGCATATTTGATTTGCCTCCGCTCTGGGTTTTTGACCTTGCGACAAGGAAGGACAATTGTGATTGAGCCGTACTTCCCTTGCAAGTTTGGTCGACAGTTTGGCTTTTATCAAGATGTACTAAGTGAGCCACCAATGAATGACCGAGAGGGTACCCTACAGGACGTAGCTCGCTATTGGTTCAACCTTGCCGAACACATAACAAGGTCCAGCGTGACAATTCCTGCTCCTCCTGATAAGAAGTCTACACTGGTTACTATTGCATATGCTAATTGGTGGCGATCTTCGCGGGGCGATCTTTTCTCTCAAGGACCTAAATGTCCCAGAGGCGAGGCTGCGCAGCCCCGAAGAGTTTCTAAAGTGAGAGTTGCTGATGTTGCATCTGCCTTAGTTGTCCCTTCCGGTAAAGCGAGTGCACATAAACCAATCATGCAACAACCTAACGAACACGCCCTATCGCCGGCTGAGCTTGGAAGGGAAGGAGGTGATAGTTCCTCATTGGGCTTAGATGCATCTTCTCAAAAAAGCAGGAGTTGCTTGCCCGGGAAGGAGAAGATTGAAGCCTTGAGAGGCTTAGGTATCAGATCTTCTGCTAGCAGAGAGAAGAATTTATCCGCCTCAAAGAGCAAACCAGACAGCATAATCAAGTTGCCTAGCTCCAAGGACAAGTCTAATAGTGCGACGAGCTCGCTGAAATCAAAGAGAAAAGCAAAGGGGGAGGTGCATCTTGTTATTTTGCCCTTTTTCCCTTCTTTTCTTTTTTTTTTGTTTGTTTTTGTTTTGACATAGTCATCCTTTTATGTAGGGATATACTGCTGAAGTCGAAGATGGACTTAAGGCTGCATTTGGTGACAAGGATAGTGAAGCCACCTTGACCGTGCCTGCCACTAAATCAGTCGGGGATGATTCTATTGACATAATGCCATCATTAGCGAAACAAGTAGAGCGTTGTCAATCACCTACTCCCTCTGTTGCAACCTACTTCCCTGGGAGAATTGCCTCTAGCGTGTTTAGCGACCTGGCCTCGAGTGTGAAACAACGTTTTCAACAACAGTTGAAAAAGTTTGTCCCAAAGACAGAAGGAGACATCGCCAACATCCGCCAGGAAGCCGAGCAGATATATGAAACCTTATCATCCTTTCAGG
>JACYFF010019584.1:12110683-12135341 GCA_017589665.1 Selenicereus undatus
ATCCTGTCTTGATTTTTTATGCCAAATGCTCTCCTCTTGGATGAGGGTATCATCAAGTTCTTGCCGAAGTTTGGCTTCCAGTTTAAGCAAATGAAGATTACTCCTCTCAACTAGTTGTCTTTGAACCCCTTCTAAGCGTGCCCAAAGAAGTCTTTTTCTTCGAAAAATATTTCCGAAAATTTCTTTATTCCAGGTCCTGAGATCCTCAGCAAAGCTCTTTAAGAAAGGTACCATAGGATGTTGATCATTCCAGTGAGTTTTAACAAAGGAGTCAAATTCTGCATGTAGCTGCCATGCAGAGAGAAACCTAAATGGTCTCTCATTTCTTGAAATATGCGCAAACCCTGCAATATTTATGAGAAGCGGGTTATGATCATAGTTGAGTGCCAGTACATGACGTACTGCAGCTTCTAGGAATCTGACTCTCCAAAGAGTGTTACAAAGTCCTCGATCAAGACGAGCACTTTTCCTTGTTTCCATTGTTTTGCCTCTGTTCCACGTGAATTTGGGGCCAGAGAATGATATACTCTGATAACTATTTCAATGAAGATAAGAGACACGGAGCAAAACAAGCTTTTTCTTTTACTCAATCGATCTTTTTGTGTTTCTTTCTTGCACAATTCTCACAACATAATACAACCCTATTTATAGACTCTTAAGACTTTTGAAATTATGATCTTTGGTAATTCCCAACGACTTGAAAATTGTACCATTAAAAACTAGACTTAAAAGCACATAAAAGCATACTCTTCATTTGCTCAGAATGATCTAGAATTGCCCCTTCAACTCCTCATTCAATGCTGCCTTAAAATCTGTCCGTTTTTTATTTGAGTTTATTTTCCACAAATTCCTCCCTTAAACTCAAATCTCTTCCATCCTTCATGGCAACTGCCATTTTGCATTTGTTTAGCAAAACCGTGGGTAACGGTTTCGTGAACATGTCAACTACTTGTTCATGACTCGCTACATGATTCAATCTCACGCTTCCTTCCCGAATTTGTTGTCGAATGAAATGGAACTTAACATCAATATGCTTGCTCCTTTCATGATGTACTGGATTCTTTGCGAGTTCAATTGTTGACTTGCTATCAACTCGGATCTCGGTTGCTTCTTTTTGTCCGAGATTCAGCTCACTTAGCAGTTTCCTTAGCCAAACTGCATGACACACACACCATGATGCTGCCACATATTCCGCTTCGCATGTCGAGAGTGTCACGATGGGTTGTTTTTTCGACAACCATGTGAACGCCGTGTCTCCCATAAAGAATACGTATCCCGATGTACTCTTTCGATCATCTATGTCTCCACCCCAATCACTGTCGGAGTATCCCACCAGTTTATACTCTTATGTTCTTGAGAAAAATAACCCAAATGATTCTGTACCTCGGATATATCGCAGAATTCTCTTCAACGCTTTCCAGTGTGTATAGACTGGTTCTTCCATGAACCGACTTACCACTCCAACACTGTAGGATATGTCTGGTCTCGTGCTTGTGAGATAATGCAGACTTCCGACCAAACTTCAGTATCTTGTAGAATCGACTCGATCTCCACCATCATACCTCGAGAGCTTCGTCCCTTGTTCCATCGGTGTTGAAACCGAATTGCTATTTGCCATCTTGTTTTTCTTCAGGATATCTTTTGAGTATGCTTCTTGCGACACAAAGATTCCCAAAGGGCCTTGTCGAACCTCGAGACCAAGAAAATACTTCATCAAGCCCAAGTCTGTTATCTCGAATTCTCTCTTCATCTCTTCTTTGAACTTTTCAACCATCCCGAAATTATTCCCCATGAAAATGAGGTCATCGACATAAACAGCGACAATCAACAATTTACTTTCTTTTTTCTTCACATACAATGCATGCTCATATGGGCACTGTATGAACCCGTTCTCCTTGAAATACTTCTCGATGTGAGTATTCCAAGCTCGAGGTGCCTGTTTTAACCCATAAAGTGCTTTCTTTAACTTCGGCACCTTGTGTTCTTTCCCGATTTTCATGTATCCGGGTGGTTGTTCGAGATACACTTCTTCTTCTAGCACTCCATTCAAGAATGCTGACTTCACATCCATCTGGTATATCAGCCATCCGAATTGTGCTGCATTCGAGATGAGAAGTCGAATTGTTTCCATTCTTGCAACCGGGGCAAAGACTTCATCATAGTCAATCCCCATTTTTTGTCTGTAACCTTTTGCGACAAGTCTTGCCTTGTACCTCTCTAACTAGCCTTGAGCATTCATTTTTTTCTTGAATACCCACTTTACTCCAATGGGCTTACTATTTCTTGGTAGATCTGTGAGTTCCCACGTCTCATTTTTCTCGATCGATTTGATCTCGTCATCCATGGTTGCTTGCCATTTCTCGTTCTTTACTGCTTCTTCAAAACTTATGTTCTCGGCATCTGCGAGAAGACATATGAAATGTACCTCGCTTGTCAAGTCATACAGTTCTTGCAGGCTTCGCATTTTCGGTTGTCGAGGTTCTTCCTCATCATCGGTTGTTTGAGGACTTCTCACTATCTCGATCTAAGAGCTTGTTGTCGAAGTGGTTGACAATTCTCCCCTTTCTACTATCACCTTCGGAAGAGTTTTTCCAATTCCACTCGCTTGCTTCATTCACCTTAACATATCGGCTTATCATTACCTTCTTGTTTATTGGATCGAGAAGCTTGAAGCCTTTAGTCTTCTCGTCATAACCAATGAACACAAATTTCTTACTCTTATCTTCCAGCTTCGTTCTTCGCTGATTCGGCACGTGTGCATAAGCCACACTGCCGAATATTTTGAAATGTGAGACTGTCGGCTTTCTACCACTCCATGCTTCTTGTGGAGTTTTATCTTCCAAACTCGCATGTGGACATCGATTTTGCACATAAATTGCGCATTGCACAGCTTCCGCCCAAAATTCTTTTGGCAACTTCTTACTTTTCAACATTGATCGAACCATATCAAGAATGGTCCGATTCTTTCTCTCTGCCACACCATTTGGTTGAGGAGAGTATGGTGCGGTTAGGAACCTTCTTATTCCATGGTCCTCGCAGTATCTTGCAAATTCTGTCGAGTTGTATTCACCACCTCGATCAGAACGCACAACTCTAATAAACTTGCCAGTTGCCTTCTCCACCATGACTTTGAACTTTTTAAACACTTCGAATGCTTTAGATTTTTCTTTCAGGAAATAAACCCAAGTCTTTCTGGAATAGTCATCGATAAAAGTAATGAAGTACTTTTTACTGCTGAATGACTCAGGAGTGATTGGCCCACAAATGTCGGTGTGTATTAGTGCGAGATAATCTGTTGTTCGGTATTCTGCCTTCTTCTGAAATGAGTGCCTCGAGTGCTTTTCGAGCACACACTCCTCGCAGAACTTCTCGATGTATTCTATCTCGGGTAACCCATGTACCATTCCTTTCTTCGACAACTTTTGTAATCCACCATAGTGCAAATGACCATGTCGCAAATGCCACATAAACGCCTTGTCTTCTGCATTAACTTGTAAACACCTTTCTCGCAAATAATACAAGTTGATTTTGTACATTCGATTCTTTGCCATTTCAACTTGTGCAATTTCTCGCTCTTTCTTGTCTTTCAGTTGTAATACTCGATTTTTCATAAACACCGAGTATCCTTTCTCGATGAGTTGTACCATACTCAGGATGTTGCTCTTGAGATCAGGTACATAACAAACATTCTCAATTAATCCCTTTAAGCCGTTCTTTTGCAAAAAAGAGATTGTACCTTAACCTTTTACTTGGATTTTTGACGCATCTCCAAATGATACGTGTCCATCTTCGACAACTCGCATTTCTGTGAACAAGTGCTTTTGTCCACACATATGATTGCTCGCACCGGTGTCGAGATACCAAATTGTCTCGTTGTTGGTATCCTTCTCGTCATAAGCCATCATGATAAGTCCTTCTATCGTCTCTTCTTCTGTGATTAGATTAGTATTTTCTTTTACTTTCTTCTCGGCATAGCAATTTCTTGCGAAATGCCCGATCTTGCCACAATTATAACATTCGCCTAGATTGCAGTCCTTCGCATAGTGACCATATCTGCCACATTTATAACACTCGACATTCGAGTAATTTGCCCGACCACTTCGTCCACGACCTCGTCCTCAGCCTCTTGAATTCTGTTGCCTTGATTGTCCCTTTTCCTCATAATATTCGCCTTGACCTCGGCCTCTACCACCTCGACCATTTGCGCGACCTCCTCTACCTCGGGAACTCTGTGAATACAGAACTTTTTCATCTGTAATTGTTGCCTTGGTCTGTAAGGCTTGCTCCACAGGTTCCTTTTGAGTTCTTTTCAATCTTTCTTCATGGGCTAACAGTGACCCACTCAATTCATCAATCAACATGGACTCTGTGTCCTTTGACTCTTTGATAGCCACCACTATGTGGTTGAATTTTGCATTAAGAGAACGTAACATCTTCTCTACTACTCTCGCATCTTGCACCTTTTCACCTAGCCTCTTTAATTGGTTTGCCACAGCCAACACTCGAATTGTGTAGTCTCCAACGGACTCACTTTCCTTCATCACGAACGACTCAAACTCACCCCTTAGAGTTTGGAGTCGCACCTTCTTCACTTTGTCTACTCCAACTGTCGAATTCTTCAGTATCTCCCAGGCACCTTTTGAACTCATCTCATTGGCAATTTTCTCAAACATGTCGTCATCCAATCCTTGATGGATGATACTCAGCGCAGTTTGATCTCCATTTCTTTTCTTTTACAAGGAATTTAACTCGGCTATCGTTAGTGTGCTATCATCTTTGGGCTCTTCAATCCCGTTTTCGACAATGCTCCAAAAGCCATGAGCACCAATGATGGCCTTCATTCGCAACGACCATTTATCATAGTTGGTTTTGGTTAGAATTGGGTATTGGAAGGGGACATTTGGATTTCTAGTGGTCATTTTAACGAGGCTCTGATACCAATTTGATATACTCTGATAACTATTTCAGTGAAGATAAGAGACAAACAGCAAAACAAGCTTTTTCTTTTACTCAATCGATCTTTCTGTGTTTCTTTCTTGCACAATTCTCACAACATAATACAACCCTATTTATAGACTCCTAAGACTCTTAAAATTCTGACCTTTGGTAATTCCAAACGACTTGAAAATTGTATCATTAAAAACTAGACTTAAAAGCACATAAAAGCAGACTCTTCATTTGCTCAGAATGATCTAGAATTGCCCCTTCAACTCCTCATTCAATGCTGCCTTAAAATCTGTCAGTTTTTTATTTGAGTTTATTTTCCACAGAGAAACCCATATCAATAAGGGCATTGTTGGCTATCGACAATTTGAATATATCACATCTTCTCTACATATCCATGTTGCCACCATGTCGCTCGTCTAATGAGGTGGTTTCATTAAAGTCACCTGCAAGGAGCCAAGCATCATTAATCTCAGTAGCAAGTAAAGAAAGTTCCTCCTAAGGCTCCTGCCTTTTAGAGCAATCTGGGTCTGCATTGTTAGAATAATGGCAACAAAATAAACCTTTCTCCCCCCTCTCTCTCTTCCACACTTGTCCCACATGGAACTTTTGGGTGGTAATTTAAGGGGTTCATATATCTCATCCTCCTTGCCCATGTTGAATAACTTGAGACTAGGCTCTATAGGGTTGAGGGCGTCTGAGGCCAACACACACGCGCGCCGCCGCCGCCGCCCGCCCGTCCGGGCTGGGCGCGAGCCGTGGGTTGTGGGCCTAATCTATCTTTTCGGGAGGAATTTGCTTAGACTTTCTCGTAACAAACTGCGCTAAATCCTCCACGAATCACTCTCAACCGTTATAGATTTTCTGATTTTCCTCCCCGCCTTGAATGCTGCCAGATCCTCTGCATCATTCTTGCTCTTAATGCCCAGATCCTTTGCCTCAATTCACGCCTTTTTAATGGCTGTGTAACAGTCTCTTTTCCCCTATAAATACAGGTTTCATCAGCAGGGCTAAAGACACCAGGTCTCACATTTCTCTCCTTTCTTCTTCTTCTTCTCTGCATTCTGGTTTTTCGTGTGCTGCATACTCCAAACTCTTGCCCGCGAAGTGCACGCGTTCAAGAGTGTGCTGAGTTAACCTTGGGGAGCAACCGGCTGAATCGATTTGCACCGTAGTCGAGGCGTAATTGCTTTCAAGGCAGTGGTTTATCCACGACTCAGTTTGTTCTGTTTGTCTTCCAGCCATTGTTCTTCTTAATTTTTCCTCAACATGCATATATGGTTAAGCAGAACCAATGCTCTTCTCTAGGTCTAGTGATTTTCACAGTGAGGTGTTGTGCATGGGACTTAATGCATCTAACCTCAACTTTGTCCTTGTTCCAATAGAGCCAAACACCCCCACTGAAACCAACTGTGTCAACGCGCAGATGTCCTAGGAGCCCAATGTCAGTTGCCAGTCCTAATGCATGGTTTCCATCAAGATGAGTCTCCAGAAGCGCAACAATAGAGGGACGGTTCATTCTGATAAATTCTTTAAGGGTAACCTTAAATTCAGGTTTACCTGCACCTTGAACATTCCACACTAGATAGCTCAGTGGGGATGTATTTGGTATGATGTTTGGATAAAAATCTTCCATAAAATAAAAGGATATAAAAGGTAACAGAGAGAAGAGATCTTCTGTGATAGTATCCACCATCTTACTGACTTCCTTTGGTAAGGTCATCAAGACCACAATTGCGTCCTTCATCTTCTCTAGCATCAACCATAATAACATCTGCGTTCTGAATGTGGCTGCCAACATCGGGGCCAATCCTAGGATCAGGTTGACTACCACTCTCCCTGAGTCGAATGTCAGGTGGTGCGGGATCAAGAACGCCTCCACTATGAGGTTGTTTAAACATCCCATGGGAGGTTTGAGATGGTGCTGGGGTAGGGCTTAGAGGTGCTAAAGAGCAGTTGGTGATGGGAGCTAGAGGAGGCCCTATCATTCCCAACTGTTTTGCACTCTCCAGTTTCAAGATTGATAGGATTTTTGCACGTTTTTCTTTAAAGTACTTGGAAGAGTCTCTCTGGCCCACAAATTTTTTGGGCCCACGCTGTTCAATAGCTCTATTTTTTTCCTACTAATTGGCTTCTCTGGTTCCTCTGAGTGGCTTAGACACAGGGGTATTACCCTTAGGCTTCTAATTTTGCTGTAGACTAATGGGAGTTTCAAGAACTCTTTCATCCTGGATTTCTTCCACTGCGTCATGGATTAGCATTTCATCTTCAGTCATAGGAATTATAGGACTATGATCAGCCTCTGGCATACCTTCATCCACTATAGGTATTGGGATTTCACTGTCCTAGTTCTCATCAGCATTCACTATTAGATTTCGTTCACCTTCTTTATTAAGGATTTCAAATATGGAACCTGAGTTTCCTAGTTGAACCTCATTTAAGTCCTCTTCTCCTTCTCTATCCTTACCCACAAGCTCAATGGCTGCCTCTTTAGTGGATTGGTGCTATTTCTTTGTTGTTTTCTTTCTTGCTGGCTTCTTCGCTATCATCCAAGTCCCATAGTTTTCATCTTGTTGTTTGTCTTCGGCCCCCTCATGGCAAGGTTGTGAAGGAGGTTCATTAATTTCTTTATTTTAATCCCCATGAGCTATCTTGAAAAGATCACATTCCTCTTCTTGATGCTCATATCTTCCACATTTGAAGCATATCATTTTCAGCCCTTCATACTGGATCTTCTAGGTCCGCTGATTCATCTTGAATTTTGATAAAAGCGGCTTGCGTAAACTTCGACACTAAGGCGAACAAATTACCCTCTGACAGCATTAGAGGTAGTTTCATCCACCCTCTTGATTTCACCTATTTTGTTTCCAATCTTTGCAAGGAATTCAACATTAAAATACTCAACAAAAAGGCCTGGGATTTGTACCCAGGCAATCAGCTTATGGATTGGAGCATTATCTGCACTAAAGTTCGAAACCCCCTTGCGTTTGGTCAAATAATGATGATTTATCAACCATGGTCCATTAGTCAAAACATGATCATAATCTGCCACTAGGTCAAATCTTATGATAAAGTAAGCACGTCCTATATCAACAAGGGGAAAATTGCCTCGCAAATTCCATCGTTGCTTAAGATGTTTCACAAGTTGCATGTAACCAGCGTTTTTGTCGAACATCTTAATGATCAAAGAGTGCTTCCATGGCTTCTTGAGTCTCATTTTCTCCTCCTTCGTCAATCGGATCGTTGGACATAACAAATCTTCTTCTTCCTCATTTGAGATTTCCTCATCATCAAAGATTACTTCATCATCATCCTTGGATCTAGAAAAAAGAGGCTGACCCAAAGGTGAAAAGTGGGGGAGATTGATGCCCCTGCAAAGTATCCCTGTAAGAACCCAATCCATTATTAGGGTTCATTGGATGTTAAAGTTGCACAGTTTCAGTAGGATTGGCATCAGAGGAACCTTCTTCATGAATTGCATCATCATAATTTGCCAGATTAATCCTAGTATGGAACTTTCGCTTGATTTTTTTTGTTGATTGAAACAACTAGTCGGATTCTTTCGCTGTAGAGATAGGTGCTAGGGTTTTCTCGCTACTCATGTCACCGCCTACCTTTCGTACTGAATAACTTTAAATTGAGTCTTGATGGGTAGCAACTTAAGGTGAACAATTGTCAAACTACATGAACCAATTTGTATTGGTAGAAAATAAAAATATGTGGATCGACATATTGTACAATTGCCCTATGTATGTCCACAGACTACAATGGACACTCAATAGCATTAAACAAGTCTAATGGGAGGCTAGGAATGTATCCATCTTTTAATAAGTACTAATGCATAGGGTCCTTCCGAGGTAGAGGCAAGTAACATAATATTAAATAATAATACTGGTTATGGATACCAATTAGTTCAATTGATAAAGTTTATAAGAATTTTTATTAGAGATCCGAGTGTCAATACTACCTACATCGATTTTTGAGCCTCATTCGCACCAACAAAATAATATGATGTCAGTCAGGCTTTTTCTTTAATTAAATTATATTAGTATCATAACAACAAAATGTTAGATTTTAGTTTTAATTTTTCTTCTCCTATTCATTATACATTTGCAATCCCATTTTTTACTTGTTTATACCTTAAAAAATGAAAGAATTATAGTTAGTACCAGAAGTGATCCCCTTGCGAAGCAACGGTTGAGTTAAACAATATATCAATGTCCAAAATTATGAATACTTCATTAATGATATTGTTTTCATTGTTGAGATTTATTTTATTAGTCAAACAATTTTTGCATCTCTTGAATTTTAGGTTTATACATTTGTTGTTTTTACATATGCAACTAAATGATTATTAAAATGCATCTAAGTGATTAGCTATGGAGAAGATGAAAGGTCTTGTGGAGTACATAGAAAATTTTTGCAAGGACATATATGCATGTTAAAAGACATAAAATCAATTAAAACATTATTTAATATCCCAACAAATATAGTTATGACACTTGGCAAAAATGTACAAAGTTACTCAATTTTATAAAATCAATTAAAGCATTAGTTAATTCTATTTGACATCAAAAGGAACACTTTTTTTTTAATTAGCTCTAATAATATGTGTTCTAATACTTATGAAAAGTTGAACAAAAATGTTACGTGATCTAAGACATACACGTATTATTATAGTAATACCTATGCTAGAGATGGGTGTGGGACGGGCTCGGGTTGGGTTGAGTCATACCCATACCAGTACCTACACTGTTCCCCTTTCCATAAACCATACCTATCCATACTTATGTCCATAGGGGACCCATACCATCGGGTTCTTGGGTTTACGTAACCCGTTTTAATGCATTTTTGCGTACATGCTATATTTGATTAGCAATTTCAAGCGATGTTGATAATAAACAACTAGCCAATTAGACTCACACAAGTTAGACTTTTATAAAAAAATCTAATTGTTCATTTCTACATAAATAAACATTATAAAACTAGAGTGCGATGTACTACTATTTGAATTGGATTTTAATATAATTTTTTCACCATTTGCTAACAAATTGGGTATATAGTCGGGTACGGATCTTAGGAATCTATATCCATACCTAGTTAAAATCTATTTTCACTACCCATTCTGGAGCTAAATAGATGGATTCTAATCGAATTTTTTAGGTTAGAGTAATATTGTCACTCCAAACCTATAGCAATGCTTAATAAATGATAATGATAAACATATATTATAAAAATACAGTAGTATAAATTATTTAACATTAATTACTTTCAAAATGTCATTAAACTGATCTCTTTTTAAACAAAAATTAGGTCCAAAGGCTAGATAATTCTTTGAAGAAAAGGAGGCATTAACGTGAGATGATAGCATTAGTTCGATTTGGTTCAATTACACCCTATTATATTATTATAGCGTAAAATATCTCTAAAAAATTAATTTTTTAATGGTTAAAAAGAGTTACAAATAATAATATATAATTATAATATAACAGAGAATAAGAAAATCAAATATTGAATTTAATGTACTCTGTGCCTCAATCTTAACTCTTCATACCTCATTGAATCTAAAAAATTAATTTATATCAGATATCCATATGCATGATGAGATGCTGCAGCTGCCAGTGACATTAAACCGCAATTGAGGCCCACATGGGTCAGCATATAGAAAGACCAAAGTCACAAATTTGGGTCCAATCTTAATAACAAGCACTCAACCTAATATTTGGTGGAGATTTTTGTGCGGCTTTTAATCTCCATTTCGCTCAATTCCTTCTTTTTTACTTCAGAGGAGACGAATGAAATGACGGCGCATTTTCCTTACCCAGTTATGCTTATTTTTGGCCCCCTTTCTCATGTCTTCCTCTGCTTAAGTCTTGTCCTTTTCATTAATAAATGACAATTTACTAACCTCAACCAACTCAACCCACTTCACCACCTTTAATAAAAAAGAATACCCACTTCAATCAAGTTCAACCCACTTCAATCCACTTCAGTTCGCTTTCCACTATTTTAATCAACTTCTACCCATTATATAAAAAAAATTCAACCCACTTCAGCAAAAAACCTACTATAATCTACTTCAACCCACTTTTACTAATCTCAATCAACTTTACCTATTTACCAACCCATATTTCACAAGGACAAGAATATGCCCTTAAAGTGTTTTCATGAGATATAGGTCTATAGGTAGACATGCTTACAAACTGTAGAAGGCAAAAAAATTTCTACAAATCGGATGGTGCCACATGTAAAAATTTGACCAATTACAGATTGCCATGTGTCACGTTGACTTTGGTGGACCCACTTGATCAAAATTAAATTCAGCCAATTAAAAGGTGCCATGTGTCATATATGATGGAGGAAATAATAATTATTTTCTTTATTTAAAAATAAGAAAATAATTACTGGACTTAGGCTCAGAACCCGGCTCTAACCCTAGCTGGCAGAGCTTATAAATAAGGGTCCTTCCCCTTCATTTGGGGCATTCAGCATCTGCAAAATTCAAAGCTCAGACAGCAAGGAGCATCTAGCTACCAAGCGAGAATGATAAAAACTTATAAAGTTTCAGAAATTACAATTAACCACTTGCATATCAAAATCAAGAACAGCCTTCAGAGTTCTTCAATCGATTTGCATCAACCGAGATCAAGCATCAAGCTCTCGGAATACTCAAGTCATTAGAAGATCGAATCAGAGAATTAATCCATTGTATTAAATTCACATATTGTACCCATATACAACATCAATACAAAATTCAATTTATTTCTGAACTTTTTGTCTAATTTATTTTAGGTGTGAAATTTTGTGTTTACAAATTTTTGGCACGCCTAATGGGACATTCTCTACCTCTCATCTCTTTCTCGAAACCACAAACTCTACATTCCCTCAAAGACGACATGGCCCCTAAGACTATCATCTCTCAACCTTCAAGGAAAGCTGTCCGATCCACATCTCAAGGATCGACAACCACTATCGTTACATCTAGCGGAGTCATGACTAGAAGCATGGCAAAAGCTGCTGCTGTGATTGCCATAAAATAATCAGTTGGGACTATCCTGTCGCAGTATCGCACGATCCCAAGCCTTGACTCTAGCCTGCCTAAAAGGGTCAGCAAAGTCACTTCGCATCCTTTGAAGCAAAAATCTGTTGCTGGCTTCAAAATGCATCAAACAATTCCGCAAGTGAAAGATGAGCTCCAAACTCAGGCAAACCCCACCTTCCAACCTTTCGGTGAGGAAGATCATGGCTATACTAGCAGTGACTCCTCACCACCATTGCCAAGGGAGCTAGTTGTTGAATTAGAGACTGAGCCCTCAAACTCTGTCATTATGCCATCCATGGTGATGGATGCGACCAACGTAGAAGAACAGCTCGCAAATATGAAAGCAACATTAGATAGGCTCGCTAAAGAGAGTCTAAAAAAAGATGCTCAAATTAAGCGTCAAAGTGAGCAGATTGCTACTCTAATGAAGAAGTTGGAAAAAAACGACTATTCGAGTCCTCTAGCAAAGGCTCAGATGGTGAAGAGTCTGATAAGGAGTCTAACCGCAGCGAAGACTCTGATGACGAACGCATGAAAAAGAAGGAATTCTCATTGGGCTCGATGTCCGTTGAACAGATTCAAAGTCTAATTGCAAATGCTGTTAAGGCTCAATTGGGGGGGGGGAGGAACTCGCAAGACGCATTTGTACACTAAGTCTTATACGAAAAGGATTGATGTCCTTCGTATGCCCCATGGCTACCAGCCCCCTAAATTCAACCAATTTGATGGTAAGGGCAACCCCAAACAGCATGTCACTCACTTCATTGAAACGTGCAGCAATGCCAGCACTGAGGGAGACAGGTTGGTAAAGCAGTTTGTTCGATCTCTCAAAGGGATCGTCTTCGATTGGTATACAGACTTGGAGCCCGAGTCTATTAACAGCTAGGAACAAATGGAACATGAATTCCTCAACAGGTTCTATAGTACTCAGCGCACTGTTAGTATGACGGAGTTGAAAAATACTAAGCAGTGGAAGGATGAGCCGGTCCTCGATTACATCAACCGTTGGAGATCTCTCAGCCTCGAATGCAAAGACCGTCTGTCCGAAGCCTCCGCCGTCGAGATGTGCACTCAGGGCATGGAGTGGGACCTGCTTTATGTCTTGCAGATGAGCAAGCCTAGGACTTTCCAAGAGCTAGCTACGAAGGCACATGACATGGAAATGACGATAGCAAATCGTAGCAGCAAGCCATCCAAGGCACCAACAAAGGAATCCATGGCCACTTCCATTGAGGAACCTATACGGATTTTAGGGAAATCTAGGCCAGAAGAAAAGAAAGGAGCATCCTCGAGGGATGTTGGACGGAAGCGACCTACGTTAAAGGAGCTCCAAGAAAAGAAGTACCCATTTCCTGATTCGGACTTGTCAAGGATGCTAGATGACCTACTTGAAAATAGGATCATCAAACTCCTTAAACCTAAGCGACCAGAAGAAGTTGGAAGGACAAGCGACTCGAAATATTGTCGCTATCACAGAGTTGTTAGCCATCCTTTAGATAAATGCATTACTCTTAAAGAGCACATTATGCAACTAGTTAGGGATGGAAAGATCATATTGGACCTGGATGATTCCAACGGGGCCAATCATATTTCTGCTGATATGGAGTACTCTCCTCCATCGCGGCAACAAAGGCCTACTCGATCTTATCAACAAAGGGAGAGCAGCGCAATCCGCTCTCAAGGACTATTCACCATTCAGTTCGGAAGCTTGGAACCTGTCGTCGTTCCCTTAACGGTTAGGAGACTGGTGATGGAGACAAATTCCAATCTAGCTGAAGACAAATAAGGGTGGATCTTTGTCACTCGAAGGAGGCCAAGGAATCCAAAACAAACTCAGCCACCGCCCCTTCGCCAAAGAAAGAGACAAGGCAGGAGGAAGACTCCTCGATGTGCGAAGAGCAAGAAAAAGTCAAAGGCTAGCAAGAGACAGGAAGTCCAACCTATTGACTTACTCGAGCAGGAGCCGCTCGTTCCTATCACACTGAAGGAATTTTTCCCAGTGAGATTTTTTTAGAAGATCACTGTTAACATGACTCCGCGTTAAGCTGGAGAATGAGGAAGATGAGAAGGAAGCAAAGTTAGAAAAACCTCCCAAAAATGATGGTGAGACTCTAACTACTTTAGAGACCTTACCGATTTGTAACGATTGGAGGCAAATCTTCAGCTTGCTAAAAGAGATACGTCAACAGATTGTTGCTGCCTTGCAGCACCCAAAACTTTATGTTGATAAGGTGAAAAGTGCGGGTCAACCAGTGAAAGATGTTGCTCATTGTGCTGGTTGCAACACCGCCATCACTTTTACTGATGATGACTTGTTGTTGGGCTCCAAGCCTCACAACCGCCCCCAGTTCATCACCGGTTACATCAGGGAGCAAAAAGTCAGATGGATCCTTGTAGATGGAGGGTCAGTTGTTAACATCATACCTAAGGCTACGATGAACGACTTGGAGATCACAGTGGAAGAGCTTTCCAAGAGCCGAATGGTGATCCATGGATTTAGCCTACAGAGTTAACGCGCGATTGGTATGATCCACCTGAACTGATAATGGGAGACCTATCGACATCTTCAATCTTCCATGTAATTGACTCTAAGACTTTCGACAAGTCGTTGCTCGGACGCCCATGGCTTCATGAGCATGGAATAGTAGCTTCAACTCTCCATCAATGCCTCAAGTACTATCGTGGAGGGGAAAGAAATATTGATGGGGACGCTAGGCCATTTACTAAAGCAGAGTCACATTTCGCTGATGCTAAATTCTTTGAAGAAGTTGCGGCACCTAAAGAGATGATGATATCAACGATTGCCTCCACAGGTGACTCAAAAGTTACCAAGAATCCACAAACAACCACAGGACACGATGGTGTGGAACAACAACAACAAGGCAAAGAAGATGATGAAAAAGCTAGTGAGACGCAACCCGCTAAACAAGTTGCAAAACAAGTGGCTGCTTCAACAAACTCAATGGCACCGATTTTGAGGTATGTTCCAAAATCCCGTCGTAGGGAAGGAGAATCACCTTTCAGTGGCATTGTACATGGAAATGCGGAAGTTAAGGCTATGAAGAAGGATAGTGGGGCCAACTTGAACACCCGTAAAGAAAGTGTTACGTTGCCAACACAAAACCTGAACCAACCGAAGGTGAGCAGACACCCCCTCCCTAGGTTTGTTTCCTCTTCTAAGGCTTTGTTGAAAGAAAAAGAGGTGTTGCCACATACGCGTACCAAGGATAGATTTGATCCAAATGCATATAAGCTTATGGAAAGAGCTGGTTATAACTTCCAAAACCCAGCTACCTTAGGGAAGGTTGTCGAAGTCAAACCTCATGGCCTCAATGATACTAAAAAAATGTTCCAAGAGCATGGAGGTTCAGTGAGTGTCTCTAAAGTTGGACTTGGTTACACACCGTTATAGCCAGTCAAAATCTCGGGGTGACGAAAGAACAAGCAGTCAGTCGTTCAACACATCTCCGCCGAGGAGATAGATGAGCGTTAAAAGGAGGATGATCCACCTAGCAAGAGGACTTCTGTATTTGACAGATTACAATCGTCGTGTTCAACAAGACGACCATCTGTCTTTACCAAAATTGGGGCATAGCCAAAGCCTTCAATATTCAATAGGATCATGAAGGGGATAGAGCCCTCGAAGACGTCTTCCCAAATGTTCAAAGGTTCCGTATTTAACCGTTTAGGTGATACAAACGAAGTATGAAGTTCTATTCCTTCACGGATGAAACGACTTTCAACCTTGGACGTTAAGACAAAAGGTTCATTGTGAGTGAAAAGGCGCACTATGATCCTCACTAGTCAACAAAGTAACCCTGACTCGAACGAGGAGGAAGAGCGAGGTGAAATGGATTCCTCTCACCATATCATAGGCCGAGAATGCGAGGATTCAGACTCAGAGACGGAGCTTGCAGAGACTCCTAAAACCCTTGAGGATGGGGGGGTAAGCTACAGTCGATGATCTGAAAGAATTGAATCTTGGTACCACAGACGAACCTCGCCCCATTTATATAAGTTCGTTACTGACGCCCGAGGAAGAAAGTTAGTACTTTAATCTCCTCTCGGAATATAAGGATGTGTTCACATGGAGCTATAAAGAAATGCCATGGCTTAATCCCAAAGTTGTTGTTCATCGCCTGTCCATCAAAAGGGGAGTGTCTCCAAAGAAGCAGCCCCAGCGATGTTTCCGTCCAGAGTTGGTATCTGAAATTGAAAAAGAAGTCAATAAATTCATTGAAGCAGGGTTCGTTCGGGAGGTAAAATATCCAACCTGGATCGCAAACGTTGTCCCCATAAGGAAGAAAAATGGACAACTTTGCATCTGCGTAGACTTTCGGGATCTTAATGACGCATGTCCAAAGGACGATTTTCCGCTCCCTGTCACCAAACTCATGGTTAATTCGACTACGGGGCACGAGGCCTTATCATTCATGGATTGTACTACAGGGTATAATCAAATCCAAATGGCGCCAAAAGACTAGGAGGCCACAGCCTTTCGCACACCCAAAGGTATTTTCTGTTACAAGGTGATGCCTTTCGGCTTAAAGAATACAGGGGCAACATATCAAAGGGCATTGCAAAACATTTTTGATGATATGCTCTACAAGACAATTGAGTGTTACGTCGATGACTTGGTGGTCAAATCTAAAAAGAAATGCAACCATATTCCATATCTTCGTAGCGTCTTCGAACGTCTGCGGAAATGTCAGTTGAAGATGAACCCACTCAAATGGGCATTTGAAGTCACTTCGGGGAAATTCTTGGGCTTTGTCGGCCTCCATAAAGGGATCGAGATTGACCAAGCCAAGATCAAAACAATCCAAGAAATGCCTGAGCCTAAGAATCTCAAATAGCTTCGTGGCCTTCAAGGTCGCCTGGCATATATTCGAAGGTTCATATCAAATCTAGCTGGACGTTGTCATCCTTTCAGCCACCTCATGAAAAAGGGAGCACCTTTTGATTGGGATGAGTCATGCCGCTAAGCCTTCGCGAAAATCAAGAAGTACTTGTCGAACCCTCCGATATTGGGAGCACCAGTCCTAGCAAGCCTCTTATACTCTACATCACAACTCAAGAACAATCATTGGGAACATTTTGTGTTCAAAAGAATGAGGAAGCAAAAGAAGTAGCTCTGTAGTACTTAAGTCGTACATTGGTGGGGGCAGAATTGAAGTATTCACCCATGGAAAAGATCTGCTTGTCACTCGTATTTGCCGTTCAAAAACTCAAACATTACATGCAGGCATATACAGTGCATGTGGTTTCTAAAGTCGATCCCATCAAATACATCTTGTCAAGGCCAATCCTCAGTGGGCGACTTGCGAAGTGGGCTATGATCTTGAAGCAGCATGATCTTGTCTATGTGCCACAGAAGGCAGTCAAAGGGCAAGCGCTAGTAGATTTCTTAGCAGATCACCCAATTCCTGATGAGTGGGAGCTAAACGATGACTTACCAGGTGAAGACGTGCTCTTTGTCGATATTCTCCCACCTTGGGAAATGTACTTTGACGGAGCCGCAAGAAACGATAGGGCTGGTGCTGGTGTAGTGTTTATCTCCCCTAAGAAGCATGTCCTCACCTACTCATTCATATTAACCCAGTTGTGTTCAAATAACATGGTCGAGTATCAAGCATTAATCTTGAGCCTTCAAATGGCTATTGAAATGGGAATCAAAGATCTCGACATCTATGGTGACTCGCAATTGGTCATCAAACAACTCCTCGAAGAATATGAAGTTAAAAAGGATGATCTCGTTTCATACTATAGGTGTGCCTCACGATTATTAAGCAAGCTTGAAACCGTCAAGTTAGAGCATGTTCCTAGGAGTGCCAATAAGGTGGCTGATGCACTTGCAAATCTTGCAACCACTTTGGGAATGGGGGCAAAGGAAAATATGAATGTCCCCGTCTGCAACCGATGGGTCGTTGCACCTATTCATGAAGAGTTTGAGGAAGACGTCAATGCAGTCAGTGCTCAAGAAGTAGATGGAGAAGATTGGCGTCATCCACTCATTGACTACTTGCAGCATGGGAGGCTCCCTAAGGATCCAAGGCATAAGACAGAAATCCAACGAAGAGTTCCCCGCTTCCTTTATTTCAATGGGACTCTTTATCGGCGTTCCTTCCTGGGCATTTGGTTACGATGCTTGGGAGACGAAGAAGCAAGACAAACAATAGAGGAAGCATACTCAGGAATATGCAGAGCATACCAGGCAGGGCCCAAATTACATGATCGAATCAAGAGGATGAGTTATTCCTGGCCTACCATGGTGCAAGACTGCATGGATTACGCAAAGAGGTGCGAGCCTTGCCAGTTTCATGCCAATTTTATTCATCAACCTCCTGAGCCGCTTCATCCAACTGTGGCATCTTGGCCATTTGAAGCTTGGGGACTTGATGTTATGGGCCCTATTACTCCAAAATCCTCTGTTGGCCACTCGTACATCTTGGCAGCGACTGACTACTTTTCCAAATAGGCAGAAGCAATCCTACTGAGAGAGGTCAAAACAGAAAATGTCATTGATTTTATTCGAACCCATATCATCTACCGATATGGCGTGCCTTGATATATTATCACTAACAATGGCAAACCATTTGTCAACAAGCTGGTGACCGCCCTCTGCGAAAAGTTTAAGTTTGCCCAGCGTAAATCTTCGATGTACAATGCACCTGCAAATGGGTTGGCAGAAGCCTTCAATAAGACACTTTGCAACTTGCTAAGCAAAGTGGTGGCGAATTCAAAACGCGATTGGCATGAAAGGTTGGGGGAAGCTCTTTGAGCATACAGAACCACGTATAAAACGCCGACCCAATCAACTCCTTTCACTCTGGTGTATAGGGTCGAAGCAGTATTGCCTTTGAAACTCCAAATCCCTTCACTCCATATTGGTATATAGGAAGGCTTGACCAAAGATGAAAATCACAAGCTTCGCCTGGCAGAGCTCGAAGCCCTTGATGAAAACAGACTTCTAGCGCAACAGAAGTTGGAATGCTATCAAGCTCGCCTATCACAAGCCTTAAACAAAAAGGTACGACCTCGTTCATTTCAAGTTGGAGATCAAGTGCTCGCGGTAAGAAGGCCCATTATCATCCCACACAAAACTGGAAGTAAGTACACTTCCAAGTGGGATGACTCCTACGTGATTCGAGAAGTTTACACCAACGGAGCTTATAGGATTGTCGGCACCGACGGAGTGCGAGTTGGGCCGATAAATGGCAAGTTCCTAAAACTACACCGTCCTTAATGTATTAGTATATGTAAGCTCCTAAGCAAGAGCCTAAACTGCTCATTCATGCAAAATAAATAAGAAAAAAAATAGAAACCTTTGTACTATTCTTGACCTGCAAGAGTCTAAACTGTGAACGACAAAACAAAATAAACAAAACAAAAAAAAATGTTATGTCCTTGAACTACGCATGGCTTGATCCTTTAGGGTATTACATCTCTTTTAGGTACGTAGGCAACTTAGGCATATTTCCTAAGTACAACCGTAACAAAAAAGGATGAATAAATTTTGTTGGTACTCATTGGCTTTGGTCGTTTTCTATTATTACATCTTACTGCAAGAACTTGAATTGAAAGATTCATTTTGTTGCAATATATCAAATCCAATTCCAAAAGACTATGCTGAGTCCCCCCCCAAAAAAAAAACCAACAACAAGAAGTTGCACAACACCAAAAAAAAAAACAAAAAAAAAGTTGAGAGCAAAGCCACTAGATATGGTCTAGGCATCCAGTGCGGCCAAAAGTTCTTAGGCACGCTTCTTTGTTGCTTCAACTTGAGCCGTTTGTTCTGCCATAATTTGGGGGGCAGCATTTAATTCAGCAACATCTCTTTCAAGAAGAGATACATCATCTCTGGCTTTCTTCAATTAGGCTTCAGTCTCTACTAATTTGCCTTGCAATTCCAGCTCATTCGCTTTCGCGCGTTCAAGATCAGCTTCAAGTAGCCTCATTCGCTTATGAGCTTGGGCGATAGAGGTGGTTGCCTCATCAAATTGTGCGCCAACCTTTTCCATTGAGCCACGTGCCTCCCCAAGTCCGTCCAACAGGGTCGTTCGCTTGTTTAGCATATCTTCGGTATGAGTCCGACCTTCTAATTGGGTTTTCAACTTCAAGTACTGCCCAACTTCATTTAGATACGCCTCTATAGTATTCTTTAGCTCCAAGTAATCTGCCTAAAAGGATGATAAGGTTTCAAATATCTGCTCGACTTCCTGGCAGATGTTGGCGATGTCTCTTTCTATCTTTGGGACAAACGTTTTCAACTGTTATTGAAAACATTACTACACACTCGAGACCAGGTCACTAAACACGCTAGAGGCAATTCTCCCAGGAAAGTAGGTTACAACAGAGGGAGTAGGCGATTGACAACGCTCTAATTGTTTCGCTGGCGATAGCATTATGTTAATAGAATCATCCTCGACTGACTTAGCGGCAGGCACAGTCAAGGAGGCTTCACTATCTTTCTCACCAAATGCAGCCTTAAGTCCATCTTCGGCTTCAGCAGTATATCCCTACATAAAAGGATGATTAGGTCAAAAAAAAATAAAATAAAATAAAAAGACAAAAAAAAGAGGGAACAAAGAAAAAGAAAAAATGAAGGGAAAGGGGGCAGAATAACAAGATGTCCATCTTCGACTTTAGCAGTATATCCCTACATAAAAGGTGTCAATCAAGGTGATTGATGCAACCTTCATAAGAGCGTTAGAATACATGACAGACGGATCTTTGCATTTCAATAACACTCGAGCTTCTTGTACGTTAGGAGTCCGATTCATCTTTTCACCAGAAAACCTCACCATTTTAGGGTGGTCGTGCCAATGATGAGGATGATCAAAATAAGTTTGAAAGTAAGTCCCTAACCATTCATAAATGTAGTGAATGGGGAAAATTACTTCCAACTTATTCAGGTTCCAAGCCGTAGAAATTCTATATAACCCCTGATAAATGCTAACCAGAGCAGGAATTGCGAGGTTTAGGCATTCCCCGTGGGCCAGTTTATTTGCAGCTACAAACACAACTGGGCGAATAAGGTACATTGCTTCAGTTGGTAACACAAAGGAGCACAACCAACAGGAAATAAGGGCAGCAAGGTAGGTCTCTTCGATTAGGGCCTCAGGAATGTTGAGCATCACAAAAGGGTCCTTCTCTCTCTTCGTTCACCTTGTGCAAGGAGCGATCATGCCAGATGGACATGATGTGTTTGTTGGAGCTTTAACTCGCTTTCTGTTGTCATGACTGGGAGGAGGTGTGTAAATGTGCCGCCTTCGAAACCAGAAGCGTATCCATTCTGAAGCAGTAAGTTGAACGATGCCATAAACATCTTAGCATAGTCTGTGGAATGCAGAGAAGAGGAACGAGCACGACACTGGAATATCATTATCTCCACGTCCCACAGAAAGGAGTTCTCTGGCGGATAGAATGACTTCTTCGTAGTAAGCACCGTCAGCTGGAAGTCCAGCTATAGCCCGCAAATCCCATAAGAAGATTGACATATCGCTGCTCTTTGTGCAAAAGGTGTTGGTGGTGTGGCACCACAGTTCGCAGAATGCTTTAAAGATGGTAAGACTCATGTCATAAGAAAACAGGGATGCATACAGTCCGTCGTAAAGCCTCCATTCCATAAGCCTATCTTTGTTGCGACCAAGAACGTCTTCAAGCCATTCCCAATAGCACGGTATGAAGAAGTTGTTAGAGAAACAAGGTGAAAAATTGCCCCAGGATAGTGTCCATCCATGATACGATGTCGGAGTAAGGGTGTTGCTCCTTGAGAAGGGATTGAAGATGCAAATAGCGGCGAGCTAAGCTTCAGGACTCTCAAAGTCGAGATGACTTTGTTTGATCTTTGTATGACACGGGTAGATTCCACACTCCAGCATGAATCTGCAAGGTAGTTATGGAGTAAAGAACGTCTGGATGGTAGGGGTGTTGGCATATCTACGCGGAGAGTCACACCTTCTTCAATTGGATCGACTTCTTTGTCCAGGATGGTAAGAGTTGGCTTCTTGGGATATGATGATGAGTCCAAAAAATGTACAATGGTGAAGGAAGAAAGGCAAGTCGACCCCAATTAGATTAAGTGAGGGAGTCTCCTGTGAAGAATCGAATCTATGGGGAGAAACGATTCTTCGTCTTAAAAGTCGACCTCACTTCGCGATCTAATCGGAGGAGTCGCGGTTAGAAGGAAGAAATTTAAGTTGATTCAGCAGCTTCCTGAAAAAAAAGGAGAAAGAAATATTAATTTAAGTTCTCTAGAGAAAAGAGAAATAAAGAAAAAAGGGGTTGGAAAAAAAAAAGAAAAAAAAATCTTATTGTATTAGTCACGGCCTAACACAAAAATGGCTAAAAAAACCAAAAAAAAAAGAAAAACGAAATTGGCGAAAACAGCCAAGACAAAATTCGTAAGGCATGCACAGCTCCTGAGCAACGGCAGAGGAAAAGACAAGCAAAAATAGTAAACTACGATGAGGTGTTACTCTCTTTGGGACCAATACTTTATTGTAATTAGATGTTAATTTGCAAATAAAAGATGTTTTCGTGCTCTGTTCGTTTTCCCTTGCTGCTGCTTGCCTTCCTCTGTTCTTTCTCTTGCCTCCCTCTCCTTCTTCGAAGTGGTGATTAACATTGGAGAACAAGCCAACACACACAAAAGTGAAGATTCAACAACCGAACGCTAGGGCTAAACCTTCCCTTTGCCAAACTTTCTCTCTCTCCTCTAAGAACCCAATTCAAGCTCTCTGTCTCCCTCTCTCTCTCTCTCTCTTTGTGCCCAATTTGTCTCTGCTTCAGAACTCAATCTTCAAAAAAAAAAAAAGCAGGTGAGAATTGAAACCAAAGGAAACATGAGAAGATGAAGGGTTTACAAACACAAAAAAAATTACCTCAGGTTGCAACGGGTTTGAATAGAGGATAACAAAATTAATGAATTAGAGGCAACTGCATAGAGGTTTTTATAGCAACAGGCAATTGAATCCTCCATTGTGTGATCAGAATCTTTGGAAAAATATAGGGTTCAGGAAGCTTTCCTTGTATATTTAATTTCCTAAAAAAAAAAGAAGGGAAATATGCTCAAAAAGGGGGCCGAGGAGATTGAAGGACAGGCATGTTCCAATGGGGCAAATCTTGCATTCAGTTTCTTTAAAAAAAAAAGGAAAGGAAGAGAAAAAAAAAGACTTATGAGAAAAAGAAAAGGAAGGATGTTTTTGGGCCCCTTATTAAAAAAAAAATTCAAGTAAGTGTCAAGTCAAAAAATTAATTGGCAAAAAAAAAGGTTATTCATCAAATTTTTAATCATTACCATCATCAAAGTTTTCGAGACTCAATCGCTTCAAACACTTCAAATTCGTGTCACATTGACTTTAGTGGACCTACTTGGTCAAAATTAAATTCAGCCAATTAAAAGGTGCCATGTGTCATAGATGATGGAGGAAATAATAATAATTTTCATTATTTAAAAATAAGAAAATAATTACTGGACCTAGGCTCAGAACCCGACTCTAACCCTAGCTGGCAGAGCTTATAAATAAGGGTCCTTCCCCTTCATTTGGGGCATTCAGCATCTGCAAAATTCAGAGCTCAGACAGCAAGGAGCATCTAGCTACCAAGCGAGAATGATTAAAACTTACAAAGTTTCAGAAACTACAATTAACCACTTGCAGATCAAAATCAAGAACAGTCTTCAGAGTTCTTCAATCGATTTGCATCAACCGAGATCAAGCATCAAGCCTTCGGAATACTCAAGTCATTAGGAGATCGAATAATAGGATTAGTCCATTGTATTAAATTCAGATATTGTACCCATATACAACATCAATATAAAATTCAATTTGTTTCTGAATTTCTTGTTTAATTTATTTTAGGCGCCAAATTTTGTGTGTACACAAACATTTTTAAAAAATTGATAGGGTTGGCAAAATTTTGATAAGTCAGATTACCCGAATTTATTCATTTAAATGAAAATTTTGAACATAAGTTTTTTCCTCTTTTGTATTCAATTTCGACTTGGATCTATACTCATATGATCTGTTTGACTCCCTAAAAAAACTTGAATACAGTAATGAATGTTTTGTCTGGATTTTAAACAATATTTGATTTGTTCGACCCAAATTTAGCTCAAACTTCAGGTGTTGCCACCTCTACCTTTTATTACCAGTTAAACCGCCAAATTGATTTACTACTAAGAATGAACATCGAACCAATTAAAAATTATTAATTAGATTTAGGCCCTGTTCTTTTCAGTGGGAAATGAGGGGTGTTGAATGGGTGATTGTGGGAAAGGGGGGGAAGGAGTGGGTGAGTGTAGTTTTTTTTTTTAAGTGTGGGAAAAAGTTGGTGAATGTGGGTGAAAGTTGGTGAGTGTGGGTGAAAGTTAAAAGTAGTTGAATGAAGTTGAAGTATTAGTTATCAATATTTTTTTTGTTTTATAATGTCATAATTTTATTGTCATATTAATTAATGATGATGAAGTTTTTTTGGTTTTGTTTATTATGTTTTGTTCTGTTTTATTTTGTGTACTTTTTATTTTTGTGTTTTTGTATTTGTATTTTTTACTATTTATATTTATATTTTTTTATTTTTTATTTTTTATTTTTTTATTTTTTTATTTTTTTATTTTTTATATTTTATTTTTTTTTTATTTTTTTATTTTTTTTTTATTTTTTTATTTTT
>JACYFF010019584.1:12155341-12195972 GCA_017589665.1 Selenicereus undatus
TAGTACTACCATGGTGATTAGCACATGTTGAGCAAATTTTCAATTGTGTCCTTGAAGGTGTGCTGATCGTGAAGGTAATAATAACAATTACTAGGACAATGACTACTAATCATTGTCGATTACCTCATCCTACCAATGTAGATATACATATATACATATATATATATATATATATATATATATATATATATATATATATATATGTATGTATAAACAAAATAAGCCCTTAAATTTTTGACAATTGTCATTTTCACAAAATTTCTGAGATAATTAATCATTTTTATTTTTTTAAAAAGGAGTTAGTCAATTATGAATGAAAGATTTTCTTTTCAATTTTTTTTTTTAATAAAATTAGTTCAATTCCAAAGATTCTCTTTCCAAATTAACAAAAGACAGTGCTTAGCAATAATAAAATATTATACTATATCACTTTTAATCAAAAGGGTTATAATAAATTACTAATACAACTTCCAGTGTGGCCAAAAATAATATATTATATTATAACATTGCAATTTTTGACAAACAGAACAATGAAAAAAATTAAAGTTGACTCATTTCAAATGTTATAATAGAAAAGTTTATTAATTTTTAGAACATTCGAAACAATGCGGTTTAAATATTTACTGATGGTTGATACACTTTTATTAGAATTTTAATAGTCATGTTCATATTGGGTCATTCTTCAGTTTTACATGCAAATACTATTCCACTTTTATGATGAATTAGTTCTTTAATAACTTATAAATATTTTTGCTTTTTATAATATATTTAGATGAATCGTTAAAAAGGAAAAAGATGTATAATAAAAAAAAATCTTCCAAATATTATTAGTGTAATATGTAAAATTTACCATTTTTTTTAATTATAGCTCAAGTGAGTACTAACAAATTTGTGGTCATAATAATATCTTCTCTTTAACTTGCACATTGTTCGGTCTCAAAATATTGTATTTGATATCCTCATTCACCTAACTTTTGCTCATAATAAGTTGTAATTCCTAGGATTTTTATTTGATTTTTGATTATTTAGTAAGAAATAACGTTGATCCAAAAGTTGGTAGAAATTGAGTTCAAAATGATGCTAATTGAGATAATAATGTTCTCTTTTAGAGATGAGACAATGCAAACAAGGGGCCAGAACATGATAGTGCAAGGAACGACAAAGAAAGCAAAGGAAAATTGAAAAATACAAGGGAAGAAGGCCACCTTAGCCACTAGTAGCCAAGGCCCTCGCTAGTGGCCGACCTTGCATCAATCAAGAAAGTTAGAGACAAAAAGTCAGGGGGTGACCACAACTAGTCTCGCCCATGGCCATGGCCCGTGGCCACAACCCGGCCCTTCTTAGCTTTTTCTCGCCACGGCCGACCATTGCCACTCCAACCCCCATGTCTCCTTTGTCGGTTCAACTACTATTTAAGAGAGCTTCGGGAGAGCATGGGGGGCTTTTGGAGAGGTCTTTAGAGCTAGGTTTAGTTTAGGGTTAGCTACTAAAAATCCCATTAGGGGGTAATAAACTAGGTAGATTAGGGATTATTTTGGTGGATTTTGATCCAAGCTTGTAGATTTTGCAGTTCATTCAAGCAATCAAAACTAAGTTTTCTCTTCTCGTTCTCTCTCTATGTCAAATTTTTGATGTTTGCTTAGATTTTGTTAGTTTAGTTCTTATGCTTGATTATGTTTTGTTAAATGTTTAGTTTCTATTGTTAATACATGTTTAATTAGCTTGTTAGATTAGATTACTTTCATTTTATCTCCTCCCTAGTTCATGTTTATTTGCTTGTTTGTTAGTTTAGTTGGAGTTATATTCAATTGTGCTTTTATGATGATTAGTAGCTAATTTTTGTTGGCTTTAATTGTGATTAGCCTCTTGACGACTAATTAGTCTTGGATAGGGCCCTACCACACCCAATTTATGGTTTCAACTTAGAGTTTTCTCTTGCCCCCACAAAGTATTCGATGATATGCTTGAAAGAGTTTTCATCCATATTTTTGGGCGGTTGACCTATGCTGAAAGATGAGGTTAACTAGCTAGTGCTGGCGAGATAATAGCCAGGATTTAGACGTGAAAATAGTCCTGATCCCAGCTAGTCCGAGGGTTGTTAATCTCATGGTCTGATTAGGCTAACCTCATGAAAATAGATGGTTAGACTAATTAGACTGACCCATGACTCTTGAGAGATCGAGGGCTTGAGTGGTCTTTGATGGTGCAACTGACTTTCTCTAGGTGTCGGTATAGGTTTGGTAGGTTAGGGCTCGCCTCGACTATTTGATTTGTTGATTGGCCAAATCACAATTCAAAGCATCATTTCTAATGTTTATTTGCTCAATTTAGGTTGTCTTTCATTATCTTTCCACGTAGACTAGATTGAAACACTTGAGCTAATCCTGGTACTTGAAATCCAACTCTCTATGGACGATACCTCCACAACAGCTGCTTTTGTTGTTTTTGACGGACAATTTTGACGGGTGCTAACCCCGTCAAAACGTGCGACGTCGTTTTTGACCGAAAGTTGAATATTTTGACGGTTGGGGAACTGAGCGCAGATCTCGAGGTCCATTTTGACGAGTTAGCGTTGTTTTTGACCGGCGCCCGTCAAAATTCCTGCAATTTTTGACGGAGTGTAAATCTTTTGACGGGGCCTGTCAAAAATTGGGGGGAATGAAAAGCCTGGCACGCACCGAAAGCCTGCAACATTTACTCAGCCAGGCCCCTCCTCTCGTCTTCTTCCTCAAGCCAGGCCCCCCCTCCCCCCATCTTGAAGCTCAGCAAAAGCACCCCTGCTCAGCCATTACTGTGCGTGTCCTCTTCCTCTGCAAAGCTCACGGACCCAATTTGTGAATAGTGCACCCACCCTTCTATAAATCTGCCCTTCCACTTTGCCATATCATTGCAAATTGCGTCCTTGCTGAAGTCGACATTCTCAAACCCGATCTGTGCACTTCGGAAATTTGAAGCTGTGGAAGGCAACGCGTGAGTTCCTCTTCAAATCCTTTGGTAAGTTTCTGGAATTTCTTCTTGGAGTAGGTAGATTGGGTTTGGTTTTGGTGTGGAGTGTAGTTGAATTCGAATGGGTGTGCGTGGTTAATTAAATGTTGGTGTGTCGCGTTTGCAGTTGTCGGCGGAGGTGGTGTTTCGGGCGCCGTCGCCGGAGGTTGAGCAGCGGGTGTGGGCAGCGACGGTGCGGTCTGGTGACGGTGGGTGAGTGCACGGTGGTAACCTGCTCCGGTGGACGGTGAAGGGTCGACTGTTGCCGGTAAATAAGTTCTTGTGCCCATGTTTGATTTTGTGAGAATTGATTGGGTAATGTTTGTGAGCAACCCGTTTGTGAATTGTTGTTGCCGTTAAACCATGCGTCATTGTACACCGTGTGGCACAGAAACGAAAAATCATCCATCCTTGATTGTAATTATATTAATTAAGGAGGGGTCGTTTTCAAATCAAAATTGTACTCTGTTAATATTTGCAAGATTTGCTTATATGTATGTTCATTTAACAATTACCTGTTGGTAACTTCAGTAGGTGTCATGGTAGTTTTCCATTGTACATAATAATGTCTCCTGATAATGTGCAATACAAGTTGAATATCATAGTCATGTGCCGGTCATATATATGTGATTACTGATTAGGGAAGCAGCTTAGTGGTGGGGTGCCTGTGTTGGAGTTATTGATCGCAACTGTAATATGCTGACAACTAGCAAATTTGGCCACTATCACAGGTGTGCAGAATTGTGAATGGTATAATGTAATTAACCCTAAATGAACCCTAATTAAACCCTAAACCCTAAAGCCTAAACCCTCAACCCTTGAAACCCTAAACCCTAGATACCCTAACCCTTACAACCCTAAACCGTAACCCTTACCCTAACCCTAAACTCAAAACCCAAAAAACCCTAAACCCTAAATCGTAAAAACCATAGACCCTAAACCGTAAACCCTAAACCCGTTGAAACCCTAAACCCTACATACCCTAACCCTAAACCCTAAACCCTAAACCCTTCATACCCTAAACCGTAAACCCTAAACCCTTCAAACCCTAAACCCCTACATACCCTAACCCTTACAACCCCAAACCCTTACACTAAACACTAAACCCTACAAACCCTAAACCCTCAACCCTTGAAACCCTAAACCCTAGATACCCTAACCCTTAGAACCCTAAACCCTAATACAAACCCTAAACCCTAAACCCTAAAACCCTAAACCCTAAACCCTAAATCGTAAACCCTAAACCCTAAACCCTACAATCCCTACACCGTCAACCCTAAACCCTTGAAACCCTAAACCCTAGATACCCTAACCCTTAGAACCCTAAAGCCTAACACTAACCCTAAACCCTAAACACTAAAACCCTAAACCCTAAACCCTTCACACCCTAAACCCTAGATACCCTAACCCTTAGGACCCTAGACCCTAACCATAACCCTAGAAACCCTATACCCTAAAAACCCTAAACCCTAACCCTAAACCCTAAACCTTACAAACCGTACACCATAAACCCTAAACCCTAATCTGTGAACCCTACACCCTAAACCCTAACCCTTAGAACCCTAAACCCTAAACCCGACAATCCGTACACCCTAAACCCTCAACCCTTGAAACCCTAAACCCTAGATACCCTAACCCTTAGAACCCTACACCCTAACACCAACCCTAAACCCTAAACCCTAAACCCTAACCCTTAGAACCCTAAACCCTAGACCCTAAACCCTAGACCCTAAACCCTAAACCCTAAACCCTTAGAACCCTAAACCCTAAACCCTAAACCCTAAACCCTTAGAACCCTAAACCATAAACCGTACAAACCCTACACCGTAAACCTACAACCCTAAACCCTAACCCTAAACCCTAAACCCTACAATCCCTACACCCTAAACCCTCAACCCTTGAAACCCTAAACCCTAGATACCCTAACCCTTAGAACCCTACACCCTAACACCAACCCTAAACCCTAAACCCTAAACCCTAAACCCTTCAAACCCTAAACCCTAGATACCCAAACCCTTATGACCCTAGACCCTAACCGTAACCCTACAAACCCTAAACCCTAAAAACCCTAAATCCTAACCCTAAACCCTAAACCTTACAAACCGTACACCATAAACCCTAAACCCTAATCTGTAAACCCTACACCCTAAACCCTAACCCTTAGAACCCTAAACCCTAGACCCTAAACCCTAAACCCTAAACCCTAAACCCTAAACCCTTAGAACCCTAAACCCTAAACCCTATACCCTATACCCTACAAACCCTACACCGTAAACCCTCAACCCCTTAAACCCTAAACCCTAGATACCCTAACCCTTAGAACCCTAAACCCTAACACTAACCCTAAACCCTAAACCCTAAAACCCTAAACCCTAAACCCTAAACCCTAATCTGTAAACCCTACACCCTAAACCCTAACCCTTAGAACCCTAAACCCTATACCCTAAACCCTAAACCCTAAACCCTAAACCCTAAACCTTAAACACTGAACCGTAAACACTAAACCCTAAACCCTAAACCCTAAACCCTAAACCCTAGAGACCCAAACCCTTAGAACCCTAAACCCTAAACCCTAAAAACCCTAAACCGTAAACCGTAAACCCTAAACCCTAAACTGTAAAAACCCTAAACACTAAACCGTAAACCCTGAACCCTAAACCCTACACCCTACACCCTAAACCCTTCAAACCCTAAACCCTAGATACCCTAACCCTTAGAACCCTAGACCCTAACCCTAAACCTAAAAACCCTAAACCCTAACCGTAAACTCTAAACCCTAAACCGTAAACCCTGCAAACCGTAAAACGTTGGTACCCTAACCATTACCCCTGTAAATTGTAAACTCTGAACGTCCCCCCTAAACCTTCAACCCTAAACCGTAAAATCTGTAAACCCCGAACGGAAAGCCCAAACCATTAACCCTAATTTGTGAACCCTAAACCATAACGCCTAACTCTAAACACTGAACTGGTAATGTTAAAATTCATGTGTACATCTTTATAAATTGCGTGTTATCTCCGAACATAATAGCAAGAAGTGTCATGAATAATTATGTGTATGATGTAATGCTGTGTATTAGCATGTCTTCTTTCATTTGTACTAATCCTTTGTGCGGGTTGACTTTAGATTTTAGGATGGGAAAAAAACGAAAATTCAATATGGATGCAACTAAATCTCGCAAATGTTGCTGTAAGTGTCACGAGGTAGGTGTTAATGTAGTACCACTTTCTTCCTTGTGCGGAGTTGCTATTATGTGAAATGACTATGTGAATTGCATAATTTTGGTGAACACATGCTTAGTGTTTATGTAGTTTTGTTGATGCTGTGCGTGCGTTGTCCCAACTTTGCCTTTTACAAATAACATGTTAAAGTGCCGTAATGTTTTGATATTGGGCCATGACACGTACGATATGAACTTCAGAAAATTTATTACTCACCACATTTGAAATATTATTGTTGGTTACCTCAGCATGACAGACGAGTGCGCAGGAATTTTGAAGTGAGTGGGGCCAAGCAGCTGAAGAACTTGTTTGCTTACGCACGCAAGTTGGGTAAGGTGCCAGATTGGGTGTCCCCGGACAACTGGGCACAGCTGCAAAAGTATTGGGAGGGCCCTGATTTTCAAAAGATAAGCGCTCAGAACAAGAAGAACCGCAACAGTGACCCTGAGGGCGTGGGTCCATCCTGGCACACGTGTGGGTCAATCCCAATAACTGAGCGGCGTAGACGACTGGTAATTTCTAATCTCAATACACGTGAACACACGCTAATTTAACTATTTATTACATGCAGTATCACATAATGGAAATCTGTGCAGGCGGCCTCACTTCACAAGGAACCAACAGTCGATGAGCTGTATAAAGACACTCACTGCAGCAAGAAGATGGACAATCAGGGCAACTGGGTCTGCAAAAAGTCGGAGTTGAGATTGGTAAGATCGTATTCAATTCACATGATGATGAGTTGTGTAACTGAATATGGGTTCCACGTAATAAACATTCTAATACACATTGTTGTCTTTGTGAATACGCAGGAGGAACACACAAAGAGATGGCAGGAGTACAGGTCCTCCAACCCCTCCACCGACGACAGCTCCCAAAGCCTTCCACTATCTGAGCGTGACATTTGGGTTCAAGGAAATCTCAACAGCAAGGGTCGCGTGTATGGCTTTGGTGCTGAGGGAGTTGTGATGAGGGAACGGTCTCGCATGTCAGTTTCCAGTCGTTCGTCATCTGTGAACAACTACGATGCACGTGAGATGGCAATGAGATTGAATGAGACCGCGGTCAAAGCAGCGGAGGACGCTCGTCAAGCGGAGGAAGCTCGCCTCAGAGAGATTGAAGAGCTTTGCAAACAGGTTCAGGAGAAGGAAGCCCAATTCAAGACATTCCAACATGAGTTGGCTCAAGAGAAGGCGGCGAGGCACCAAGATAAGGAGAAGGTCAAGAGCAAGATAAGCAAGCTCTGGAGGTTCTTCAAGAGTCAGCAAGCTGGGTCCTTAGCAACACCGCCAGAAGATGATGACGAAGATGAGCCCCATTCATCCCACTTAGGTGACTCCTCCGACGATTAGTTACGTTCTGTTGCAGTTCTTCGTAATGTTTGCTATGTTGATTGATTATGCAAGCAGACTCAATGTAGGGACATGTATGTTAATTTCTGAGTTTTACTATGTAAATAATTTGGTTTCGTTTGTTTCCTGACGTTTGATAACATTGATTAGAGTTGCAAATGCTAATTTCGGATAAACCTGTGACATTTTAGAACCGTTTAATTTTGCCTTAATTTTGACGGAATGAAACACTGTTAGCCTTATGTCGACGGGAATTTTGACGGACTCATCCCCGTCAAAATTAGACTTTCGACGGGTTCTTTGACGGACACATCTGACGGTCATCGTGCTTCTTTGACTGGAATGGGTCCGTCAAAAACCCGTCAAAAGGCTATTTGGACGGCCATGGGTCCGTCAAATTGTCCGTTGAAAGTGCACTGACGGTATCTCAGTCCGTCAAAAATTGCGGTAGGGTAAAACTTTGACGGAATGCGAATCCGTCAAATTTTTCGGTCAAAACTTTTGACAGGCCCGTCAAACAAATCATTTCGACGAAGCTTTTTTTGACGGCCATTCTTCCCGTCATAATTGCCGTCAAAACCATGTGTTTCCGTCAAAAACTACACTTTTTCCCGTCAAAAATTCTGTCAAAAAATCCTCCCCCAACTTTTTGTGCTCTAGTATTTGAAGATAAACCTTGCACTTGAGGTTATAAATATTAAAACTTCAATTCTTCTTATCACACATTCTTACCATGATATTCTTAGTATCAAACTATAAATAATTGCTATAATTAAAATTTATGAGATTTCCCATGGATCGCATGGGTCCTTAACACTAGTTAATATCAGTACAAAACTTGATCATAGAACAAGAAATTTTCCAATGCTACGTACTATCCATATTTTGAAGACCATAATCTAATCGTTTGCAAAATCATTGTAAGTCATAATATTAGCATTGAAATAATGTTTTAAAAGGGAAAAAAAAAGTAGTAGTTCGAGCAATACATAAGAAATACCTGCTTGATGAATTCATTGCGCCAATTTTGAAGGGAATCAAAGGATTTCAGGACATGTATGTCAAAGACAAGAACACAACAATCTGCTCCTCTGAAAAATGCTGGCCCTAAACTCTGAAATCTTTCCTGCCCTGCTGTATCCCATATCTGCATGAGATTAATCTCCCATTCAATTCATTTCATCACCAATTATCTCTCCCTATTTACTCGTCTGTTTTCATGCATTCATTTGTGATATTGTTAACAAATTTATAATGTAGAAATCAGAATCAATCTATGTTATACCTCCCTAAACCCTAGTATAATTAATTTCATATGAAACTGAGATTAAATTGTTGGTGTTAATGGGCTGTCAAGTTAAGTATTAGTTGGTTAGATCAATAGATGATTATTCACTCTCTCCCTTTCCAAATCCAAGTCCAATAGCCCGAAAAATTCCACCACTAAACGGAGTGGGGGGTCTGATGTAGTAGTCTTACCCCTGAATTGTAAAAATTCCACCACTAAGCGGAGTGGGGGGCCTATCTCTGTTTGTTAAGGTACACTCTCTCTCTCTACCTTGTTGCACTTATGGTTACATAGTTACTGCCACCTGATTTTTTCGTATTTCTTAATTCATTCCCTACGACTTATCCTTAGTTTTTCTTCATAAAATGTTTTCAAAAAATCCTTCTTCTATAAAATATTTTCATAAAATCTAGTTTTTATGGGTCTCTTGGAATTAATCTCTCTATAGGCAGGATTACCGGTAGAGGTAAGGTTGCCTACATCTGAATCTCCCCATACCCCGCGAAAGCAGGACTCACATTCGGAGTTGTTGTTGTTGTTGTTGTTGTTGTTGTTGTACTAATCCCGATTAACCATAGATTCACCCTCTCCTTGGTTGGTACATAATATATATGGGACACAAAGGTCAAAATTGGTGAAAACCAGCTTAGATCTCTAGTAATAACAAATAAACACTTTTTACCAATAATACTAATTGACATCCACCAATTACCTTAGCTCAATCAGTGTCACACTATTGTTTTTATATTATGTTGTTTAAATGAAATAGTAATTGTTACTAGTCATTATTGTCATCTTTAGTTGAAAAATACTAGGCCTTACACCTACCAAGTAGAGAGATTAATGTACCAAAATATACATTCAAATAGGGAGATTAACGAATTAGGAACCTTTACTTCAATTAATGATTAAGAAAACGTGTCCCTTCAAGACTTATCATTGGGGTCTGGGGTGCGAATTTTTCTAGGAGTTTTTATTTTTGATTTTTTTAAAGCAACGTAATCTTTTTTTCACTTGTAAGGAAGAAAGGGTAAATAAAATGAATCCTACGTGGATTAAAATGATCGAATCGAAAAATAAGAAGTAGAGAGAGACTGCATTTGTTGTCTATATATGAAGAAGGTAAATAGAGAGAGAACCTGGAGATTCACTAGTTTGCCATCAATTTGCAGCTCCTTGGTCACAAAGTCAGCTCCAATGGTCGCCTTGTATTGGTTATTGAACTTTTTGTTCACATATCTATTCTTATGATTGTTCATTTACCCAAAAAAAGCATAAAAAACACAATAAAAAATCAGCATTTAATTTTCCACGAAACATTTCATGAATATCAAATCACCAAAATTACATTAACCTAACAATAATCATAATAACATGACAATAAAAATGTTGTGATCGATCGATACATACCTGTGAATTAGAGACGTCTTGCCCACCCTACAAAAACAATGCTCATCATGATCATTCACAAACTAATGATGACATTAATCAAACTAATTAAGAAAATTAATCACAGTAATTAGAAATTAACATCCTAGAGAGAGAAAGAGGGTGAAGATGCTTAATTCATTAGTTACTTACCCAACATCGCCGAGGACTATAACCTTGAGCAAAATTTTATTTGTAGGAATTGACATCGTTGAATCGGTTTTTTAGAGAGAAAAAGATGAACAACGTAACAATACTAAAGCTAGATAAGGCTAGCTAGCAATGACCTGGGAAGCCAATAATCTAGAGAGAGAAAGGAAGCAGCTTAAGCTGAGACCTGATAAAGCAAACAACAATATTTCAAGTGATTAGAACGTTAAAATGCCGGCTTGTCTTTTTTTTTTTTCCTCATTTCAAACTTTTTTAAAAAAAAATAAAGATTATTTATCAGTATGGTCGTGCATTCCTCAAATTTTTTCTTGAGTTGTTGATGAGCACTAATTGTGGGATGTTTTGATTTGGATGCCTTGATTGAGGGGGACTGGGACACCTTTCAACGAACTAGAGGGTTTAAAATGTGTCCATTGAGAAGTCATCTATTGCACTCCCTTTGCCAATGAGTGTTGGGTTGTCGGGGGATTTTGTTTCTTTAATTATTCAGCATATTTCAGTATGATTCAGTATGTTTAAGCAATAAGAGCTACTAAATATTTATTATAAGTCGAATAGAGCATGCCCTTAGTCAACATCAGTTCATGTTACCACATTATCTCATATATGTTAGTATCTACTATATAGAACTAATATGTCCCCATGTCTAAAATGGCTGGTACATGACAAACGACTTGTTAAGTTTTTTAAATTCTTTTCTTGTTTTAAAATTTAAATATGGATGAATCCACCGCAAGTAATACGTCGTATTTTAGTGAGAAATCAATTTGATTTTTAATATCTTTGGTCGAGATCACAAACAACACATGGTGTTAAGTAATTTGATTTGCCAATAATTGGGTCTCAATGTTGACCAAGATCTAGAACCACACCTAGTTAGGCCAATTTTTCCCCATGAAACAAAGCAAAGCGAATTACAGTGCTAACTGCGCATAATACCAAACTCATATGGCTTAGATCTTATCATTATTTTTGTTAGGAAAATAATAATTGAAATTCGAGCTTAGTGTATGCGTAAGCGATAAAGGTTGTAAATATTGGAGAATATAAAACAAGATCAATAAAAGATAATTGTAGACACATGATTTTTACGTGAAAACCCAAATTGAGATAAAACCAAGAGCGGCAACAATGGCACAAAATCCACTATGATATGAGTGAGTACAAAATGATCTCAAAGCAAATGCCCAAGAAAGATATCAACAAGAGAGATAAAGATCTCAAAGAAAACGCCCAATGAAGAAATCAATTACAACGAAAATCTCTCAATAATAACTCGTAATAAAATGTGGAATAGAAGAAAGGAAGTGCTGAGAGGCAATCCCAAATGCCCCGCTCCAAGCAAAGTTAAACAACCTAGTATTTATAGAGAAGCCCTAAAGGTACTAAGGTTTAATCCTAGTCGTAAACATATGTCTTGGCCCCTAAGCATCTTTACAGAAAAGGAAAAGGATATTCAATATAAAATATGGAAATAATATAATTTTCATAAAATAAAATATCTCCAACCACACAACTTGAGCCTTGAGTGCCAAGCAATAATCTTCAAAAAAAGAAAATAATTTAATTATTTCTAAAATCGGCAAAGGAATTTGGGACAAATCCCAACAAATTTGTTTTTTCGTCATTAATAATCTCAAAATAGCTAAAAAACGAGACAGTATAGTTGACGTCATTTTTTTTAGTTTTGAATCCTCTATTTCACTAAAGTTGAGTTATTGTTGGCTTAATAAGAGGCATAACTCTTCTATCATAAATTTTTCTATGCACAAGACCTGAACTTGATACCTTGCTTAAGGGGAACAAGTGTCAAATCACCTGAACTACCCTCGTTGGTAAAAATTAATGTCTATAATGTAAGCACCAAACAACCTTCTTTAAACAAAATAAATCATTCGTAATGAACCACGATCGAATTGACTAAAGTAAGTGAGTAATACAATCTAAAAAGTTATTCTCAAGGGTTCTTCCTAGATTATCCTCATAGAGGATACAAAGTAAGCCCCTAAAAGGGGCCTCATCCCACACTACTATGGATTGTAGTGATAGACCATACTTAGCCAGCCAACTTGCTACGTAGTTTCCTGCCTATGTCATGTATCAATTACATTATTACAAATCTGTAAATAAGTAGTAATGTCATGTATCAGAATGTAGATCTCCCACGGTGCTTGAATATGGCCTTGTATTGTTGGAAGAGTATTTGTTATCTCCCTCAATGTGTACATTAATGAATTATGCCCATTTTGCCGTTTTGATACCATTTCTCATTGTTGTTGCTTCAAATCTAAATTGACACTACTCCTAAATTGAATGTTGCCGCTTGAATGAATTTTCCTCCCTAATTGAGAATTATGAATCCTTGTGCTACTCCTCGAGATGTTTTGGATACATCAAAATTAATCTTAACGAATCCTTCTTTTAGCTTTCTCCACATTATCCAATGAGTCTTCTTACAGTTGATGACTCAATTATTTGGGTTTGAAGGTGTACTGTTTGTGTGAGTTCTATGTCTAATGTGGCATTCAATGCTAGCTTTCTTTACTCATATTACAATGATTCCAGAATTATATCTATCATTAAGGAATACTAAATTATTTTGAGTTCTTTTATATACTTCATAAGAGCCCAACTGATATTCATCTTAAATGCTGGATCAGATGCTCTAATCATAGAGAAACATTTTGAACACTTTCTTAAAGTGCAAAAGGTATACAGATATTCATCCAATTGTGGTTTTTGATAGCCTCCAAACCTCTTGGGTTGTACTGCATTGTAGGAACATATGTTCTGCATCCTTGATTTCAGACTTACATAGAGGGCATATGAGATCAATTTGCATACCTCTTTTTAGAAGAGTTCCCCTTGTGGGAAAGGATGTGTGGCAAAGTTGCCACAAAATATTTTTAATTTAGGCACAATCTCTGAATTCCAAATCTATTTATGTTCTCATCTATATGGATTTTCTAAATTCAAACAGCGAGCAATCTAATTTGCTGCCTTCGTAAGAAAATCACCATCTCCAGAAAGATCCGAACAAATGGAGTTTACTATTGTGTTAAATGGGATGAGTGTTGCTGTTATCAATCGTAAGTGAGAATCATCAACCATGGTTTTTAGTTGAGGAATATTCCATTCTCTGTTGCTAGCGATAAATCTCAAGACTCTAAGATAGGTGTCAATGATAATGTTGTCTGATATGCCCATCATATTAGCTAGGCTATCATTAGCACACCATCTATCCAGCCAAAAGTTGATGTTGCTTCCATCACCTACTTTCCACCTTATTCCTTTTTGAAACTTTAATCGATTTTTTGGTATGCTTTTCTATGCTTATGAGTCTGTTTGTTTTGGCTTAGTATTAAAGACGTTTTCATTAATAGAATACTTTGCTGCAATTTGTTCTACCAAAAGACTTTGGTCATGGAACAACTTGCAAGTTAGGTTCCTCACAAAAGCACTATTAACTGCCTTAATTTTTCCAAGTCAAAGTCCTTTGTTTTTTGTGGTCGACAAATTTTTCCCCATTAGACCATTGGCAAGCCTTTAACATCCTTTGACTTCTTCTAGAAAAAATCTCTACTAATTTTGTCTATTTGCTTATTAGTCGTGCTCAGGAGTTGGAAACTGTACAAGCATTGACTCTATGTTTGCTTGAATTAAGGCCTCTTTCCCCATTTTGGAGATATTTTTTATTTTCCAATTTTATAAACTTGCAGTTGTTTTGCTGACTAGCTCTGAGAAGGTTTCTGTTTTTGACCTACCTTTGGAAGCAATGCATCCTACGTATTTCCCTACGTTGTCTTAGTGCTTTATATGAAAGACAGATGACACAATTTGTTTGTCATGTGTTGTTGCATCGTTAGAGAAAGTTAGGGTTGATTGATGAAAGTTTATACATTGTGATGCATTTCGATAGAATTTCTTAAGGATGTTGTTCAGTTGGTGAAAGATTCTAAATTAGTTTTACAAAAAATGAGGCTATAATTTGCAAATAGTAGGCATAGAATTTTAGAACTCTTAGGGTAATTTTGAACCCAATCCCACTTTTCTTTTTGCTTTGTGCAACGTGTTGTGTTCTTGAGAATACTCCATACATATAATGAACAAGTATGGTGAGAGAGGATCTCCTTGTCAGACAATGTGTACTTCATCATTAGTAATGATGGAGTATGAAACTATTGCTATACATTATTTGATCCAGTCAATCCACTTATGATGGAATACTAGTTGTTCGAGTGCTTTTAAAAGAAAGTTTTGTTCTACTATGTTATAAGCCTTTTCGATATCAAGTTTAATAGCCATTCAAGACTTTTTGCCTTTGGTATTCTTGAATTTGTTCATGGTCTCATGGGCGAGAAGGTTGTCATTGTGTATATAGTGTTTAGGCGCAAATGGCTTTAAACTGGATAGATAATTTTTTCCAAAATTGCTTGCATTCTATCGACTAAAATCTTAGAAATGATTTTATATATGATGTTACATAAACTTATTTGTCGAAATTGGCTTATAATGATCGGATTATTCACTTTTGGAATTAGTGCAGTAAATATATAATTGATCTATTTTAAGCAGTCTTCCTTTATGAAAAAATGATTTAATTGCCTCACACACATCTTTCTGAATATATTCCAATAATCTCAGAAAAAAGCTACTCTAAAACAATATAGACTTGGGGTTTTAAATAATATAACCACTAACAATTCGAAAGTCTACCCAAAACAACATACGACCTAGCTAAACTAGAAATATTAAACCCATGAAATAATAATGACCAAAAGACCTGCTCAATAGTTACCTCCATCCTTATGAAATCTACACTATGTTAACTTACCTCGAGGAATGAGTCTTTAGTGGCCTTGATCGTGAATTGCTGCCCGGTTCGTTCTATTGCTCCTCAAATTATACTTAATTGTCTTAATAACATCTTGTTCATCTCCCTATACCTTGAGTCCCTTTGCCTTGCCTACCTCCCAAGCCTCACAAGTTGATCTAGCAATAGAATGATCATTTGCTCACGTATCAGCCTGCTTTGTAATTGGTTGTTTTAATCTCTTTGTGGATTTTGTTGATGTCGCCTTTTTGCACTTTGTTTTTTGGTATTATCTACCTCTATTTCATCAAAACTTTTTCCCTTTTTGGCCTTTCTTATCCAATAACACATCTGACCATGTATGAATTCTTGACAATTGCTCCACTTCCCTTGGATTGATAATCAGCAATGGATCCCTGTTCTCCAAATAGGCATGGTTATTGGAGGACTTTGGACTTTCTTCCATGTGTAGAGGTCTTTTAACCAGGATTATACTTTATCATGATTAATTATCTTGCACCGTGGTGCCGCCAACCTGAAATAAAATGGATTGTACAAGGTAATCTCCTTGCTAAGATCAACATCAATTGAAGGTGTCCTTGACATGTCAACACATAAAGAGAATACATAAGTAGAGAATCTTGATTCAAGAACTTTATTCTGAAAAGTCGTGGTCTCTACGTAAAAGATGATTTCACCATCATCATTTTCTTGTCCCTTATCAAGGAATATAATTAGAAATTGAAGATTAGAGACTTTTGTAATTAGTACATAAACATATGACATGCCTATCGAATAAATTGATGTAACTTTGTAAAAGTGAATGTTTTTGCTATCCGAAAGTTTTAATGAGCCCTAATTCGGCTCTCTTTCTTGACAAAATATTTTAAAAATTATTTTTTAAAATATGATTTTTTTTGTTTCTTGTGCCATTACTAAAAGATGTCTAAATCCATCAAAACGAACATAGTTTCTTAAAAAACTAAGAACATATACTATGACTATAAAAATATTCTTTTTTGGAGGGATCAAACATAGTTTCTTGAATTTCTTACCAATAAACTACATTATCATCCCTTAAAATCCAATGTAGTAAATTATTATTTTTGACAAACTTGGCATCATTTTATACAATGACACATCTTAAGTATTGAAATCAAAACGTTAGTGATTGTTTTTTTGTGAAGAAAGAAAAAGGAAACTGAGGAAACCGATCTTCTGGCAAGATCGATAAAGAAGATAAAGAGAATGCAGCCTCTAGGTTCGTCAATGCAGCACGTGGAGGAAGAAGGGGATGCTAAGGATGCTGAAGTCTCTGGCTTTCCAATATCTCCTATGGGAAATGAAAAGGGTTTACAAATCTTACTTTGATGACTTATTGTAATAGAGTCTAGATGAATAGTATTCATATATATGATTTTTAGCTGGCATCAATCCCATTGGGATGATGATAATGATGATGACCTTGTTAAGATCTTGGATGATAATGAACCTTCAGAAGAGTGATCGAACATGCCCAACGGTATGCCTAACTCTAGAAGAGAAAAGATCACAGGGTCAACCTTAGATGAATGCCCTTATTAACAAGCATTTTGATAAACGAATAGATCACCACAACCAAAAGAATGACATCTCTAAAAGGGACATTGTAATAACTGATCAAGGGAGTGACTTTTATGTTGCAAGATTTTTTGACCTCTGAAATTATAATATTGTTCTTATTCAAGGGCCTTGGCTGCTTGGAGAAGATCACCTAATAAGGCATAAATAAGGTACTATAATTTATTCCAAAAGAGGCTTTTTGCTACTTGGATTCAGATTGTAAGACTTAGTCTAGAGTATTTTATGAAGGATTTCGTTGAAAAATAAGGGGACAAAAATCTGATGGACTGGTGCGTGTGGAGAAAACTACTGTTGGTTTTAAACGTTATCAATATATGAGGGTGAGAGTGGAAAAGAATCTTTCCCAGCCTCATGGTTTAAATTCAGACTTCATCGAAAAATTCTAGAATATTCAATATGAAGGTTAGAAATTATTTTGTTTTTATTGTGGTAAAATTGATCACAATGAAGAAAATTGTCCTCTAAAATGTCATAAGCATGGTGAGAAAGTTGCAACCAATCCTGTTAATGATATTGATAAGAATACTTACACATATGAGCACCCTAAAGAAGATCAGCAATCTAGGAGTTGGATCTTAGTGAAGAATTCAGTTCAAACAAAGAAGCATATGAGTCGGACCGAAGAGAAAAGGAAAAAAGTGGAAAATCCGGGAAAAAAAAAAAAAACCCATTGAGCAATGAACAAACAAGAAATACTTATTTGGATATTGAGAATTCTGCTCACTTGCCAATAGCCCACATAGCAAGAATAAGGAAATAAATAAACCATAATTACAAGGCTCACGATTTCGTGCATTTGCAGAGTTAGATCTCAACTTGGAAATGAATAAGGAGGAAGATGTGCAGAATATGGAGGAGCCTATGATCACAGAGGGATTGCAGGGAGTTAATAATTCCCAAATTGAGAAAGAGAATATCTATATGACCCAAGACCTAAGAGGTCGTTAACACAAGATGCTTGTGGAGCTAGGGTCAATGGTGCTTCAAAATAAATAGGCTTTGCAGATGCGGTTAATCAAGTTTTTCGGTGCGGTTATGATTTACATTTTTGTCGAACCGAAAAATTTGGTTAACTGAAAATTTTGGTTTGCCCGAATCTCAAATAGTCAAGCCAAAATCAAAACCAAAATCCTAAAATTTTTTTGGTTCAATTAACCGAACCAACTTTTTCAGAAAAGTCGAACCAATTGACCGGTTTTTCAGTTCGGTCTTTGAGTTTTTCAGTTTGGTTTTTGTGCTCATTGCTAACCTTCAGGGATGTTTGCACAATTGGGTCAATACTATATGAGGTGGAGCTAGGTGAACGAAATTAGAAATCCATACTTTGGGGCAAAGGATGCTGGGGATTGAATCGTGTTGCTGTAATGTGTTTGTGTAACACCCCCTCAAACAGAACAAAATAGAGAGAGCCCATAGAATTTGTGAAGAATTGCGGCGTATTAGATGTCCAAAATTATTGAAGGACTTGCTCTAAGTTAGCGTTATTAGTTGTGTATCCCTTCCCTCCCCCGTCCCCCGCCCTAAAAACAAATGTGCAAATTAGTACAGCTGGACCTTTTTGGGGGGGAGGGCGGGGTGGAATTTGGATTGATGTGACTGATAAATAAATAATTACATTGCATTTAACACGGTCACAAATATTAAATGTTTATTATGACGTCTAATTAGCTTAGTATAATAATAAATGTTTCCATGGTTTTAATTTTTCCTATGTTTTTGTCACACATTTTACAAATGTAATCTATAAGGAATTTCCGCAAAGAAAATTAGCTAAACACTAATTTGCGTTACTAAGGTTAATGACAATCTCTTTAAACTAAGCTTCTTTTCTTTTTTTCCTAAATGCCAAAATCCATATATATGGTACAAAATATGTTTCTTTTTTTTTATTCTTTTCATTCATCACCTGGACAAATAGGATTAATGAGAATTTTCTTAAATGCTTGCAATTAGGGGTCAAATAAAAAAATTGGTTTGATGATTGAAACTTTGGAGCTTGATGTGTTTTATGCTCAAACAGGTATAGATGGTTATCGCCAATATGGTAATGTTAATGGTTTATTATGTAGAATATATATATATATATATATATATATATATATATATATATATGGTTGAACAAAAATCAAAGCCGAAATCCTAAAAAATTTTTTGTTTGATTAACCGAACTGACGTTTTTAGAAAAGCTTAAACAGTTAACCGGTTTTTCATTTTAGTCTTTGAGTTTTTCAGTTTGGTATTTCGGCTTTGGTTTTTGTGCTCACTGCTACCTTCAGGGATGTTTGTACAATTAGGTAGCTACTGTATGGGGTGGAGGTGAAAGAAATTAGAAATCTATACTTTGGGGCAAACGATGTTGTGAATTGAATCGTGTTTGTGCAACACCCCCTCAAACAAAACAAAATAGGGAGAGCATATAGAATTTGTGAAGAATTGCAGCATATTACATGTTCAAAATTATTAAAGGGTTTGCTCTATATTAGCATTATTGGTTGTGTGTCCATTTCCTTCCATGTCCCCTGCCCTAAAAACAAATGTGTAAATTAGTACTGATGGACCTTTTTCTGATTGGGGGGGGGGGGGGGGGTGAACTTGGATTGATGTGATTGATAAATAAATAATTACATAACATTCAACACGTTCACAAATATTAAATGTTTATAACGACGTCTAATTAGCTTAGTATAATAATAAATGTTTCCATGGTTTTAATTCTTCCCATGTTTTTGTTATACATTTTACAAATGTAATCCATAATAAATTTCCGTAAAGAAACTAGCTAAACACTAATTTGCGTTACTAAGGTTAATGACAATCTCTTTAAACTAGGCTTCTTTTCTTTTTTTCCCAAACGCCAAAATCCATATATATGGTACAAAATATGTTTCTTTTTTTTATTCTTTTCATTCATCACCTGAATAAATAGGATTAACGAGAATTTTCTTAAATACTTGCAATTAGGGGTCAAATAAAAAAATTGGTTTGATTATTGAAACTTTGGAGCTTGATGTGTTTTATACTCAAACAGGTAGAGGTGGTTATCGTCAATATAGCAATGTTAATGGCTTATTCCGTAGAATATATATATATATATATATATATATATAGACACACACACATATATATTTACATATATGTATATATACATATATAAACATATATATATACACACACACATATGCATAATACATGTACATATATACATTACATATACATATATGCATATATATATATGTGTGTGTGTGTGTCCGTGCGTGTGTGTGTGTGTGTGTGTGTGTCCGTGCGTGTGTGTGTGTGTCTAAGTATGTATGTATATATGTATGTATGTATGTATGTAGGTATGTGGGTATGTAGGTATGTACATGCACACACAGTTACATGCAAATTTTCAAGAAAATTTAGAAATAACAAATAATTTTTCTGCGAAGGTTATAGAGAGTTGACATTAACAATAATGTAATGTTATTCTTAAAATATCCATTTTATTATTTAAAAATTTAAATTTGGTGCAATGTTGGGGTACATACTCAAGAAAACGTTTATGCTTGAAACTTCTTTTTTGAAAAAACACCTCAATGAAAAAAAATTAGTAGTGATAATGTTTTCGTTACTTACCCCAATTCTTTTGAGTTAGATTAAAATTCTAATTATTTCTTTATATCAACTTACTGACGCCGACCCAACAATTATTCAATGATACTTTTAAAGTACCATTTACTTATACAAAAATTTAATCCTGGTGCAATGCATGGGTCTTAGCTAGTATAACCTAATTCAAAACCTCCCAAGAATGTTCCTAAGAAATCATAAAGCCTAATGTAGAATTTTACTCCTCAGAAAGGGAAAAAAAAAAGAAAAACCCTTAAAGCGGGCTTATCCAACCCAGTTGTCTTGAATAGTGAGAAAAGTTCATCTTCAGGTACTCCTTATAAAAGCATTTTAGTTAATAAAGTTAGAAGAAGAGTCCTTCCTAGGGTTTCTATACTTTCAAGTTCTGAATGAGTAGTGGACTCCCCTCATCATGGGAGGCACGAACGCACCATGCAGAACTTGGATTCTTTTGCTTTAGGGATCCGCCAAATCTCCAACACCTATATGATGTGGGACCTAGTGACAAAGAAAATTCGCATGATAGTGGGCTCAATCGATCCTCAAAAGGTACAGGGTGGAACTAACATAGGTACAAGACGAGGAGGACAACAAGTTATCTCTGCTATGCAAGGAGATGGTATGGAGCCATTTGGTGACAAGATATCTTGGCCCCGTTGGAATCTAGGTGATTATTTTCCCATGAATCAAAATAATACTGGTTTACAGGATAAATCATCTAGTTGTAGTTCTACTAGAATCAGATTGTTTGTTTGGAAAGTTAGAGGTATCGGGAGCTTGGGCTTTCTGAATTTTGAATACTCTCAAATAGCATATTAGTATACAAAACTCTCAAAATCTCACACTAGTTGGAACACATATTAGTGGGAAGAGATTAGATGAAGTTTGTTAAAAGATAGGTTTGATGACTACTTTCATGAAGAAGTTGATCGGGTCGTAAGCGTATGGTGGCATTGTAGCAAATCAAGGTCATGTCCCATAAGGATTAGGTCAATGTACTAGACCATATTTCCTTAAAGGAGGCTAAGAAACTCAAGATTTGGAATTGGTAAGAATAACAAGCTAATAAAACAACTAGAAGTTAATTCAAATGGAAATAAACATCAAGCAATATGTTTCACCGTACAATAAATTACTCAAGTACATTGCACATCAATCAATCGAAGCAGACTCAGTTTAAAGAACGGTAATTAAAGCACCACTATGGTCTTTTAAGTCATAGTGAAACGCCTAGAATTAATCAATCCCTTGCTATTATGGCTTTCAATCAACCTAGATTTATTAAGCAAAAGATTATCATGCATGCCCTCTCAAATGGTAAATCTTTCTCAAGAGTTCACACAAACAAAACTAATTTTAGTTTTCCGATGCTAAGTTTCACCTTCCCATACTTCACCCCATATTTGAAATCAAACAATAAGATGACCAATCAATATGCTTTCAAATCAAAACTCTAAAACCAAATTGAACGTGAAAATCAACATAGATTGAAGCTTCCAAGCGTAACAACGTTAAGCAAATGCATCCAATGGATGGAAAAACTACAAACAAAACATTATTCAAAATCTCTAATTGAAAACTAAACACATAAATCAAAAGGAGAAAAGAGAAAAAAAAAAAGGAAGAGATGCTCAGCCTTAGCACACTTGAATCGGTCAATGCAACCCTGGTCTAGTATCCTTGCGAATCTTGCTCTTTCCCTTGATCTCCTGCCATTCTAATGGAGTCTAATTTGATCTAGGCAATAGTATATGATGAATATCTAATGGTGGATGGGTTAGATGCTTGCCTCATGTAACAAGAACGGCCTAGCACATTGTCAAAACAGTTAAAAACTAAAAAGACTTGGCCGATTTGAACTGACATGGGTTATGTCTGAGCAACATAGGCTGACCCATGTCCCTCTATATGACCAGGCCTTGTTGGCTTCTACTTGCCCCAGTTTCATCTACTACGCAATACAATCCATGTTTGACATCCTAGGATGATCGTGTAAACTAACCCAATTTGATCGCATTGTAAAGATAGGTAAATCTCATATCCTTTTACATTTTGGGCCTCTTTCATCTTTCTTTTAGATACCCTTGAGTTTAATTTTTAAAATCTATACAAACAAAATATAAACACAAAATACACGAAACCTAAGCATCATAATGGGAATTTGGGCATAAATCACTCAAATGTGTACACTAATCCCCTATCATGATAGACAAACTCTCATAAAGTCCTACGCAAATATGACATTCATAAAAGCTTGGGGTTTCATGGGACATCTATAGTTCATAGGACTCGAATACAGTGCAACTTACCCCTATTTAATCTCATCCCCAATTTGTTACTATAGAGGTTGAGAAGTGTAGGAAATAATAGTTCAGGACTAACCTGGATGCGGAATTGAATTGTCGGTAATAGCCCACGAATAATAAGAATACCATATCTCAGCTCCCAGCGGCTACTAGAGTCACCTTATAACGTCCACGTTCTAAACCCGATTACTCCGCGGCGATGGTAGAGTAATTATGAGGAGAGAGACAAATAATGTTTCTGTATCTATCAGTATATCCAGCTGACCCTCCCAAACCTCCTTATATAGGTATTGGGGGGTTAGCTACTAGGGTTTAAGGAGACCTATTAGTGGCCGTCGGGCCTCAACTAATGGGCCCGGCCTATAGCTCCTACTCGACCACAAAAGGCCGTTACAACACATGTTCCCCATGAATCATGTCTCCTCACATTCCATACTGGGAATAGAACGTGCGACCAAAAATAACAACTAGTGTCATATTAAGTTACCATCCAACTAACATAACACTTTCACGAAATGCGATACCCCAAAAATATCCCAAGACACCACCAGTGGCATCTTTTGTCCCTTATGCCTGATATATCATATGATTATGTTCTCAACATAATCGCTCGGGCTTAATATGGTGATGGTGGATAGATTTTCCTTAAACACTTATGAAATCTCATCTTAACTTAATTGCTTTCCTAACGTGTTCCCGCTGAACCGTATACATCGTGGCTCTTGAGAATCACATTAAAGTAGCATCATTAAGCTTCGACTTAATATCATAGCTTTAAGTCAAAGGGTCATCGTCCATAGGGTCACACAGTGACAAGTGACAGGGAATTCAATCGTCACCCCTCATATGGGTCGTCTTACAAGCACACACAGTATGAGATATGTGTCATGGCATAGCTCCCACTTAGCTGGGTTCGTCACTCTTTATGCCATACGAATCTTCGGTCTAGATTTTTACTAAAAAAAATCTAACCTGAGCCACTAGATCAACATACTGAATGTTTAACCTTGGCACTCAAGATTCGGCTTTTAGGGCTTCAATATGAAAACTCATCTCATATTCGATTCCTTTGAGTCTCATCTTAGTCTTACTAAGGCGACTATTCCTCATTCATACATCTTCAGTATGAGTTATCGATATTGCACACCTAGTGCCAATATGATTACGTCTCATCCTGCCCGTTACTCAAGCGTCAGGGTGATTGCCTGTGTGACCAGACCAATCAGAAGCCTGTGACTTTTCAACATGTCTAACAGATAAATTACAAAACATTTAGAAAAAGAGCACTTTAACCTTTATTTCATAAATGCCTTTTACATGAAGAACGTATCTGTCATTCATAACAAGATTCCATCCAAAACTAAACCCTGCGGAGTCCTAGACTCAACGAATGTGCTTTGAAAGCATCTCTAGGAATTGGCTTAGTTAATGGATCGCCGATCATTTTGTTAGTGGGTATATACTTGATGGCAACTTCCTTCATCTTTACAGCGTCTCGCACGAAGTGATAACGCCTCTTGATGTGCTTGGTCTTCCGATGAAACTTCGGATCCTTGGCGAATTGGATGGTAGCTATATTATCACATAACATCTCTACAGGATCATCGGTTCTCGGAGTGAGATTAAGATCCTGGAGGAAGCTCCTAAGCCATATTGCCTCCTGCATGGCTAGGCTGCATGCGACATATTCTGCTTCCATGGTCGACAGAGCTATGCAGTCTTGCTTTTTACTGCACCACGATATGGCCCCCCCCCCAGGGTGAACACATATCCTGAGGTTGACCTGGACTCGTCCGGATCACCACCCCAATCAGCATCTGAGTATCCTCTCAACTTAAGTTCCCCGCCCTGAAAGCATAGGACCAAGTCGATTGTACCACGAAGGTAGCACATGACTCTCTTAACATCTTGCCAATGAGCATGTCCAGGATTGCTTTGGTAACTACTTACCAGACCAACCGCAAAGCAAATGTCCGGCCGTGTACATAACATGGCGTACATTAGGCTCCCTACGGCACTAGCGTAGGGGACATTACTCATAGCATCTTTCTCTTTGTCTGTTTTTGGGCATTGGTCAAGGCTCAAGGTTAAACCCTTCTCAACTGGAGTGTCTACGGGCTTGGAATAATGCATGCGGAACCGTTCCAAGACCTTTTTGATATATGCCTCTTGGCTCATACCTAAGAGTTTTTTGGGACGATTCCTCACTATTTCCACACCTAGGACATACCTGGCTTCACCCATATCCTTCATCTCAAAGACGGAGGATAGCCACTTTTTAGTAGCTTCGATCATCTCCAAATTATTCCCAGCCAATAGTATGTCATCAACATATAAGGTGAGAAACATAATCCCTCCGGTTGATCTTTTTGACATACACACAATGGTCCTCTGAAACCATGGATAAGCCAAAAAGAGGTTATGGCTTCATGGAATCTTAAGTACCAAGACCTGGAAGACTGCTTAAGACCATATATGGACCTTTTAAGACGACACACTTTGTCCTCTTGCCCCTTTGATACAAAACCAAAGGGTTGGTCCATGTAGATCTCTTCCTCAAGGCTGCCATTGAGGAAAGCAGTTTTCACGTCCATTTGAAACAACTCTAAGTCCAAATGGGCAACCAAGGCTAGGAGTAGGTGAATAGAGGCGAATCTCACCACAGGAGAAAATGTCTCTTCAAAATCTACACCCTCAATTTGTGTAAACCCTTTCGCCACTAAACAAGCTTTGAACTTGTCGATCGATCCATCTGCCCGACGTTTTATCTTGAAAACCCACTTGTTTCCAATAGACTTACGTTGGGGTGGAAGATCAACAAGTTCCGAAACCTTGTTTCTTGCCATCGAGTCCATCTCATCCCTCATGGCATCCATCCACTCTTTGTGGCTTGGTGAGTCAATTGCTTCTTGGTAAGAGGTAGGTTCCTCGACTTTCAAGGGAGTACATAGGAATATTTCCCCTTCGATTTGAAAATATCGTCGAGGAATTCTTCCACGTTCACTCTTTCGGAGCCTAGGGCCTTCATTGTTCGTTTGCCTGGTTGAAGTGTCCCTCCCCCTATCTCTAAGGGGTGTGGGGCTCTGAACATGTGAAAAGTTACTCCCACTATCCCTCTGGGGCGTGGGATCCTGAACATGCAGACTTACTGCATGTTCGACAGCTGGAGATTGAGGACGGACCTCACTCTCAAGTTGACTTCCTCATGTGCAGGAGATTGAGGACGAGTCTCAATTTCCTGGTCAGGCAGGTCTCCCCCATTCCCTCTGGATAGGGGAGGCATACCATCTTCGGTGACTTGGTTAGAATCCAAATTCTCCCCCTCACCAAATGATGGTTGGATGTCTGGCTGTAGCTCAAATAGTTCGACATCCTTTTTGACTTCACCAATGGTCGGGAACTCATCCTCGAGAAAATCGACATTGCGGGAGTCTATTTCTTTCATGCCACCATTTGGATGTTCCCCGTACATCACATATCCTTTTGATTGTGCGGGGTACCTAATGAACACCATTTTGGTGGCTCTAGGACCAAGTTTCTCATGTTTATGGGTTGGGTTGTGCACATAGCCGGCCGAACCCCATGGGCGTAGATGGTCCAAGGAAGGTTTCTTACCAAACCATAACTCATATGGTGTGGCAGGTACACTCTTGCTTGGCACACGATTGAGTATGTAGGCTGCCGTAAGCAGCGCATCCCCCCAAAAACTGATTGGGAGGCTAGCATGTGCCATCATTGACCTGACCATGTCAAGTAATGTACGATTCCTACGTTCCGCAACACCGTTTTGTTGTGGAGTGTGTGGAATCATTAACTGCCTTTGTATACCTTTTTCCTCACAAAACTCTTTGAACATATCAGAGAGGTATTCACGACCTCGATCAGTTCGAAGGATCTTAACCCTTCGTTCCAATTGAGTCTCTACTTCGGCTACGAAGCGTTTGAATATATCAAGTGCCTCGTAGCGGTGAGATAACAGGTACACATACCCATATCGTGAATAATCGTCTATGAGGGTAATGAAATAGATAGCCCCATGTCGTGCTTTAACGTTCATGGGTCCGCATATGTCTGAGTGGATTAATTCTAAGGGACTAGATGCTCTCATGGCTTTACCGAAAGGCTTCATAGTTGCCTTTCCAGCTAAACATGACTCACACCTAGGTAACTTAACCCTAGTGAGTCGGTCTAGAAGACCTTCTTTAGCTAGCCTATTTATTCTATCTTGACCTACATGGCCAAGTCTAGCATGCCACTTAACAGATTCAGAATTGGAGTCGAAATAAGAAACATAAGCAGAGGATATATTATTATAGTTGTCATCCAAATCCAAAACAATGAAATCTCCTTTCAAAGTTGCTTGGCCAAACAAATTGCCATTATAGAACAAATCTAAACCGTTTGGACGAAAACCAAAAACAAAACCTAATCTTACTAAAGAAACATAAGAGACTAAGGAGCATCGCACCCCAGGTGCATAGAGGGCGTCATGAAGAAGCAGCTTGTTTCCTCCACGGAGTTTGAGCTGGTATGTTCCTACTCCAAGGACATCTTCTTCGCTGCCGTTCCCCAGTACGACAGTCCGTGAACCCACCGGGTAGCGATGGTACTCCACGAATCCAGCCCTATCTTGAACTATGTGCTTTGTTGCCCCCGTATCTACAATCCATTGAGGAAGAGAGTTAGCAACGAATGCATGAGAACAAACATATAATTCAGGATTGTTAGTGGAAGTAGGTACCTTAGCTGGCTTAGGACAATCCCGAGCGAAATGGCCCTTCTTCCCACAGTTATAGCACTTCACACGTGCCATATCCTTAGCTCCGTTGCCCTTGGTCTTGTGCTTCTTAGCAGTACCAGCATTAGAGCGAGAGTTCTGAGGAGGACGAGGGCCTTTCATAGGTTTCTTACCACGGTAAGGTTTCCTGTTCCTGGGCCCCGATCCTTTGGCAACGAATGCCATACTGGAAGGCGCATATTGCTTTAAACGCTCTTCCTCTATTTCGAGGTGTTTGGAGATTGCCTCGAAAGTGTTGATATGATCGCTGTGTGCCATGAATGTCTTAAAACTTTTCCAATGTCCATTATCATTGGGAAGATCCCTACTCACATTCAGGACTTGTTCTTGCTCAGAAACCTCTTGCCCCGCAGCCTTAAGGTCTCGAACCATAGCACTCATGATTCGAAGGTGTTCGGGGATACTACGACTGGAGTCTATAGTATATTGCATCCATCTCAGCTGCAAGGTACGCAACCTTGTAGCAGACGTCTGCCCGAACCTAACCTTAAGCTGTATCCACATGTCCTTAGCAGTGCGGAAACGCTCAAACTCTCCCAGGAGATCGTCCCGCATGCAAGACAGCATGGTGTAGCGTGCGGAACGATCGCGTTTGAACCATGCTTGGTATGTTTTCAGGTTTTCTTTATACTGCTCAGTTGCAGTAATATCTCTGCCTTGTTCATCTCTTTCAGCCGGAGGAACCATGGAGGCAGTCAAGTGGTCCAGCATATCATCGTTGTTGAGATAAAACTGGACCTTCAGATGCCAAACATCATAGTTCGTGCCATCCAACTTGTTATCAGATTGCATACATCCTATCATATTCCTAGTTGCCATATCTAAAAGTATATTTTATCTGTTAGACATATTGTTTAATAATTAAATTTCCTAGAAAGTTCCATAATTTACTATGTACGTTCGAAAATTTCGCTAAGCTCATAATCATCACGCACAGTTGTAAATTTGGAGTTTCTTTAATTTAATTATTAATTTCACAAAATATTTAGAAGTTTTGTTAAACTTTAGTTAACATTCTTAATTCAATGAATATCACAAAGATATTCACCTTTTATTACGTAAATATGTATTTAATTAATGTTTATGAAACTAATTCATTTAACACAACTTCATTATATATATGTATAGCACAAAGTTATAATCAACCTCAAATTATCATAACATAATTAATGATAATATGAAAATAGAAGCCAAAAAATAATTTTGCAACTTATAACAAAGATAATGGCCAAATAAATTCATGGAAACATATATTTCATATTTGGAACAACCATAAACAAAAACAAAAAAAAATTTGGCCCCAAAAAAAAAAAATCCCATAAACCGGCCCATGTTCTCTTTGGGCCAAAAGCACTAACCCTTCCTCCTTTCTCAATGAGGGAAGACCGGCTCTCCCCCCCCCCCCCTTTTTTATTGAGTGAGTGTAGGGGTTTCTATCCCTCCCCCCCAAACCCTAACCCGAAACCCAGTCACTCTCTCTCTCTACTTGGTGACCCTTTGCCTTCGATTCTCTTCGATTTCTCTCTCTGCCCATGGCTTAGCTTTATGGTTCTCGATTTCGTTCGACGCCATGGCTAGGAGCACGAAGCTCCTTTCTGGGCTCTGGTCGGCGTGACCTCGGCAGCCACCACGGTCGTCGTCGTCGATTGACCAAAAAAAAAAATTACCCAAATGATGCAACCCCCCACCACCGACCCTTTGAGCCTCGATCTATGCTACACCGGCGAAAATCAAGGGGATTACGGTGTAGATCGGCCGAACCTGAACCTCATGGAGACGCCCACGCGCCGAACGCGCCACTGAGGCGGTGGCGCGTGGTCTCACGCGCCTCCTCTGTCGGTGTTTTTTCGGCTTCTTTTGGCAAGGTTGCGTAGATCGGCGATGAAAAGGGGGTCTGGGAGGAAGAAGATCGTGAAACGATCCTCGTCGGCGGCGCGTGACGGCCACGCGCCACCCCTCTTCGATGGTTTCTGATGGGTATGATTCGTTTACCTTATTTCGTTTCGTTTTTATTGGTGTCGAGGTCGAGAACTTTAGGCAGGGGCATACTAGAGTTTAGGGTTTCGGGTTTCTTTGAGGTTTGAGGGTTTCGGGTTTCTTTTAGGATTTCGGGTCTCGGGTTCGACTCTATCCCCTTCCCCTTTTTTTTTTAATTTTTATTCGGGGAATTTTAAGGGTTAGGGTTCAGGTTCCTTTGTCTAAAAAAAATTTGTATAACATGGCCAAGCTTAATCAGAGAAAGAGGACTAATCCCTTACTCGGTTATTGCAGCATGTTTTCTATTATGCTTGATGTTTGGCAGATTATATATTCACGCTTGTATATAAATTTGCAATCGAACCAAAAAAAAAAAAAAACAATCCTTGGCTAGAATGGATTACGTGAACATGCTTTTAACAGTTTGTATTTGAATGAATCAAAAGGAACAAACTTTGATCATGTGAGCATGCTGGTTTGAGTTTGGTGTTGCATAATTACAGAAATTAAGCAAATTTGAACGAATAAACAAGCATGCTTTGAATTAGATAAAAATTCAGACTTTAATCGTGAAAGGCATGGAGGCATGATGTTAGGGTTGCATAATTACATAAATTAAGCAAAAAGAAAAAAAATAGCATGCTTTTCACGAATTGTATAAAAATTCAGACTTTAATCTAATTTCTGGGAACTAAACCGAACAGTTTAGGCTCTGATACCACTGTAGGAAATAATAGTTCAGGACTAACCTGGATGCGGAATTGAACTGTCGGTAATATCCCACGAATAATAAGAATACCAGATCTCAGCTCCCAGCGGCTACTAGAGTCGCCTTATAACGTCCACGTTCTAAACCCGATTACTCCGCGGCGATGGTAGAGTAATTATGAGGAGAAAGACAAATAATGTTTCTGTATCTATCAGTATATCCAGCTGACCCTCCCAAACCTCCTTATATAGGTATTGGGGGGTTAGCTACTAGGGTTTAAGGAGGCCTATTAGTGGCCGTCGGGCCTCAACTAATGGGCCCGGCCTACAAGAAGAAAGGCCGAAAGAAGAAACCATGGAGGAGATGTATGGAAAGGTGATGTGCTAGATTTAACAACTAGATTGAAAACAATGGTCTTCTTGACTTTGGCTTCTTGGAACCAATTTTACTTAATCATTTGGAATGAATGAGGATTCAACAAAGCGAGCTCAACTAGATAGAGTCTTATGTAATTTGGAATGCAGAGATCGTTTCCAGAAGTATGCTGTAAGACACCTTCTATTTAACCAATCAGACCATTGCCCTATTTTGGTGAGCATGAATTACTTTGCACTACTTCCTTAGAGTGGCAAGCCTTTTATTGTCAAACTTTCTCGATGTCTCATCAAAACTTTGAAGGCTTTTTGTTACAAAATTGGAGGAAGGGCTTTTCTTTGTTCCCAACTCTTACTCATTTATCTAATGATCTTCAAAGTTGAGCAAAGAGGTTTATGACAATTTATTTAGCAAAAGGAGGAAATTATGGGGATGCTGGAAGGCATTCAGAAGTAGATGTCAATAACAGGAGAGCATGCTTCCTAAAACTTGATGCGAAATTGCATAGACAATTGGATGACAGCTTGTCTAAAATTGAGATGGTGTGGCTCTAGAAATTGAGGGTGGAGGCTATTTGAGGTGGAGGTAGAAATACTCATCATTTAATCTTGGTACGATCCTTTAAAGAACGAGGGACCCAATTAAGACCCTTCAATCGTCAACTAGAAAGTGGGTTACAAATCAGGAATCTGTTAAGAAATTGGCAGCTGATTTTGTTGCTGATATGTATTATGATCCTACATCTGATCTTGATAGACATGATTTGTTAAGAGGTCAGTTATAGAAACCTAAACAACAACTTCTAGATGATTTTTCCAAGCCTTTTTCTTTGAGGGACGTCTATGAAGTTTTGAAGATGACGAACCCTTATAAAGTCCCTTAAGAAAATGTTTACTAACCTTTATTCTACCAAAGATATTGGCTGTTGGTTAAGAAAAGTGTGAGCAATATGATCTTAGGGGTTCTATAAGATCAAAATTTATCAAAAAGTTTGAATCATACCTCCACAACTTTGGCACCGAAGGTAGATGATTATCAGCATATTTTTCGATTTTGTCCTACAAATTAATATCTTAAGGCTATATAGTTCAAAGACTAAATGTGATACTTTCGGTACTTATTTCTCCTACCAAAGTAGCTTTGTGCTAGGGTGACAAATTTTTCATAATGTGATAATCACATAAGCAATGCTCCATTCAATGGGAAAGAAAAGGGGCAAACCAGTATGATGGCTATTCCCTAGGCAGAACTTATGATCGCTTAAACTGGGGTTATGGCATACTTTCTTGCAGATGTATTTACCTTATTTTTTGAAGGAAATAATCATGCTTTGTATCACTTCCTGCTCAATGACCATTCTTTTGGAATGGTGGAACCATGAGACCTATCCAACAAGGAAAATTAGTTAAGTCGACCCCTTATTACTTAATCTCTTTGTGGCTTGCATGGAAATATTTTTGCACCTTATTGAATAACAAGTCCTTCTTCGCCATTGGAAGCCGATCTTGGTGTTAATTTTTAAAGCACACAAGGACACAAGAGGGGGTGAATTGTGTCTTTCAACTCTTTTCGTTTTGTTTCAGAACACTCGTTAGACCTGTTGGGATAGGTGTTTGCAGTAAGGCAGAAACAAAACTTTGAATGCGGAAATAAAGGAGATACAAGATTTTACGTGGAAAACCACCTCTGGCCTAATGGAGGTGTAAAAACCACGACCTACCTCAGTAGGATTTCAACAAACACTTTCACTAACACGAGCCAAGTTCGTTACACTATGTAACACATGTGACAACGTTACACACGTAACTTAGTCTCCCCCGAGACTCTAGTTAAACACATGTAACTATTCTCCACCTGAGAATGAGTCACACAACACATCTAAAGTCTCCCAAGACTTGGACACACTCTAGACTTAACTGATGACAGAAAAGAATAGAAGAACACCTTACTTTTATGCTTCTAACCAAGCTAAATGTAAGGTACACTTACAAACCCTATTATGCCAGAAAGAATGACTCAATTTAGCACACTCCTTGAAGGTTTTTCACTCAGAGGATAAGCTCACAAAAACTCGATGTTTGCCTTGAAAAACCATGTTCTGAAGATATGAGAAGCGAGTGCTTATATACCCACGAAAAAACAAGGATTTGATTTCCATAATAACTTTGAAAATACTCAATATCCTAAAAGCAATTAAATCCTTCAAGAAATTGTTATTTTAGGAAATCATATCTTTTAAGGATAAGATAAAATCTTTTGAAAAATCTTTTAGGAGACCAATATTATTTAGGAAAGTACTCTTTCTAAAACACAATAATATCAAAAAATCGATCCTAAATATATTAAGAATTTTGGCAGTATGAAAACTCTTGAAAATCTTTGAAAACCGAATTTTGCACTCGCTGCTCTCAGAGCACTGCAGACCTGTTTGTTTAATTGTTCTAAGCTGTGTTATGAGTCAACTTAAATAATTCCTTCAAGGTGAGTGTTAAGTTAAGTTCTTCTTTGGTATATTAACAAGAATCTAGACAAATATAACCAATACTTAGCCCTAAGACTCTAATGACTTGTACTCTCACTACAAAAACGGTGCGGAACGCCGACGGGAAAAGCGAGGCGGGGAACAGACGTCGGGAAAAATCAAAAGGGCCAACGGAAAATCATATGGGGCCCGACGGACCCCGGGATTTCCGACGGGATTTTTTCCGTCAGAATCTGTCGGTGTCCGTCGGAATTCCCGTCGGTCTTCGGGCGCAGATCTCGAGGCACGAATGCGGGGTGGGGGGTTTGAAAGTCTTCGGCTGCTTAAATTGGGGGGAAGGGGTTTTATTGGGTTAGTTGAAAATTTAGAGAGAGAAAGAGCTTTGAAGAGAAACAAAGGGAGGAGAAGGAAGAGAGAGAAAGAGGTGTTTTTGAAGGTTTTAGTGGTAGGGAAGTAAACGGTAAGTGATTATTTATGTTAATTTGTTTTTTAAAGTTGAAATAATTAAGTTAATTGATGTTTTGTACGGTTTTAATTTTTCAAGTTTCACTACCGCCGCCGTCGCGCCGCCGCCTTGCCTACGTCGTCGGTACAACACTTGACTTTGCGGGTTTGGAAGGTTAGCAAAATTGTTGCACTTTAAAATTGTGTTAATTTATATTTGATATGTGATGTTCATTTTTTTGAATTTTAATGTTGAAGCATGTTTGTTTAGTTTGAATAATTTTCTTAAAATGTTATATATGTTTAGCATGTATAAGATGTTTTATTAAAGTTAATAATTTAAGTGAAACAAGTTTGTATATTACAAAATGTTGAAGATATTAGACATGTATATTTTATGATTTGTTTGAAATGTTAAGAATTTTTTAAATTTTTTTATGATTTGTTTGAAATGTTAAGAATTTTTTAAATTTTTTTATGATTTGTTTGAAATGTTAAGAATTTTTTTTTATATTTTTGCAAGATCTAGGTATGTTAAGTATATAGTAATTTACGTTTGTTAAGAATTTTAATAGTATTTTATTATTTTTGTAAATCTAAAATAATTATGTAATTATTTTAAAATATTAAATATGTTAAGCATGTATAAGATATTTTATTAAAGTGAATAATTTAAGTGGAACAAGTTTGTTCATTGTAAAATGTTGAAGTTGTTAGACATGTATATTTTCTGAGGTATATTTAATTTTTTTATGATTTTTTTGAAATATTAAGAATTTTTTTTTATATTTTTGCAAGATCTAGGTGTGTTAAGTGTATAGTAATTTAAGTTTGTTAAGCATGTTAATAGTATTTTATTATTTTTGTAACTCTGAAATAATTATCTAATTATTTTAAAATGTTAAATATGTTAAGCATGTATAAGATGTTTTATTAAAGTGAATAATTTAAGTGGAACAAGTTTGTTTACTGTAAAATGTTGAAGATGTTAGACATGTATGTTTTTTGAGGTATGTTTAATTTTTTTTATGATTTGTTTGATATGTTAAGAATTATTTTTTATATTTTTGCAAGATGTAGATATGTTAAGTATATATTAATTTAAGTTTGTTGAGTATGTTAATAGTATTTTGTTATTTTTGGTTGGGTTTGTTTAATTAGATGAAGTGTGAAATAAGGTGTTTAGTTTTCAAGATTGATGCTAATTGATGCTTATTGAGGCTTATGTGGATAAATAATATTGTTATGTTAAATTTATTTTTGTTTGCGTATATGTTTAATTTTGTTAATTGTTGCATTTTTGGTTTTTTGAGAATTTATTTTGATAGAAAACAAGTATAATGTAACTCTAATTTAATATGTAATGTATGTTGATTTGAATAATTGAAATAGTTGTGAGTACGTAAGCATGTGTAATATATGTATTGTTTTTGGTAAATGGTTTAAGAATGTTAAGTATGTTTGTTTTCTATTTGATTTGTTTGTATATTAATTTTTGGTAAATATATGAATAATATGTAATTTATTTTTGTCGTAAAATACGATGTGAATTACATTAAATTTTAATTAGATTTATGAAGTGTATTTGTTGGAATTAATGGAGCAAAATATGATAAGTATGTACATTTATAATAATTATGTAATTATTATGAAATGATGTATTATATTAGAAATGTGTAATGTTTTTAGCTTTGGTGAATATTTTAAATCTTCTACGTATGTTTGTATTTTGTTTGATTTGTGATATATGTAAATGTTTTGTAAGTATGTCATGAAGTGTATGTCTCATTGAAGTATGTTAAGTATATATTGAGGTGTACGTGTTAAGTATAATATTAATTGAAGTTTGCTCATTAATTATGTTAGTTGTATTTATATCTTATTAATTTTTTGTTTGATTTGTTGTGTATATTTATCATTGGGAAGTATACAAAGAATATTTTTGTTTGAGGTATATTAAATATATATTTTTGTAATACATATATATATATGTTGAACTGGATAAATAAATTTCTAAAAGATTTTTATTGCAATTAATTGTAGTTTACGTAGCAATTAAGGCAATCATATATTGGCAACATATGGATGGATCCTTGCATCGTCAATGGATTTATAAGAGAAGAAATCCTAATGGACATGGACTTAGAGATGAGTGATTGATGGGAGTTAATCTGTTTGATTAATTTGCACGAAATCAGGAGGAGTTCAGAATTAATGGAGTTTATAGATGTTCATGTGTGAAGTATAAAAATATGCAATATTTTGCACCTGACGTTGTGAAATCTCATTTGTATAGAAAGGGTTTTGTGAAGAATTATTGGTTTTGGACAAGTCATGGGGAAGAAGATAATTCGGAAGTAGGGGGTGTAAGTAGTTCACATTCTATGAATTTTGATTACGATCACAATGATCATAATCATATGGAGAACATGCTTCATACTGCCTTCCAAGCTAATGAAATGAACATGAGTAGCCATCATGACGTAAATCCTGAGGCATTGTACGTTATGTTTGAATCTACCCAAAAACCGTTGTATGAAGGGTGTGACATAACTGAACTTGAAACATCGGTGAGGCTACTTAGTATTAAATCGGGACATAATATGTCACAACATTGTTTCAATGAAGTTGTTGACTTGATGAAAGATGTATGCCCTTTTGAAAGTGGCATTCCAAAAAATTATCATCAGCAGCTCAGAAAAGTGAGAAATTTAGGTATGGATGTCCAGGAAATTGATTGTTATCCGAATGGTTACATGCTTTATTATAAACAGGCTGATAGTTTGTCTGCATGCAATTTTTTTTGACATGCAAGATATTTACCAAAGAAATCCAACCAACGAGGTCATAAGAATGTTTCATATGCAAAAATGCACTACCTACCTTTAATTCCAAGATTGCAACGACTGTATGCTTCAAAAAGGACTGCCGTTCATATGAGATGGCATCATGAGCACCGCCAAGAATCGGGTGTTCTCTGGCATCTGTCGGATGGATTAGTTTGGAAGCATTTTGACCAAAAGTATTCAACTTTTGCAGCAGAGCCTCGGAATGTAAGGTTAGGTCTATGTGCTGATGGTTTCACACCATTTTCCATATCTAGAAGATCGTACTCTATGTGGCCAATTGTTGTTACACCTTATAACTTGCCTCCAGATATGTGTATGACCACTCCGTACATATTCTTAAGTTGTATTATTCCGGGTCCAACAAATCTGAAGAACAGGATTGATGTGTACTTGCAACCCTTAATTGATGAGTTGAAAATGTTATGGGATGTTGGGGTGGATACATTTGATGTTTCATACGGGAAAACTTTTAGATTGCATGTCGCGTTGATGTGGACAATTAACGATTTTCCCACTTATGGTATGTTATCCGGTTAGAGTACTCATGGGTTGTTAGCATGTCTGGTTTGTATGCACCAAAATTGTGCATTCCAGTTACAGTATGGCCGGAAGCCATTTTGGTTCGATTGCCATCGTCGGTTCTTGCATCGGAATCATTGCTTTAGAGCTAATAAAGTTGCTTTTCACAAAGGGAAGAGCATACACATTGGCCCTCCCCAGAGGATTTCCGGCGAAATGTTGTCTGATAGGGTATTGACATTGCCTAAAGTGACTATTGATATCCATTTTCAAATTCCGGAATTTGAGGAAAATGAACATAATTGGACAAAGCAAAGTATCTTTTGAGAGTTGCCATATTGGAAGCATCAATTTTTTAGGCATAATCTTGATGTTATGAATATTGAGAAAAACTTCAGTGAAAATATAATAAACACAATGATGGATGTTCCCGGAAAAACAAAGGATGATATCAAAGCAAGAATGAATATGTCTATTCTATGCAGTAGGGAAGAGTTGAACTTGGCTACAAGAGGGTCAACTGATAGATTGTGTAAGCTAAAAGCCAAGTTTGCACTGTCATTACCTCAAAAAAGGGTTGTTTGTCAATGGTTGTGGGAGGTTCATGTGCCTGATGGTTATTGTTCTAATGTGGGAAATTGGGTGGATCCATCTAACACAAAGTTGCAAAACATGAAAAGTCATGATTATCATGTGTTTTTGGAAAATCTTCTTCCAGTAGCTTTTGTTGCTCTTCCGGAAGATGTCTTGGGACCCTTGGTCGAATTGAGTGAATTTTTCAAAAACCTATGCTCCAGTGAGTTAAAAGTTAACATGTTGGAAGAGATGAACAAGAACATTGCTATTACCCTTTGTAAATTGTGGACAGTTTTCCCTCCTGGTTTTTGGAATGTCATGGAACATTTACCCATTCATTTAGCGGAAGAAGCTTTGTTGGGTGGTCCTGTTCAATATCGATGGATGTATCCTTTTGAGAGGTATTTTGGCTGGTTGAAGCCTACGGCAAAGAACAAAGCTCATGTAGAGGCATCTATGGTTCATGCATACTTAGCGTTTGAGATTAGACATTTCGCGGACTATTATTTTCAGTCAAGCTTGCATCGCCCAACTATTGGGCGTAATGACGGTATGCAGCAATTCGAACCTCAGATGCCAACTCTATCGGTATTCAACTGTAAGGACACTCCATTTGGAAACCGTGGAAAAAGATATCTTTCCGAGCAGGAGTACCGTGTCGCTCACCTTCACATTTTAGTGAATTGTGATGAAGTGCAACCATATTTGGAGTAAGTATATCAGTTACTCCTAGTTTCATTTGAATAGCTCATAATTGTTGAATAATAATTAATTAATTGCACTCGGTACACATTACAGTTAGTTCTGACATCAATTTCGCGGTCATAATCCAAACACGAGTGATGTGCAAGTTAACTTATTCATCAAAACAAATTTTGCATAGTACTTTGAGTTTAATGTAAGTAATTTATCTGAAGTAACCTTTAATTCCTAAACATCATTTTTGTAACTCGATCTAAACGGTATTACCTTCTTTTTCCCTTCATAGGTCAATTATTATCGGGTGTTTAATGATGAGAGGCAAGATTTTTTGGTGAACTTATCTCATAGACCGATTATGATAGTGGAGTGTTTTGCTGGGTATAAAGTTAATGGTTATCGGTTTCATACCAAAGCTAGAAATGAAGGTAAAGTAACATATAATTGTGGCGTATGTGTCAAAGGAGTCGGCGAAGGTGATGAAGTATCAGGGGATTATTATGGCATACTTCACGAGATTATTCGTGTTGAATTTACGGGCGAGCCAATTAAAAAATGTGTACTTTTTAATTGTAAGTGGTTTGACCCGGATGTTCCTCGGGAACTACGTTATCCTAAATTTGCCCAATCTCCTGAGGTTAATCATACCAGACGTTACAGAAAGTTTGACCCATTCATATTTGTCGATACTGCAATTCAAGTGGTATATCTTAAGTACCCTGATGGGGTGCCAGGAAAAGCGAATTGGTGGGTAGCTATACCAAACAAACCTCGCGGTGCTCCTAAAGATAAGGATAATCTAGAACTTGCCTATCAACAGTTAGAAATGACAACCACGAATGTGGATAATGTAATAGTCATAACATTAGTCGATGAAATTGCACCAATTGATGATGTTGATGGACATGATTTGGGTGATGATCATGGTGGGAATGGTGAAGATGATGATGGTGATGAAGAGGATGAAGAAGGTGAATGGGAGGATGAAGCTGAAGACACTGATGATGATGATGAAAATATGGTACTGCAAAGTGGTGATGATGAGGATGACGACGGGTCCCACAATGATTGATTTAATCTTTTCATTGCATGGATATTTAAGCATGTGCATGTAGTTTTTCTTAATTGCAAAGTCATAGAAAACAATTGTATATATGTACTGTAATTTTTTCACTGACAATTTGTGATATATTTACGCGGCTCTATTTTTTTGTTTTGTCATTATTTGTTAGATGTCTGGACACATCGGTGGACGTGGTCGTGGTCGTGGTCGAACCGTTTGGAATGATGCAGGTAGAGGAGCACCACAACCAACTCCACAGTACGATCCTGCTGATCAGAACTATGAAACAAACACCTTCACTGTAATGTTTGGGGGTTTCCTTGATCCAACTCAACCGTTTGAAAATTATTTTGGCAGTATGAATAAGCAACCTCATATGCAACAACCTTTGTTTGGTGCGGGTATGCAGACACCAATGCAACTCAATATTCCTTACATGGGTGGTGCTTCAGGTACTCCATTACTTTATCAACAGTTTGGCACTGTTAGTCCACATTTCAATAGTAATCAGATGATGAGGCAACCCAGAATGCCAAGCCACTCAGTGCACAACGAAGGGGTCCAAAATGAAGGGGTCGGAAGAGAAAGACACAATCCTGCACCTGATAGTGAAACAACCAGCACTACTAATAAGATATATTTACAGCCTGATGGTGAAACGTAAGTTCATTATGGACTTTCTAACTTCTTCAGCAGTCATATTCCTTTAATGCCTACAACAATTAATTAATTACTTTTAACAAATTCTTTTTTGGTTCTTAGTTTTGTTCCATATCAGGGCGTACTCCAGAAAATTGTTGAAAGTTTTGCAGGTAAGTACCCACGTCCTTGGACTAGGTGGGGGAAAGTTCCGCAATCTCAAAGAGACATTTGGTTAAATGAGTTCAAGGTTAATTATCTGTACAATGAATTTGAAAGTCGTAATTGGATTGTTTGGAATGTTTAATTACTAACATACTTCAACTTTGTCACAGAAACACTACTACTAGCATCCAAACAATGAAACTCAGATACGGCGTAACTTTGAGTTCAGAGGTACAACTCGACTTAGGGACATTCTAAGATATGCCAGGAAGTACAACAAAAAGTCGAAGTGGTTACCACCTAGTGTTTGGAATGACATGCTTAAACATTGGAGTGACGATGAGAACTTTAAGAAATTGAGTCAACAAAACAAAAAGAATAGATTGAGTGATGTTGAAGGTTTTGGTCCTTCATTACATACATGTGGCTCAATTCCGATTAATGAAAGAAAAAGGCGTCTGGTAAGGAATGTGATTATTAATAAGTGTATTCCCTATATATATATATATATATATATATATATATATATATATATATATA
>JACYFF010019584.1:12196072-12233843 GCA_017589665.1 Selenicereus undatus
AGAATATGGAGGAGCCTATGATCACAGAGGGATTGCAGGGAGTTAATCATTCCCAAATTGAGAAAGAGAATATCTATATGACCCAAGACCTAAGAGGTCGTTAACACAAGATGCTTGTGGTGCTAAGGTCAATGGTGCTTCAAAATAAATAACCTAATTCAAGACCTCCCAAGAATGTTCCTAAGAAATCATAAAGCCTAATGTAGAATTGTACTCCTTAGAAAGGAAGAAAAAAAAAGAAAAACCCTTAGAGCGGGCTTATCCAACCCAGTTGTCTTGAATAGTGAGAAAAGTTCATCTTCAGGTACTCCTTATAAAAGCATTTTAGTTAATAAAGTTAGAAGAAGAGTCCTTCCTAGGGTTTCTATGCTTTCAAGTTCTGAATGAGTGGTGGACTCCCCTCATCATGGGAAGCACGAAGGCACCATGTAGTACTTGGATTCTTTTACTTTAGGGATCTACCAAATCTCCAACACCTACATGATGTGGGACCTAGTGACATAGAAAATTTGCATGATAGTAGGCTCAATCGATCCTCAAAAGCTACAGGGTGGAACTAACATAGGTACAAGACTAGGAGGACAAGAAGTTATCTCGGCTATGCAAGGAGATGGCATGAAGTCATTTGGTGACAAGATATCTTGGCCCAGTTGGACTCTAGGTGATTATTTCCCCATGAATCAAAATAATACTGGTTTACAGGATAAATCATCTAGTTGTAGTTCTACTAGAATCAGATTGTTTGTTTGGAAAGTTAGAGGTATCGGGAGCTTGGGCTTTCTGAATTTTCAATACTCTCAAATAGCATATTAGTATACAAAACTCTCTAAATCTCACGCTAGTTGGAACACATATTAGTGGGAAGAGATTAGATGAAGTCTGTTAAAAGATAGGTTTGATGACTACTTTCAAGAAGAAGTTGATCGGGTCGCAAGCGTATGGTGGCATTGTAGCAAATTAAAGTCATGTCCCATAAGGATTAGGTCAATGTACTAGACCATAATTCCTTAAAGGAGGCTAAGAAACTCAAGATTTGGAATTGGTAAGAATAACAAGCTAATAAAACAACTAGAAGTTAATTCAAATGGAAATAAACATCTAGCAATATGCTTCACCATACAATAAATTACCCAAGTACATTGCACATCAATCAATCGAAGCGGACTTAGTTTAAAGAACGGTAATTAGAGCATCTGCAATGCAAGGCTCGTGAGCCAAAAATTTGGCTCACGGTCCAAGCAATACCATGCATCAGTGATTCGCTTCGCTCGCCCTACGGTCCAACTCATGGCCATGATCCGCCCCCCACACATTCTCTCTCTCTGTTTTTTTTTTTGCCAACTAAGCATTTAAAAGTCTAAAACCCAATAATATAGTAGTAGTGAGGTCTATAAAATATTATTTTATTTGGTGATCCAAGTTCGTGATCCATAGGATGTAGAGAAGAGAAAAAAAATTGGCTTGTGAGATAATGTGGAGGTTGTGGGTCCCCACTTGTGATCCAAACTTTTGGATCACCAATGCGGATGCTCTTAAAGCACCACTATGGTCTTTTAAGTCATAGTGAAATGCCTAGAATTAATCAATCCCTTGCTATTATGGCTTTCAATCAACCTAGATTTATTAAGCAAAAGATTATCATGCATGCCCTCTCAAATGGTAAATCTTTCTCAAGAGTTCACACAAACAAGACTGATTTTAGTTTTCCGATGCTAAGTTTCACCTTCCCATACTTCACCCCATATTTGAAATCAAACAATAAGATGACCAATCAATATGCTTTCAAATCAAAACTCTAAAACCAAATTGAACGTGAAAATCAACATAGATTGAAGCTTCCAAGCGTAACAACGTTAAGCAAATGCATCCAATGGATGGAAAACCCCCAAATTCATTGAAACTACAAACAAAACATGATTCAAAATCTCTAATTGAAAACTAAACACATAAATCAAAAGGAGAAAAGAGAAAAAAAAAAAGGAAGAGATGCTCAGCCTTAGCACACTTGAATCGGTCAATGCAACCCTGGTCTAGTATCCTTGCGAATCTTGCTCTTTAGCTTGATCTCCTGCCATTCTAATGGAGTCTAATTTGATCTAGACAATAGTATATGATGAATATCTAATGGTGGATGGGTTAGATGCTTGCCTCATGTAACAAGAACGACCTAGCACATTGTCAAAACAGTTAAAAACTAAAAAAGACTTGGCCGATTTGAACCGACATGGGTTATGTCTGAGCAACATAGGCTGACCCATGTCCCTCTATATGACCAGGCCTTGTTGGCTTCTACTTGCCCCAGTTTCATCTACTACGCAATACAATCCATGTTTGACATCCTAGGATGATCATGTAAACTAACCCAAGTTGATCGCATTGTAAAGATAGGTAAATCTCATATCCTTTTACGTTTTGGGCCTCTCTCATCTTTCTTTTAGATACCCTTGAGTCTAATTTTTAAAATCTATACAAACAAAATATAAACACAAAATACACGAAACCTAAGCATCATAATGGGAATGAGGGCATAAATCACTCAAATGTGCACACTAATCCCCTATCATGATAGACAAACTGTCATAAAGTCCTACGCAAATATGACATTCATAAAAGCTTGGGGTTTCATGGGACATCTATAGTCCATAGGACTTGAATACAATGCAACTTACCCCTATTTAATCTCATCCCCAATTTGTTACTATAGAGGTTGAGAAGAAAGGCCGAAAGAAGAAACCATGGAGGAGATGTATGGAAAAGTGATGTGCTAGATTTAACAACTAGATTGAAAACAATGGTCTTCTTGACTTTGGCTTCTTGGAACCAATTTTACTTAATCATTTGGAATTAATGAGGATTCAACAAAGCGAGCTAAACTAGATAGAGTCTTATGTAACTTGGAATGGAGAGATCGTTTCCAGAAGTATGCTGTAAGACACCTTCTATTTAACCAATCAGACCATTGCCCTATTTTGGTGAGCATGAATTACTTTGCACTACTTCCTTAGAGTGGCAAGCCTTTTATTGTCAAACTTTCTCGATGTCTCATCAAAGCTTTGAAGACTTTTTGTTACAAAATTGGAGGAAGGGTTTTTCTTTGATCCCAACTCTTACTCATTTATCTAATGACCTTTAAAGTTGAGCAAAGAGGTTTATGACAATTTATTTAGCAAAAGGAGGAAATTATGGGGATGCTGGAAGGCATTCAAACGTAGATGTCAATAACAGGAGAGCGTGCTTCCTAAAACTTGATGCGAAATCGCATAGAGAATTGGATGACAGCTTGTCTAAAATTGAGATGGTGTGGCTTTAGAAATTGAGGGTGGAAGCTATTTGAGGTGGAGGTAGAAATACTCATCATTTACTCTTGGTACGATCCTTTAAAGAAAGAGGGACCCAATTGAGACCCTTCAATCGTCAACTAGAAACCGGGGTACAAATGAGGAATCTGTTAAGAAATTGGTGGCTGATTTTGTTGCTGATATGTATTATGATCCTACATCTGATCTTGATAGACATGATTTGTTAAGAGGTCAATTTTAGAAACCTAAACAACAACTTCTAGATGATTTCTCCAGACCTTTTTCTTTGAGGGATGTCTAATGAAGTTTTGAAGATGATGAACCCTTATAAAGTGATTAAAGTCCCTTAAGAAAATGTTTACTAACCTTTATTCTACCAAAGATCTTGGTTGTTGGTTAAGAAAAGTGTGAGCCATATGATCTTAGGGGTTCTATAAGATCAAAATTTATCAAAAAGTTTGAATCATACCTCCACAACTTTGGCACCGAAGGTAGATGATTATCAGCATATTTCCCAATTTTGTCCTACAAATTAATATCTTAAGGCTATATAGTTCAAAGACTAAATGGGATACTTCCGGTACTTATTTCTCCTACCAAAGTAGCTTTGTGCTAGGGTGACAAATTTCTGATAAATGTGATCATCACATAAGCAATGCTCCATTCAATGGGAAAGAAAAGGGGCAAACCAATATGATGGCTATTCCCTAGGCATAACTTATGATCGCTTAAACTGGGGTTATGGCATACTTTCTTGCAGATATATTTACCTTATTTTTTGACGAAAATAATCATGCTTTGTACCACTTCCTGCTCAATGACCATTCTTTTGGAATGGTGGAACCATGAGATCTATCCGACAAGGAAAATTAGTTAAGGCAACCCCCTATCCCTTAATCTCTTTATGGCTTGCATGGAAATATTTTTGCACCTGGTTGAACAAGAAGTCCTTCTTGGCCATTGGAAGCCAATCTTGGTTTATAAAGGGGGGATAAAAATTGTGAGTTTGTGTTTTATTGATGATGTGGTACTGTTTGCCAAAGCTAGTGCTAAACAAGTTAGGGTCATAAGGGCAGTTAAGAAAAGTTTTGCATAGCTTCATGATAGATCAGTTGTGCTAAACCTATGGTTCTATGGTTAAATGGATCTATTCTTTTGTAAAGTCGCTAGATTTACCTCTGTTGGGTTTCGTGGCCCAAAATCCAACTATGGCACGGTGGGACCGTGCTATGACAACACGGTCGTGTCAGGACGAAGGAGCGCGAAGACGGAGAAGACAGAAAATTGGCACGGGGGAGCCGTGCCATGTGGCACGGTCGTGCCACCTTGGCACGGTGTGACCGTGCCACTTGGCACAGTCGTGCCACGCACGGTTTTGTCGGTTCCGATAGTGGCGGCTAGAGTTTGTCACGAAGTGCAATTTCTCCTGGCGGCTAGGTTTCGTCTGTAAAGGTGAAACCCTAGTTTTCTAGACCCTATAAAAGGGGGTCATACCTAAGATCTAAAATCATCCATGAACTCCAGTATTCATAAACACATTGAGAGGTAGAAGTACTTTGTGAGAGATTACAAGAGAGAGATTGTAATTTTGCTCTTTGATCAAATCACTGTGGTGATTGTGATCGTGTTGTATTCTTCCTACTCATAATGGATTGTTTTGGTGCTGTCGCCGTCCGTGGTTTTTTCCCGCATTGGATTTTCCACGTTAAATCTCTTGTCTTCTATTTCTGCTTCTGTTATTCTACTTGAATTTCTGAATTTCTAACTCATCCTATCGCTTCCGCTATTGTTGTTGCTCTAATATTTTCCTGACAAGTGGTATCAGAGCCTTGGTTATAGGATGTCTTCTATAATGAAGGTAGATATTCAGAAATTCGATGGGGAGATTAGCTTTAATCTCTGGAAGGTGCAGATGAGAGCGGTTCTCATCCAACACGGGTTGTGGAAGGTTCTGAAAGGACCTCATGTTAAACCTGAGAAGTTGACAGAAGAACAGTGGGCTGAAGATGTAAAGAAGAGACGTGGGTCGCTGACGGAGGACGAATGGGAGGACCTGGAGCTGAAAGCAGTTTCAGCCATACAACTATGCCTGACACCTCACGCTCTCCGAGAGGTACTTGACAAGGCAACTGCTATCGATCTTTGGACTCGGCTAGAAGAACTCTACATGACGAAGAGTCTAGCCAACAAGATCCGGTTGAAGGAAAGGTTGTACACCTTTCGTATGGCTGAAGGTACTCCTGTCCAAAAACACTTGAATGAATTTAATTCTATTCTGGTAGATTTGGAGAGTTTGGATGTTAAAATTGAGGATGAAGATAAGGCTATTCTACTTGTTGTGTCTCTACCCCCTTCCTACAAACACTTTAAGGAAATTATGTTATATAGTAACTCGGATACTATATCATTTGAGGATGTCAAGTCTAACCTGCTGTCTAAAGAAAAATTTGACCATGACGTCCATGCTAATCCGGCTGAGGGATTAGTTGTCAGGAGTAGAACTACTGAGAAAAGGGGGAACGGTAATAAGAAAAACCGTTCTAAGTCAAGGAATCCTCACTCTAACAAAACCTGCCACTACTGCAACAAATTGGGTCATATCCACGCTAATTGCTGGAAATTAAAGAAAAGGAATGGAAAGGAGGAAAAGGAGAAAACTGCTACAGCTGATTGTGTAGTAGATTCAGAGTCTAATGGTGATGTGTTACTTGCTACTTCTTTAGCTACCATCTCCGAAAGGGGAATGAATATTGATTGGGTTTTAGATTCTGGCTGTACTTTTCACATGTGCCCTCATAAGGACTGGTTTGTCACCTATGAGACAGTTGATACTGGGGTGGTACTTATGGGCAACAATGCTGAATGCAAAGTTGCAGGAATAGGTACGGTGCAGATTAAAACCCATGATGGGACAATTAGAATATTGTCTAAAGTGCGCCACATACGTGACATGACTCGTTGTTTAATATCCTTGGGTACTCTTGAGACTAATGGTTGCAGGATTTCTATGGAAAATGGTGTCCTAAAGGTAACTAAGGGGGCCATGGTGATAATGAAGGGATTGAGGCAATACAGTCTCTACATTCTACAAGGAACTACAGTTACAGGTGTAGTTGCAGTTGGTACAGCAGATGACACACAGTTATGACACATGAGGTTGGGCCATATGAGTGAGAAAGGGATGACCATTCTGGGTAAGAAAGGTTGGCTTGGTAACGCCAGTACGGGTAAGCTTGATTTTTGTGATCACTGTGTATTTGGGAAACAGAAGAGGGTGAGTTTCTCTAAAGCGAAACACCGTACTCAGGGGATCCTTGACTACATTCATTCTGATCTGTGGGGTCCTTCTAAGGTTCCTTCTTACGGAGGTAAGCGTTACATGTTAAACTTTGTTGATGATTTCTCACGCAAAGTTTGGGTTTACTTCTTGAGACAGAAAAATGAGACATTCTCCATGTTCAAGAAGTTCAAGGCTCTTGTTGAAAACCAGACGGGGAGAAAAATCAAGAAACTTAGGACTGACAATGGTCTTGAGTTCGTTGAGTCGGAGTTTGAAGAGTTATGCGCAATAAATGGCATAGCTAGGCACAAGACTTTGGTTGGGAAGCCACAGCAAAATGGAGTTGCAGAAAGAATCAACAGGACTCTACTAGAGAAAGCTCGATGTATGCTTTCAAATGTTGGGCTTTGGGATCGCAAAGCCTTTTGGGCAGAGGCTATTTCTACAGCCTGCTACCTGGTGAATCGTTCACCTCACACTTCCATTGACTTCCAGATTCCAGAAGAAGTATGGTCAGGTAATCCTGTTGATTATTCTACTTTGAGAATATTTGGATGTCCCGTATATGCCCATGTGAATAATGGGAAATTAGCCCCTAAGGCTGTCAAATGTATATTTCTTGGATATGCATCTGAGTCTAAAGGATACCGCATGTGGTGTCCTGAGTCTAAGAAAATCATTCAGAGCAGGGATGTAACTTTCAATGAGACTGCAATGTTACCTTCTGGAAAGGAATTTGTTGTTTCTCCTACTGGTGCAGGTGATCAACAAGAGACCAGTGTGGAGATAGAAGTGGAGACAGTTGCAGTTCAAGGTGGAGCTGCTAATCAGCCCAGTAGGGAGGCCCAGGTTACTGAACCTGGTACCATTAGTTCAGATCAGCCTCAGGTGGAGGCCGTTCACTCTGTAGCTCGCGATCGTCCTCGAAGGGAGATCAGGAGGCCTGCTCGCTACAATGATGATGAGGGACTGGTAGCCTATGCACTTTCAGTTGCAGAAGAGGTACCTGAAGGTATGGAACCTTCAACCTACACTGAAGCAATCTCCTGTCCAAGTTCACCTAACTGGATCCTAGCTATGCAAGAAGAAATGTAGAGTTTGCAAAAGAATCAGATTTGGGAACTATGTGAGCTACCTAAAGGCCGAAGAGCCTTAACTGCCAAATGTATCTACAAGAGAAAGAAGGCATTCCTGGAGTTGAAGATGCAAGGTGGAAAGCTCGCCTGGTTGTTCGTGGCTGCAATCAGAAGGAATGTATTGATTATAATGAGGTATTCTCACCTGTTTTTAGACATACCTCCATTCGAGTGCTCCTTACATCTGTTGTCCTGTTTGATTTGGAGTTAGAATAGCTTGATGTGAAGACTGCATTCCTTCATGGGGAATTGGAGGAAGAGATCTACATGAAGCAACCTGAAGGCTTTGGTGTTCCTGGGAAGGAACAACTGGTATGTAGATTGAAAAAGTCCTTGTATGGACTTAAACAAGCTCCTAGGCAGTGGTACAAAAGGTTTGACACCTTTATGATTACACAGGGATACACACGAAGCCGACATGATAATTGTGTGTATTTTAGACAATATTCTGATGGTGCCTTTATCTACTTGTTATTATATGTTGATGATATGTTGATTGCCTCTAAGGATAAATCATTGATTAGCAAGTTGAAATCTCAACTCAGTAAGGAGTTTGAGATGAAGGACCTGGGAGCAACAAAGAAGATTCTAGGCATGAAGATTCGAAGAAGTCGAAAGGCTGGTAAGCTGTACTTGTCTCAAGGACGCTACCTTGAGAAAGTACTAGGCAAATATAATATGGATAACTGTAAGACAGTTTCCACACCCTTTGTTGCACATTTCAGATTGTCTGCTGAGTGCTGTCCACAAACTGAGGAGGATATAGATAAAATGTCTAATGTTCCCTATTCTAGTGCTGTTGGTAGTTTGATGTATGCTATGGTATGCACTAGGCCAGATTTATCACATGCAGTAAGTGTGGTAAGTAGATATATGCATAATCCTGGAAAGGATCATTGGGAAGCTGTGAAGTGGATCCTTCGCTATGTAAAGGGTACTATTGATAAGGGGTTGGTGTTTGATAGAAACAAAGTCAGTACATGTGATGTTACAGGCTATGTTGATTCTAACTACGCTGGTGATCTTGATAGAAGGAGGTCCATATCTGGGTATATCTTTACTATGTGTGCAGGTGCTATCTCTTGGAAAGCATCCTTACAATCTATTGCAGCTCTATCTACTACAGAGGCTGAGTATGTTGCTGCTACAGAAGGAGTGAAGGAAGCTACTTGGTTGAGGGGCCCTGTTACTGAGCTTGGCATCCCACAGGATACCACTGTGGTGTTTTCTGATAGTCAAAGTGCTATCCACTTGACTAAGAATGATGCCTATCATTCAAAGACCAAGCACATCAGTATCAAATATCACTATGTCAGAGACACAGTTGCTGCTGGAGAAATAGTCGTGAGAAAGGTTCACACGTCAGAGAATCCTGCAGACATGTTAACCAAGCCTCTACCTGCAGCTAAGTTCAAGCATTGCTTGGACTTAGTAAGCATTCACAACATTTGAGAGCCCTTCGGGGCATTGCCCCTTGAGGGGGCGTCACCCTTCGGGGTGTGATGACGGCGTCAGAGATCTGCTATTTGGAGATTTCGGTCCAAGGTGGAGATTGTTGGGTTTCGTGGCCCAAAATCCAACTATGGCACGGTGGGACCGTGCTATGACAACACGGTCGTGTCAGGACGAAGGAGCGCGAAGACGGAGAAGACAGAAAATTGGCACGGGGGAGCCGTGCCATGTGGCACGGTGTGACCGTGCCAGTTGGCACGGTCGTGCCACGCACGGTTTTGTCGGTTCCGATAGTGGCAGCTAGAGTTTGTCACGAAGTGCAATTTCTCCTGGCGGCTAGGTTTCGTCTGTAAAGGTAAAACCCTAGTTTTCTAGACCCTATAAAAGGGGGTCATACCTAGGATCTAAAATCATCCCTGAACTCCAGTATTCATAAACACATTGAGAGGTAGAAGTACTTTGTGAGAGATTACAAGAGAGAGATTGTAATTCTGCTCTTTGATCAAATCACTATAGTGATTGTGATCGTGTTGTATTCTTCTTACTCATAGTGGATTGTTTTGGTGTTGTCGCCGTCCGTGGTTTTTTCCCGCATTGGATTTTCCACGTTAAATCTCTTGTCTTCTATTTCTGCTTCTGTTATTCTACTTGAATTTATGAATTTCTAACTCATCCTATCGCTTCCGCTATTGTTGTTGGTCTAATATTTTCCTAACAACCTCAATAAGGGGTAATATGAAAACTGTTTTATTGACATCTAAACCTAGCAAAGGAAAAGAATGTCACAAAGTGTTGGCTTCAAGTGGTTATGTTATTACGATAGGTACGCTTAAGGTAATATTCAAATGAGTGTGGAGTATGAAGCTATGTTCCGCCAATGTGGACATTTGTATCCTGATTTAGATTGAGAGGTTGTAATTTTACACTTGTATCGAATGGGACGATGCCCTAGGAAATTCAGGAATTGCTCTAGGAGAGGGAGTTTATGTGCGTGACTCTCCTATTTATATTTTTAAGTGTTTTGTGTGAGGACATTGCCGGGGCCGCTTGGCCTTGGATTATGGCTATTTAATAAACGTAGTTTTAATCCTTCTTTTGCTCCAAAAAGAATCCCAAAAAAAGAAAAAGAAAAAAGAAAAAGGGCAAAACGAATGCGGGCAATGGAGTTTCACCTGCCTTAGGCCCGTGAATTTTTCGGCCAGAATTCTTACGGTTTCCACTTTCTGGTGTCCTTTCTTCTTTTTCTCTCTCTAGATCTGCTGTACTTCTCTCAATGCTGGCTTCAACCGTTTTATGTACTAGTGACCAACACAATTTAGCATAGCACCCCATTTGGTTAGATCTATATTTTCTTCGGAAATCCCTGATAGTTTGAAGTCTGTGTCAAGTATTTATCTGCGGATCATATTCGCGATTTCTGGGTATCCTCTTCTCGAGCTTAGATCTCCTTCAATTTTTCTGGGTATCTGATTGAACTAAGGAGTAATTGCTAGCTGAATTTGATGTATGCTTGATAAAAATCAAGTGGGTTTCTGTTGATTTTTAGGGTGAGGGGTCGGGGAGATGAGGTTTTGGAGGGAGAGGGAGAGGGACAATAAGGACATTACTGGTGGGCTACTTTGTGGGCAGGTTCGCGTTCTTGTGGTTGGAGATTCAGGTACTCAATTCTCTTATTGATAAGACTTCATCTTACATGATACGAACCCCCCCCCCCCTCTTTGATGCTAGGATGGTGCTTTCATTTAGTTTTGATTAGCTTATTGCTAGAATTACATATAATGTTTAATCATTAAGCCGAGATGATCATGGTCACTTGGATTAGGATGGAAATTTCTTTATCTAGACAGTTTTTCCTAATATATCCACCCATTTGCTTGGATTTTTAAAGTTGGCCTGGTGGACTACAGAACTCTTGGTTTAGTGCAATGTAACAGAAGTACCAAATCTTGAATAAACTCTTTCATTTCTTTTTGTTTTTTTTTTGGGGGGGGGGGGGGAGAGGTTTGTTCATGCTGATTGCTGCATAAGTTGCAATGAAAATATGGTTTTTGGGTCAATTGATGTATGACATAGGAGACGAGTTGCTTATGCGTTATCTGTTTATAGGCTGTCGCTTGTGTTCATTGACAGGTTCATATGTATCTTGTTGGTGATTGTGAAGTCTCTTACCTTCTGTTCTATCCTCGGAGATTCAGGAAGTGTTATGCCAAATGACTTGAGTTTTCTGTGGCGTTAAATTGAGGTGGTGACATGGATTGTACATGTTTTTTTAAAAAAATTTTTTTTATATCAAATTAGCCTCAGAATTGTACTGTGATATGTTTCACAGTATTGTTTGTTTTTCAAGTATACTGATTACTGATACAAGAACCTAAGACACCACATTAACCCAGTTTGCTTTTTTGGCATAGAGAAAACCAAGATATGCCTCAAATAGTTTCACAGCTGCATGGATCAGGAAAAACCCTTGCAATTATATAGAGGCCATTAGAGTCTTACATGAATGAAAGATTTTGTGAACTTCCATGCTCTAATCCCAGACTATGGTTACCTTAGTGATTAGTGCCAAAAGGCAGTATAGTCACAGACAAACTGAAATCTCCCTCTTTATTCCTCCCTGTAGGAGTTGGGAAAACTTCTCTTGTACATTTGATAACCAAAGGTTCTTCCATCTCTCGCCCTTCTCCAACAATCGGATGTTCAGTTGATGTGAAGGTAAACCGTATATTCCCTTGGAAATCCTTGAGAGCAATTTGATTAATCACTGTAGGTTCATGGTTTCTTTATTCATTATATGCATTGGGTTTGCTGCTCAACAGCACATTACTTATGGAAGTCCTAGCAGTTCCTCGAATAGCATTAAAGCTGATGCTGAAAGAGATTTCTTTGTTGAACTTTGGGATATCTCAGGGCATGATCGGTACAAAGAATGTCGATCTATTTTCTATTCCCAAATTAATGGTAAGTGCCTCAGTGTTGACCTGTCAAAAGACCTTTTTCTTCTTTGCCGGTAAAATGGGACCTTTACATGCTTGTTGCTTGACTGTAACTGATCTATATCAAAGTACTTTCTATTTTCTTTGCTGGTAAACCTCCGCCCCTAGGCAAGGCAGAAGAAGGGGGTTTCTAGGCAGGCGGAGGACAAATTGGTCATTGTACATGTATTTAGGAGTTGGTAATTTGCTCATTCTATGCAGCTATCTATGTCAAAGTATTATGGTTGGTTAGTTACCATTATTTTGGTTGCACAAGACCGAACATGTGAAGATTGCTGCGTTATTGTTTAATATTATTTTGTAGTCAGTAGTCATTACTTAAGTGAAGGTCCTGTACATATGAGGTCCAAAAAGAATTGCCATAAGCTTTCATGCTGATATGCTTTCTGGTGAGCTTTGTGGTTTCTCAAAGCCAAAGTGGCATTAAGAAGGTTTCTGTGTGTGGATTTACTGCATAATGATAGAGATACAAAGCTATGCTTCTACTGCAACAAAAAATTGATGCTATACGTTATACTATGCACCTTATTGTCTTTCAAGGTACTCATTTCTTTGAAGATTTTCCCATAATGGTATGTTCTATTGTTATCTGAGTCTACTCTGAGAGGTTCTTATGATGATTGGGTAGCAGCCTATTACTATTCTATTGTTTATATCTCATTTAAGTCCAGAATTAGTTTGTGATAATTTGTTACTTTCCATGTCTTGAAACTTTATGTGCAGGCATCATTTTTGTTTATGACCTTTCACAACGTAGAACTAAAACAAGCTTGAAGAGATGGGCAGAAGAGATAGCAGCAACTGGGACTTTCTCTGCTCCAATGGGATCTGGAGGGCCTGCTGGCCTTCCTGTTCCTTATATTGTTATTAGTAATAAAGCAGATGTCGCAGCAAAAGAAGGCATTCGTGGAAGCAGTGGTAATCTTGTGGATGTTGCTCGCCAGTGGGTGGAGAAGCAGGGGCTTCTTTCTTCAAGTGAGGAACTACCACTGACTGAGAGCTTTCCTGGCACTGGAGCATTATTAGCTGTAAGATTTGAATTTCTGGTTGGCAATATTGAATTTCATCTTCGTAATAATTTCTCGGGCTCTTTATTTAATTGCTTGTTACCCTTCAGTCCATACTCTGAAGCTGAGTAGTCCGAAGGCTTTGCTAGACAAAGTTAGTATGGAAAAGTTGCTCTCTTCTCTCACTATTGATTTGATATGGTGTCTTTGTAATTATGGTCTTGATCTCTCATAACCACTTAACCACTCGTTGGATCTAAACTTGATGGGTCAAATGGTATTCAAACTTGCCTGAATAAACTTGGATGGTTAAAACTTTGCTATAGTGAGGTGCATCTAAGTCAGGAACTTAGGATTTCTTTGCTGCCCTTCCTAGTTCATGAGCATGTATCATCTCATGCTGCCTTGCCTTCTCTCCTAGAAAATACTTGCCCACATATCTAATTTCACCGGAAGCATATATTGTTGAAATTATGAACAAATCATCGACTGCCTCCTGCCATGCTTCTTCTTATAGCAGTCCTCTGACTTGAAGCCATTGAGACCTTGGATGAGTCAAGACTCAAGACCCCTTGTCTATATTATTTCTATTATCATTTACTTATCAAAACAGTCTTCTGGATGGTAGCCGCAGCCCTTGTTATACCTGAAAAGCCTTTGAATGACTAGCATTTTTGCACTTTCCCATGATTATTTAGTAGGTGTTTTAATCCTTTCATCCTCTTGAGCAATGTGCACATTCATTGTACACTAAGCAGCTGCAATCTGACCAAAGCCTAAGGCCGCGTTCGTGCCCAGCAAAGACTGCTTGTAGGAATTTGTACACTTTATCGGTTAAAAGTTAACTTATGTGGTGTTGAAACTTTCATTGACTGTGTTTCCATGAGTGATTGTTGTCAGCAAGGATTGGTACCTTGGTCTTCTGGTCATGTGCCTCCTGCGGAAAGAAAGATCACTTGCACGGGTAAAATTCCTGTAGAAGCTGGTGGGACCAAGCCTTCTCCATTCTTCATCGACTGATGAAGAAGGTGCTCAAGTTCTCTGGGCGAGTTTCATGACTTACCAGTGATACTGGAGACTTGTCCACGATTGTAGTTAGACCGAAGTTGTAATGTGACATCCCATTGATGTTTTAAGCACAGTGATTTTGAGTAGGGAATCTGGTCATCTAGTGCAAAGGAAAGAATGAGATTGAAAATTGAGAGATTACTCATGTGATTTCTGAACTTATAATCTTCATAGCCATCAAGGGATGACCTACTGGGAGGAGTCCTGCCTTCCATAATACAAGGGAGTGGGCTGGAATGCTCCAGAGGCACAGGAAGATTCCTTCTCTCCTTGTCTTTTCACTGTGTTCTATGCCTTCGTCCATCTGGGTGTGCCCACGAGATATAGGGCCCCTTGATGGGCTATCTTAGTCATACATCCACCCAATCACCCACCAAGAATCTGGAGATGTCTATATAGAAAACCTGGTTTGGAGAGATGCCAAAATGAAAATGAGTTTGGGAAGGAGTTGTGGAACATTTATGGCGTTCATCCTCCATTATTTATTTATTTATTTTTGGGGTCTGCATTCTGCAAAAACAGTTTGACTTCCATGCAGAAGTTATGAATTGAGATGGGTTTATGTCTGCAATTAAATTGAATGGTTCCTCTTGGTGTTTCTTTCACTGATTGGGGAAGAAATCATGCCTTGATTGTTCCAATGTCGCTTGTTGGATCTTGTTAAATTCACAAAATGGCAGTCTTGTGTGACTTTATATGTTGGAGGCTTGATGATTGATTGTGTCTGTAATATATGTACAGGCTGCGAATGAAGCCCGATTTGATAAGGAAGCTGTGACAAAGTTCTTCAAAATGGTTTGTGTTGCCTTCATTTTTTTTTTAATTGAAAAAAGTGGGCTATCCTTTGTATTTTGTGGGGAGTCCTGGTCTAAATACTGTCTCTGCCTCACGTATATGTAAATATTATTTTTCAGTTGATTAGGAGAAGATATTTTCCAGATGAATTACCTCCATCAAATCCTTGGTCTGCTTCAACAATGCGGAGATCCTTCTCGTCATCAGATGACATAACAAGCAGTGAGGATCAGTTTGGAAACCTCCCAAGGTATAGTCTGTCATTTGTGCTGTATGACTCTGATTCTCTCTGTTTGCATGACCACAAATCATCCTGGTGGTGGATATCTCTCTTGGATGGATATCCACATGGCTCATACTTACAGTTAGCTAAAAGAAGAAACAACAGTCATCTTAGATTGTATTTGGAGAAAGAACATCCATAATAAAATCATGCAGAACTGTTGCAGCTTGCTCAATCCCTGAGCAAGCACGATCCTGGTCAAACTTGCTTAAAAAGGAGACTACTTAAATTATTGATACAGAAAGCTCTGCTGAATGGAAGAGAATTGAAGTGATTGAAGAAAAACTTATCCACAGGAGGAGGGGGGAAAGCTAAAGAAAACAAGTACAAACATCAGAAGTGGAAAGACATAAGGTTACTATCTAGAAAAATATGCCTAAAATATCCTCTTTGATTCTAGTTATTCCGATGATTTCCTTTGCAGAGTAAACCAATTCAGCTTCATATTTCACACTAAGCGCTCCTTTGTCTGTACCAGTCTTATTTTCAACACCCCCCCCCCCCCCGCCCAAATAAAAACGAAGACAAAAAAAGGGGGTTTGCTTGGTGAAAATGGAGACCTATTGAGAAAACTTACTGTCAGAAAATGGAAGGTCCACTGCCCCTTTAGGGGGTAGCCAAGTGGTAGGGTGCTTGAGACCGAGGTTCAATTCTTCCTAGGTTGGGTGTGCGTGTAAAATTTACCCACCCCAGAAAATGGAAGGTCCAACTAGGCCTGGCAATGGGGCGGGTACGGGGCGGGTTTTGCTGCACCCTCACCCATACCTATTTAGAAAATCAGTACCCATAACCATACCCATACCCACCGGGTATTATAAAACTATACCCATACCCATACCCACCGGGTATTGCGGGTTTTATTCGGGAACATATATATATAAAAAATCGAACCCATTTCATACCCATATTCAACCAAAGAAGAAAACACACCACATTCATACTAAGCTTCCGAGTTCCAACAATACATCATGATCATAAGAGTATAAGACTATGATAGTTTTAGAACATCCACAAGTAGAAGCTTCCAAATACGTAATCTAAACAAGATCGCTAATTTCCCATGACATGACAAGAGTCTAAAAACATAGTGAATAGTTCAAAGTTCAAACCAACCACAAACGTAGTTTACAGTTCACAACAACTAGAATTCTAAATGAAATTACAAAGAGTCAATGACAATAGGTGAATAACTTTCACAAGCCACAAGCCTACATCCCTAAGTGACCAAGTGCCCATGTTAGTTTGCTTCCATATAGTAGCTAGCAGCTCGCAATAGGTGACCATATCATCTTGCTTCCATTGTTACATCACACTCTGAGTCCTAAAAAATAAGCAAATAATGAAGTTGAGAAACTAGGTATGGGGCGGGTACGGGTTTTGAATGGGGCGGGTATTAGTAAAATAGGTATGGGGTGGGTGGAGCCGATACCCATATCCATACCCATACCCATTTAGCAATACCCACTCCATACCCATTTTAAAAAAAAAATTCCTACCTATACCCATATCCATCGGGGCGGATTTTGCGGGTTTTAAGCGGGTATGAGTTTTATTGCCAGCCCTAGGTCCACAGAATTGTTCCTACACTTCTGCATCTCTGTGGGGCAAGATTTCTCATGTCTTGAAAATGGGCGTTTATTATTATTATTTTTTTTGTGGTGCTGGTTTTGCTTTTTTGGGGGGGGGGGGGGGGGGGGCGAGGTAAAAATTTAGCAATAATACAACTTGGGGACGACTGAACCTTAGCTTCTTTCTCTTGTGGAAACCAACCATCCTATATCATTATGTTATCCCATGTAGGCGTCTAGAAAAAGTTATTATTCCGATTGACATGCATTTGTTGTTGTATTAACAATTACATTGTGATTGGTGCTTGTGCGCGACATGCCCGGACCTGCGTTAACATTTATGTTAACGATGACCAAAGATAGTGTAACTAAGCAGCTACCTGCAATCGAGTATTGCATTCCTCAACCTTGGAGGTCAATGATCCTGCAGGAAAATATGAGTAAATTTCTGATGCTAGTCGTTTAGAATCCCTTCTAATCCGTGCAGTTATGCTCCGTGCATAGACCGCGACTTCAACATAATCCCCTGTGCTCTTCTTTGTTGCAGTTTAAGTGGAGACCCTTACAAGTACAACGTGCTTCCTCCCTTACCAGCTCAACACAGTCTTACGCCGCCTCCCACACTTTACCCTCAGCGGCCAATGCTGACCCCTGAAGCCAATAACGTGCCTCGTTATAGTCTTGCCAGTGCTGCAGAGCTCAGTTACACTCGACCCAAGCGTACAGATATTAATGTTTGAAAGCATATTTGTTTCAACATTTTTAGTAAATCCTACTCCTTGAGGTGCTGATGTTGGTCTATTGACCTTCTCTTAGCCTTTTCTTCCCCTTTTCTGCTTGAAAATTTTGGGCTATCAATCCTTGTGATTTTGTTCTTAAATCACAGTCGATCAAAATGTGTAATATTATTGTTCAACAATGATTCTTTTGTACCCAGATTTCTTTTAATCCATTTACATTTCTCTCTATTCGGTGTAAACAGGTCGGCTTAACAAACTAATAGTACTATATTGGATTCTTAGATGAGCCACCCCAAACTGGCAACTTGATTTTAGCATGAATCCAAGAGGACCCCATCCTGATTGATCAGACCTGAGATTGGTTTGGCAAACATTCAGGATGCTTTTTTGCTATCCTTTTTTGACTTTTGGGGGGGGGGCCCGGGGGCGGGGGGTGTCTGTGAGAAAGCACCAAAAATCCTAAAACTACTCAAATTCCCTCTAAAATGAATGTATGATCAACACGTTTTGGATGAATCCAAAATCGAGCGAACTTGTTCTAACCACAGCAATTAACTTCTCATTATTATCAGCAACATGATGAGTTATACTTCAAAATGTATTAATGAGCTATTAGGACAATTGTTTTTAACAATAGAAAACCTAGGTTTGTGATTTGTGATGGCAATAATGAATAACATGAAATATTTCGTACTTTTCTCTAATCTAACACTGTGTTTGGATTGGGGTTGGAGGGGAAAGGGAGGGGAATGAGGGGAAAGGGAGGTTAATTAACCCCTTTTCCCCTTGTTTGGAAAAAAAGGATGGGGGAAGGAGGGTGAACCTTTCACCTCGATTAACTCACATAGGCTGTGTTTGGCAACAGTATTTTGGGTAGTGTTTAACATTTTAATCAGGTCAATGCACAAATTAATTAATTTTTAGTGTTCGGTAAGCTAGTGTTTTGACTAGCATTTTAAGTAGCATTTAACGTTTTAAGCAGTGTTTTTAAAAAACTAATAGTAGTAACATTTGACATTTAAAAGTAACGTTTCATATTTTTTTGGCTAAAAAATATCCTTTAAAAATTTTATCTTTGAAAATTATATATATACTTTTATGTCAATTTACATTAATCGGCTAGCATAATAACTAACTTTACCGAACACATTAATTTCAACTGTTAATCTAAACAGCTATCCACTAGCAGCTAAATTAGAAATGTTATTTGCGCTTTAAACAACTATTTGCTACCTGAATCGCTATCCGCTACCTAAACAGTTAATTTTGCTGAACAGGGCCATAATTCAATTTTTATTCCCCCAAATTAAGGGCGAATGGAGGGGAGGGGAAGTGATATAAAAATTTTAATTACAATAATTTACAAATTTGGCCGTGGAACACTTCGCAAGTGAATGTACTTTTTTTTTTTTTTATCAAAGGGTTGTGATGATCATGTGCGCCACTATCCAACAATAAAAAAAAGTTAGGGCAAATGCATGCGGGTTGTTTGCAGCAAGCCCCCTCTTCTTGTTTTTTTGGGCTCCAAAATAACTAGAGAGAGATATATATCTATATATAACAAATTAGCGTTTCATTTTGTTTCATATTTCTTTGTTATTGTGCTATTGTGCCTGCTACTCATTCTTAGGTTAGTTCCTTTCAATTCTCATCAAATTCTTCGCCCTTTTTAAAAAATGAAACTCCATGATTATTCATACTAATTTAACATATTTCTATGCTATTTTTTTTTAATTAGACAGGTTAGTGCTACTATGCGTGCTCCTTCAATTCATTATCAGGTTAGCACTTTTCAATTCCCATCAAATATTTTGCCTTTTTTTTTATATTGGGACTCCATGATTATTTTTTATCAATGTTCCCTTAATTGAACATATTTTTATGCTATTGCTTTTTTTATAAAAAAAATTAGGGAGGTTAGTGCTACTAAACGTGCTCTTTTTGTTTTCCCCCTTAATTGCTTTGGTTGTTTTTTTTTTGTAACTTAATTACTTTGTTCAAATTTATTAATTTCAATCTCTAGCGGCATAGTGTAAATTCTGTAATGTTGTTTATGTTGAACTCTGTTTTTAGTTAAACGTGATCATATGTATTACTTTCTATTAAAAAATTCTTTTTAAGTGAGTATTATCTTTTTTTCCATCAATGTGCTTAAACATGAATCTATCATGGAATAAAAACCAAATACATAATTAACAACATATAACGCACAAATTTATTTTGTATCACATACTAATGTCTCACAATATATTTATATAGATGGATGAAGAAGATAATACAAGCAAAGTTTTATTAAAGACACAAGTTTTATTTTGCACAACTATAGCAAAAGTCGTGAGTTTGGTATCCCATTGGTGGATGTTAAGACGACAATTAAAGTATAACTCTCCAATTCCTCAAGAGATTAGAGAAGATAGAGACCGTGCACGAGCAACACATATGAGACACATTCGTCTCAATTTTAGATGTCGTGAACTACAACAAATGGGTGCACCCGCTTTTATGGAATTGTGTAATATATTACAAAGGGAAGGCGGTGTGCAACCAACACGATGGGTAAATGTTGAAGAGCAAGTTGCTAAGTTCCTTTTTATAGTAGGACAAAATATAAGGAATTGCACTACCCAAGCCTTTTTTCACGATCTGGAGAAACTGTGAGTCATCATTTCCATAGTTTGCTCAAGGCTATTATACAACTTGAAGGCAAGTACATGAAGCAACTGGATGCCCAACAAACTCCATCAGAGATCCTTAACTCTAGTAGATTTTACCTTTATTTTTAGGTAAAAATTAAATAATTTTTTAAAAATATTACAAAATATTCATTCAAATTCAATATTAAGTAATATATTGAACGTCAAGATTGTGTTTATATCAACTTCTTTATAGATATTTATGATCAGGAATATTTATATCAACTTCTTTTTCATTTACATAAACTTCTTTACAGATATTTATGTGAACTTCTTCATGATTACAGAGACTTTGGTATTCATTTATTTTATTTTTATGATCTTAAGCATGGCAAAAAGAAAGAATACAACCTCTGCATTTGCTTCAACTCATTCTGATGCTGCTGCAAAGTCTGATAATATGCTAACATGGTCAACTGCTATGAACGATGCCCATATAGGAGCGTTTTTACGTCAACAAGAAATGGGAAATCGGGTCAATAATACTTTTTCATCAGTGTTTACAGCAATATTGTCATAGAAATGACAAAAATGCTTCTTGGCAAAGTGTTTACCAAAGAGAAAATCAAGAATCAATGAAAGTGCATTAAAAATGCATTTGGACTCATTTATGATGTTTTTAAGGGCGGATTGAGCGGGGTTTTCTTTAACTCTCACACTTGTACTTGGGAAGCTGAGATGAAGTTTGGGAAGAGTTGATTAAGGTATGTTCCTTTTTTAGTTAATTACGAATTTATTTGTCATCATATTCAGAGAGTTAAATATTACTATACTCATGTCTATTCTTTTGTTTCCTAAAATTTTTTAAAATAAGCCATTTGCTGCTGATCTACAAAGGAAGACATTTCATAATTGAGAAAAATTGGTTAAACTTTACGACAAGGAAGAGCAAATGGAAGTGGAGCTTAAACGTCTGCTGAAATAAGAGAGAGACTTGGTAATGAACCAATTGTTCATACAATTGATGAGATTAACTATCTTGTAGCTCAAGATGAATTTATACTTGAGAACATGGATAATTGTGCCAATCCCGGACATGATGGAGGGACTAATTCGCTAGATGAAAAAAAATCTAAAGGAGAATCTTTATCTAAAAGGATGAAATGTAAAAACAAATTCCCCAGAGATGATGATGTTTTAATGATGAAGGAATGTTTGGATAATGTCGTTAATGCTGTTAAAATATATGCTGCTGAGATAGGAAAATTAAATCAAAAGCCAACATCAGAATCTGAGATTTGAAAATTGTTAGGTGAATTAGGTATTCAAGGTGGAGCTCTTGGTAGCGTATATCTTTTCCTCATGAAGAATCACGACATGTTGCAAGCTTTACTTGGATGCCCAACTAAGAATCGCAAGGATCTCTTACATCATATGTTACTTGATACGTTTGGTCCAAATTATTAGTCTGAGTACTTTTTTTTGAAGTCATAATTATGCATAATTAGGTACTTTTTTTGGTGTAACAGAATAAGTTGGATGACATATTATTATGGTCATCGACAAAGCATATTATGTGGACATTAATATCTTTAGTATTACCTTGATTTTGGTTATTTTGTTATTTTATTTTGGTGATTTTTATTATTTACATTTTGTTGATGTTATTTTACTTTGATTAGTACCTAGCTTACATTGTTACAAATGCCAAAAAAATTGCAAAATAAAAATGTAACTTTCTTTTTTTGGTTGTGTGAAAGGGTGTTAAGAGGAATGAGATTAATTGTATCAAATTGGAGTTATCAAGTGTCTTTATATTTTAATTTTTAGTGATAATAGAAGTGGCAATCATAGTAGTAATAATAGTAATAGTGATGACAATAATAATAATAATACTAATAATAAAAATAATAGTAATTTTACCTTTCCCTTCCCCTCCCCTCCCTTTTCTAATCCAAACATAACACATAATTAATCTTCCTTCTCCTCCACTTCAAATGCAAATAAGGTAACTACATTTTTCCTCCCTCCCTTCCTTTCTGCTCCATTTTCCTGCCCTTCATCAACCTCCCCTCCCCCTCCCCCTCTAATATCCAAACACAACGTAAGGAAAAACTCCAACTTCTATCTTTTGCTTATGAACTTCTTCTTTCAAAATTGTTTGGATGAGCCATCTTATATAAAAGTTATTATATACTGGACTCTTTAAGTGGTGACTAAGAAAGTTTTTTTTTTTTTTTTTGGATCTAAAAAATAAGAGGAATTGTATTACCCAATCAGAATATTGGAACAATGATCTTGGACAGTCAGATCAAAGATACGATCTGGACCATCCTCAAACCAAACCCGAGCATACGGGACATAGGGTTGAAGGTAAACTAAACTATGTGCTACCTTATTACTCTCCCTCCTAACAAACGAGAAAGCATGAAAATCAAAATTAGAGCAAAGTCTAAGAATATCATCAATAAGTAAACCGAGTTCAGTGGGCATCGTAACTTTCTTCTTGAGTTTTGTAATGGGAGTTATACTATCCCCTTCCACGATCCATTCCTCAGGCTATTAAGAAAATAATAATTGAAATTCAAGCTTAATATAAGCGAAAGCGATAAAGGATGTAGATATTGCAGAATATAAAACAAGATAAAAAAAAAAAGATAGTAGGGGGCACATGATTTTTACGTGGAAACCCAAATCGGGAGAAAACCACGGGCGGCAACAACAGCACAAAATCCACTATAATATGAGTGAGTACAAAAAGATCTCAAAGCAAACGCTCAAAGAAGAGATCAATATGAGAGATAAAGATCTCAAAGCAAACACCCAAGGAAGAGATCAATTACAATAAAAATCTCTCAATGCTAACTCTCAATAAAATGTGGAATAGAAAAGTGAAGTGCCACGAGGCACTCCCAAATGCCCCGCATCAGACAAGCTTAAACAACCTAGTATTTATAGAGAAACCCTAAAGGTACCAAGGGTTTAACCCTAGCCGCAAACATATGTTTTGGCCACCAAGCACCATCTTTATAGAAAAGGAAAAAGATATTCAATACAAAATATGTAAATAATACAATTTCCATAAAATAAAATATCTTCAACCATACAACTTGAGCCTTGGGTTCCAAGCAATAATTTTCAAAAAAGGAAATAATTTATTGTCTCCAAAACCGACAAAGGAATTTGGGACAAATCCCAACACAGACCCCTCTTCACAGCTTCTTTGATGGCAAAAATGCAGGCTCGGGCCTCCTCAATCTCAGGCCCAAGAAACCCACTCCCTTTGTTCTACACTAGCCACCATCACGTCGCCTTCCCCATCTCGGATTACCATACCCCAGCCATGGCCCCACTCACCCAATTTTGCCCCATCAATGTTAACTTTATAAATCCCAATCGGTGGTAGAGACCACATGCTAGGAAGCTCCTCCCGTTGTACCCGCAATTGCACGTTAGCTTCCTTATAAGCATGGACAAAATTACTAGCTCGCAAAGACAGCTTGGACACATCTCCCACGGGCCTGCGAAAAAGGATTTTATTCCTTACACTCCATATTTTCCAAATTGTAGCCACATACACATCCCATTCATCATCCTCCAATTTATCTTTTCCTTGAAAAAGCAAATCCTAAACTGAAGGTATAGTAGCCTCCTTCACCCAGCCCCAAAAGCAACTCCCAGCTCAGACCTCCTGTGTGAGAGGACACGCTAATAATGCATGCAGGTTAGTCTCTTCCATCGCCCCACACACCGAACACCTCATGGAGAAATTTGGAAGCCGGAACCCAAGCCTATGAGCAGAGGGCATAGCCCCCACACAACATCTCCGTGCAAATAGTTTAATTCGAGGCGAAACCGTTAGTGCCCAAAGTTGCCTCCATCTCTTCTTCGATATATCTGAACTACTACTTGGGTTTGCTAAGCCGCTCCTCTGCTTGATGAAATGATATGCCAGGTTCACCGTTAGTTGCCCATTTGCTGATCCATGACAAAAACCCAACTCAATGGGATTTTCACAATAGAGACCACATCAACAGGTAAAGAAACCTCATTAAGCATGTTGACATTCCAAGAACCCCTCTCTCTGTCAATGAGATCACCCACCCGGAGAAGGAAAAAACGAGGATTAAAAGGAGTGATTACCTTAAACGAAGAAGGGCGTGGAATCCATCTTGCATCCCATATATTCAATGAATAGCCATCCCCCACCCTCTACTGCGAGCCACCCTCAATGACCCAACGAACACCCCAAAGATTCCGGAACGTGAAGCTAGGACGGTGACCCAAAGGCGCATCCATCATACCACAATTGTGAAAATAAACAGCTTTGAGAAGATACCACACAAGCGATCCCTCACTATTCAATATTCTCTATATCTATCTTGCCAAAAGAGCCGTATTGAACACGTCCAAGTCTCTAAATCCAAGCACACTATCAAGTTTCTCTTTACACAACCGATCCTTCCCTACAAGATGAATCTTCCGAGAATCCATCGAAGTATGACCCCACCAGAATTTGTTAATAATGGATCGGATATCCTCACACAACTCTTTTAGGAACTTGAAAATACTCATTGTGTATGCCAGGATTGCCTGAGCCCCTGCTTTTACCAACACTTCCCGACCCTCCCAAGAGAGATGTTTCCCCATCCACCCAGTCAGCCTTCTAGCTACTCGGTCCTTGACAAAAATAAACGGTTTTTTCTTAGCGCTCTCCACTCGGGTTGGAAGCCCCATGTATTTCTCATGGCCCAAAACTTCTCGAATGTCTAGTGTAATAAGAACACTATTCCGAACTTGTTGATGCATGGACAAAATTCAACACTAGTCTTCGAGAAGTTCACAATTTGTCCAGAAGCTTGTTCATATTTTGTCAGCAAGTCTTTAACCACCAATGCTTGGCCCTGCTCAGCTTTGCCAAATATAACAGTATCATCCGCCAATAGTAAGTGAGAAATAATAGGAGCCTCAGGGCAAACTTTGTGGCCCAACAACCTACCTTCGTCCATCGCTATAGCAATAAGGTATGACAACCCTTCAGCACAAAACAAAAACAAATAGGGGGAGAAGGGGTCTCCCTGTCTAAGCCCCCTTGATGGCTTCACAAAGCCTCTTGGCTCCCCATTAATAATGAACGAAAATGTGGCCGAAGATATGCACCCCATCACAAGATTCACCAAACTCTCATCAAAGCCTAGTTTCCGCAATACTTTTCGTAAGAAGCTCCACTCAACTTTGTCATAAGCTTTTGCCATATCTAATTTAACGGTCATACTCCCATTAACCCCTAAGTGGCAATGCATTGAGTGAAAAACTTCAAAAGCAATAAGGGCATTATCAATGATTAATCGCCCAAGTGTAAAAACACTTTGGGCTGGAGAAATAATATCATTTAGCACCTCTTTCAACCTATTAATAATAACTTTAGTAACGAGTTTATACAACATATTACACAAGCTACTAGGCTGAAAGTCCCCAATATCAGTAGGCTTATTTTTCTTCAGAATTAATGTCATATACGTGTGGTCGAGGTCATCAGGAATTGGGGCACCATTTAAAATCGTCAGGACAACCGCACACACATCCCCCCTACCATATCTCAGTACTTCTGATAAAAGAATAAGTTAAGCCCATTTGGGCCTGGAGACTTACCGGGGTGCATTTGATTGAATACTGTAAAGATCTCATCAGTTGAATAGGGGCGCCCTATCCTTTCATTCATGGCACTCGTCACCTTACAAGGACTTAGGTCCATAACTTGATCCATCTCAGGAGGGGAACTCAACGAAAACAGTGAACTAAAGAAATTACCAATGATCCGCTCAAGTTCCTCCATCTCCGAATATGACACCCCATCCACATCTTTCAGTTCCGAAATCATTTTTGTCGCTCTTATCACATTTGCCCTTGTATGAAACCATGCTGAATTTTTATCTCCAAACTTAAGGAAATTTACTTTGGACCGTTGCCACCACAACACTTCCTCCTTTTAGCGCCATTTTTGGAGATCATCAAGAAAGGAACTTCTAGATTCAACATCATGGACCCGCTTCAGTTGTTCCTGCACAAAGAAGATATGCTTCTACACATTACCAAACTCCTCTACATTCCACCTTAGCAGAGCTGACATGCTCCTGTCAATCTTGTTAAGGCACTTCCTGACATCATTCCCCCCCCCCCCCCCCATTTTCTTACCTCCACGAATCACAAATAACCTTCCCGCATCTTTCGTCTTTAGCCCACATTATTTCAAAATGCCTTCTTTTTTTCCTTCTCCTCTCTACCATAGCCACATAAGATAAACGTAGCTGGAGTGGGAGATGGTCAGAGAGTTTTTCATTCAAGTGATCAACTTTATATGCTGAAAATAGTCCCATCCATTCTGTCAATACCCCGAATCTGTCCAACCGTTCTTCAACACGCCTATCCCTACGTTGTCTATTCTTGCAAGTGAATTCATAGCCATTAAACCCCAAGTCAAATAGCTTGCATTCAGCAAAGTTATCATTAAATTTATCAAGAACCTCCTGCCGTTTGGGGGGCCGACCTCATTTCTCAAAATTAAAAAAGATTTCATTTAGGTCTCCCCCTATCAACCACGACAAATAAGAGTTGGGTTTCAAATCGCAAATAAGCTTTCATGTCCTCATTTTGAGTTGAGTCTCGGGCCACCCATAAAATCCCGAAAAACGCTAGTACACGTCATCCTTGGAGAGTTGGACACTGACATCAATATGGTGCAATGATTGGGATAATAAAGTCACCACCACTCCATCAGCCCATAAAAGGGTAAGGGCCCCCGATCGCCCCCTAGAGTCCGCAAACACACCATGGAGCTCATACCCTGGTATTAACAACATCCTTTCTTTCAACTGCTTCATCTCCTAATACTCAACTTGGTTTTCGATAGGAAAACCAAACTCGGCTTAGTCCTACGTAAAAGATTGCGTAAGTTTTTCCCTGCCAGAGGTTCGCCAAGTCTTGACAGCTGAGGCATAGGAGACTCATTGGCCCTTGCAGGGTTGCTCCACAACCTCCGCCTTGTTAGCATTAGAACCCGTGGTATCTTCCGTTAAACGAACCTTCCTCTTGCCAAACTTCACACCTTACACATCTACCAGCTTCCTTTTATTTAAATCCCCTCCTCCTTATCCATAGCCATAGCTTCAAAATATTCTCACGAGAAAGAAGAGATGGCTAAAGAGTATAATGCAATACTGGTAAATGGCACATAGGATAGTTCCATCACATTCTTTACAAAACTTAGTTGGGAATAAATAGCTTACAGAGTTAAATACTGATATGATGGTAGTGTGGAGAATTATAAAGCACGTATGATAGCTCAAAGGTCTCACCAGTAGGTCGGAATTGACTACTGTGAGACATTCTATCATGTTGTCAAATCTGCTACAGTTCGACTTATTCTCTCTTTAGCTATTTCTTTTCGTTGGTTCATTCGACGCTTGGATGTCAAAAAGCATTCCTGCATGGACACCTCACTGAAGAAGTTTATAAGAAACAACCCATAGTTTTATTCATCCTGACTTCTTCCACCATGTCTATAAACTTAAAAAAGCTCTATACGGTTTAAAGTAAGCCTCAAGGGCTTGGTTTCTTCGTTTTAGCAGTTTTCTTCTATGTCATGGCTTTGTGTGTAGTAATATTGATCCTTTCATGTTTGTCCTTTACATTGGTTCCTATATTTTAGATCTTCTTCTCTATATAGATGATATTATCTGAACTGTCAGTTCCTCAGATTTCATCCAATCCTTTATTTTTGTCCTCTCTAACCACTTTGCTATGAAAGATATGACGGAACTTCATTACTTCCTTAGTTCCTTAGCATTGGGGTACAGCGTAATTCCACATGTATTTCTCTCCCTAAGTAGAAATATATAGATGACCTCCTCCATAAATTGCATCTTGGCTCAAAAAGAACTTTGAACTTTTTTTATTTTATGTTAAATATAGCACAAAACCCTTGGGCCCTTACCAGTCCCGCACATTTCCGGTCAGTCTCTGGTGAATCGCTTCTCAGTCCGCGTCTGCACTTCGTGGGTAGCCAACCCGAATACCAACGCCGACGCCGGAGAAATTGCCTCGCCCAATTCATCCTTCCCGGGTTTGCGCCTTATCCTTTTGCCTAGATTATCGCCGAGGAATGGATTCTTCTTTTCTTTGATTTTTACATCTGAATTGTCAATATTGTTCTCCAAATTGTGCCTTTGTGATGAATTTAGCTGCTTTTGTCGTTGTAAAATCGGTTTTTAATCGCGCCTAAGATGTAATCTTGATCAATTGAAGCTTTTTGTACTACCTGCTGGACAAAAGTGAATCATGGTTCCTTGAATTTCGTCGAATTTTGAAAAATTCGTATTAGTGAAAGCCTATGCTTCCTCGATGTATTACTGGCTTATTGACTGGTACTTGTAACCTAATGAAGTTTTTGTCTTTGGGTTGTGAAGAAGCTAAACAATAATGGAGAGAGTCTGCATCTTAGTTGTTAAGGAAAATGTATTCAAGGGAAGAACAGTATTCATAATATTTTAGTTGTATACATGTGCCAATTGCTATTGTGTTTCCTACTTCGAAATCCCACCAATTTGGCAGAGGTGAATGATAAGGGGCCATCAAGATTACCTAATTAAACTAAACCAATCCAGGCCAATACCCATAAATGCCTTTGAGGCCATACTGACTCGGAGGTTGGGGGAGTATTGAAGATGAGCGAAGTTCTACTCTATGAGTAAGTTGTTCTCTCTATATTGTGTTTAAACGGCTAATGAGGGTAGCAGTAGTGCTCATGAATGGTCACTATGAGGTTTGGCCTTCTTATGTTGATGAAATTCAAGGCTGCCATGAAGTGGATGAACATCTCAGTTCTTAGTTCATGATATCCATTGTAACCATAATCAGTTAGTTTTCCTGTCCTCATTTTCTTTTACCAAAGACTTCAAATACCTCTTTATACTTTTGTGGCAAAATATATTAGTGGAAACTGCTTCTTTGCTTAGAGCCCTATAACCGTGTTTCCATTCCGTTACACTATTGTAGTGTGAAGCTCCTCTGTTTACAACGAGATAAAGCTCTCATAGATCTGTGACTTGCTCTTTTGGTCACTATCCTTGTACTTTTGTGTTCAAATTAAGCAAGATATTGTAGAAAGGGTATGCTTCATTCCGTGCTACGTCCGCTCCTATTGTCATGTTCATTCTCAGTTCAGAACTCAGAAGAGGATCTGTGGGGACTAGGGGCAGAATGGCTATTGTCCTACAGCTAGACTAAATAGATGATTGTTGAGGCCTTGAGCTTCATGTTATGTGGTTAACATGAGGTGGAACCAGCGTCTATTATTCCATGGATTGTTACAGTGAAACGGTTTGAAATCATTGAAAGCCATTACATTTAATTTTTTCGTCAAAAAACAAGATAAGAGATTTGTTCTAGTTTTTAATTCTTCAAGTTCTCTGGTTTCCAATCTCTATTAAGGAAGTGACGGTGGATTAACAAAGTGAAGGGATGCTTCCTAGTCTCTATGTTCTTCAGATCCTGTGATACTGCAGTAGGAGTATTGGGTAATGTTAAGACACCAGATGCTTTTATTTCTGACTCGTGTGGAATTCAGTGTGGCTATCTTTGCTAAGTGTAAAGATATATATACGAGTAGTTTGTTATAGTTGCTTTCCTGCAAGCATTACTATCCTGTTATATGGAATGCCAGGAGCACCAACTGGATAGCTTTGCGGCCTTTCGGCCCCTGCTTTTATTGAAGGATTATGAGGAAATAACAATAATTCATGGCGTTTGTTTTGTTCTGTGATCGATAAATAAATAGATGCCCTTTGGTAGAACTTTGTTGCCTTATATATGATTTGGATGAATTCATGAAATCTAATTTAAATGGGCCAGTATTCCTGGAAACAGGGATTTAAGATATCTGTCCAAGATTCTGATAGTGGAACTGGTATGTTCTTTGGTAGGTGGAGGCATTGATCTGGTATTTCCTTGCGATGGCTTGTTGAATTTGTGTGAGCTAAGTTTTAATCATTGTCATGTAGGTTAAAGCCCAAGGACTGAGGAAGAGAACCAATCGCAGAAAAGCTTTACCGCTGCAGTACTTATGGTGGAGGTATGGTGGTCCCTTTTGGGGGCTGCTATTCCTGCTTTGGTTACAGGGCAAGCCTGGAGGATCAAGAGAAGGCGGGATGAGGAGCAAAGGATTAAGAGTGCCCGGGGAAGGGAAAAGAGCTCGGATGACATCTTTGTTTGTGAAAGGGTTTGCACTTCAAAACGAATGTTGAAGAAGGTAGGTGCATTCTCAAAGGACCCCATCCCTGATACCTGTGTCACTGTTTGTGGAGTCTCAGAGCTCGATGCTTGCTCTGATGCCTGTGCGCGCACGGTATGCGTTAGCCAGCATCATGTTCCAAACTGGAACGATGTTTGCCTTCGAAGATGCCAAAGTGAATGCCTCAAACTCTCTGCATCCCGATCTTCCTAGGGCTAAGGCATCATCGAACGATGCTTTTTTCTTTTTCATTTGGCAATTAATCTTTGGTTGTGTGGTGCCCATGTAGGGATAGAAGCCCAAGTTGCTGTTATTAATTATTTGATAATCGCATTTGAGCAGGTTGATGGTTTGAGGACACAATTCTTTTTCTTTCCTTAAGTTGTATGTTTTTTGTTGACATCTCCATACTCCTGCTCACATGAAGATTTCAAGCCCTACCGCATAGGTCCGGAGTCTTTATTGCTTCTGCTAAATTTAAACCTGACTTGTTGGGGATAAGGTTCTGCACATAAAATTAAATATGACCCCCTTCAATTTCGCTGTTGCTGTGAATTGGATGTCCGATTTGGATAGCGTTGGATTGGATTGAGTGGTCTAATCTGCATTACTGATTCACGGTGAACAATGTGGTATTTGCCTCAATGGTTACGTTATCACTTCCTCCCTGGAAATTTGTTGGATCGTACGAGACTAGCAACATGTTTATGATCGTTAACTAGAGGTGATCAAAATCAGTTAGTCGGAACTTCGGTTGAATTTGCAAAAACTGTGAATCGAATACTGAACTGAAATTTTCAGTTGATTGAATTTTTCGTTTCAGCAAAAATACAAACTATAGTAGAATCGAAACACCAGGTTAACCGATTCTTCAATTGGGTTAATTGGATTTTTAGTTTGGTTATCGATTAACTGTTAATCTAAGTTGTTAATTTTGAGTTTTCAATTTTCACCCCTTTTAATTTAATTTAACTATTTAAGATGCTAAATATTAGTTTTCACAATATTATATATTTAGTCTTATCGTTTATAATCATAAAATCTATGTTTGACAAATCCATAGTTTAATTTTTTTTTAAACAATTGAAGTTTTGGATTTCAAACAGTTGAATATAAATTGAAACAGAAAATGCAAACTTTTTTTATGTTCGGTTAATCAAACCGAATTTTTTAAAAAGACTGAATTGGTTAATTGATTTTTTGGTTTCATTTGGTTTGCCAATTTTTCAGTTTAGTTTTTCAGTTTCAGATTGTTTGCTCACCCCTAGTGTTAACAACCAAGGTCTATTGGATTTAATCCCATGCCCTCCCCAACCCCTCCAAAACCCAAAAAAAAAAATGTTGAGCAATTTGCAACTTAAGTTGGCCCAATCCTGGGCCTCCGCAGGGGGGGGCCTCACCAATTGAAGATGATATATATATATATGTTTGCACCACTTCGTGGATTTTCGATTACGTCAGTTGGTAAAAAGTTGTTGCCAGAGATCTCAGTTCGGGTATAGTCTGTCTCAACAGTTGCAGACTATTTGAAGGCATGAACATTGGAAAGTAGATCACATTTGAAGATTAGTTGCAAATTGGAAGTCTTATTGTGATCTTCTAATTAGTGAATCAATGGGCATATGTGGTTTGCCAAGTACGGTGTTGTAAGGTCTACATCTACTTTTTCATCCTCCTTCTCCGGCTTTTTTTTTTGTATACTTGACGTATAAATAATAGTACAAGTAAAATTCTTAGAGAAAGGTTATTTGATGTTTTGTACACTTATCTTTTCAAAAAAGAAGGTGGGGAAGGGGGGAGGGGGTGTGTGTGGATAGCAAAGGAAAATTAATAGCCAAAATCTCCAATTAAGAGGGGTAATCACAATATCATCAATTCTTTAAAAAATAACTGTTCTTTTCTGCTTATAAATTAGTCATTTCATAAATTTGTGAAAAGTTATAACATGAAAGCTTCGTTATTTTTATCCAAAACTTTAGCCTTCTAGCAAATTTTTTTGATCGGTGAAATAGCACAGGCTTTAGCTAATATTTGAATTGTATGATTACTATCGAGCTCAATTTTGCTTAAGTTCTAATTTTTTCTGACATCAAAATTCGAAAATTTTGATTTTTTATTTTTGGAAAAAGTAGAATCAAATATAACAATGGTGCAAGTCGAGTCCATTTGGCTCATTAGTCCCCGCAACTCTTCGCTTATAAAGTACTATGACAATGTCGCATCTGTAAAAATCAAAAGGTTTCCAAACTGCATTATGCCAACGTGAAGCTCAACGAAAGTTACAAACAAAAAAACATGAATGGTGATGTAGTAACATTGATCAATTAGCTAGGGAACGTACTCATGCAATGTAAGGAAAAATTAGGAAACCAAATGTGATTGCACACTCATTAAAACATGCGTCAAAAAATAATTAAGCCTAATCTTAAAGCTCATCCTGCTTCTTGCCTTTGCCTGGGGTTTGTGGTTCGTCTCCTTGGCCGTGATGATTAGCTTCATGGCCCTCATGATGCCCTTTGGATGGCATTTGTTCTTGCACCTTTTCCTTAGTCTTAGAAGCTGCTTCTCCAGCCCTTTCTTTAGTCTTAGAAGCTGCTTCTTCAGCCTTATCCTTAGTCTTAGTAGCTGCTTCTCCAGCCTTATCCTTGGCCTTAGTAGCTGCTTCTCCAACCTTATTTTTGGCCTTGGTGGCCGCTTCTCCGGCCTTATGAACCGCTTCTCCGGCTGCATGGGCCGCTGATTTGGCCGTCCCTTCCATCACCTCCTCCCCCTTCTCAAAGCTCTTCTTCACCGCCTTTTTTACAGTTGAGTCCCCTCCTTCAACCTTTGTTTCTGTGTGTACTTGCTCCTTTCTGAAACTCATGCATGATCCAAAGTTAAGTTTTATCTAAAAGTCATACTTTATTTTAATGGCTCTGTTCCCCCCCCCCCCCCCCCATCAGATCTAATATGATCACAAGTTATAGTAGAAAATTGAGATTAATAGTACATTTCTAAAATTTGAGCGATAGACAAGGAGAATGTGGTTTTCTAAAGGAAAATTTAAATCAATAGGTCAAAGACAATGAAAAGAATAAAGCCAGTTTACAAGAGGGTTATATACAGAATAAATTTTTTCATGAGTAGAATTTTTTTTCCTGAACTATGAATTGCATGAAGACCACTTTAATTTATTGATTTATCTTATTAGATCATTTAGTCAAAAATTTTCAAAATTCCAAATTTTTTTGAGAAAAGTATACTCAACAATTTTGAAAATTCACTATATAAAAAATATCCGATACAAAAATTTTCAATACGGCAAAATAAACACGAATATCTCGTTAGTTAGCACTTACGTGCACGAATTAGTTTCAAGAGCTTTCAAAAATGTAACATCAATCTTCTTCTTCTTCTTCCTTCTTTTGTTTTGTTTTATATATTTTGTTTTTTTGCAAAAATATTAATATCTGCAAACGATAATAATAGCAAACTGAAAGCTAAATATTGTTTTTTTTTTTTTGGGAGATGGAAACTATGAGAAGAGTGCAAGGGAAGATCTATGTGTATAGTTGGGGTATCCATGGATATCCCTAGTCAAAAAAAAAATCTAATGAGCTATATTTTGAAGGACATTAGATTAGTATATATCAACATTTCTAAAATAAATAGTTTAATAGATAGACACTCCTATTCTGTATGTCTAGATCTGAAAGAGTGAAGTAATTTCTATTGAAGACCACATGCAAAATGACAAAAATATAATGAAGAAAATTTGAACTTACTTGAAAACCTTGTCCTTGACCTCACTGAAAAAGGATTTCACCTTAACCCATGCTTTGGAGGGCAACTCTTTAATGTCACCATTATTGTCTTGTCCATGAACATGTATTGATAGGATTAGAGGGGAGACAATTAACAAGAAGAAAATTGAGAATTTAGTATAATTTTCCATGGATTAAAGGAAATTAAACTTTTGATGATGATGATGAGAGAGTGAAACAATTACAATAATGATGATATTGATAATTAATAACTTGATTTTTGCATAGTACTATAAACTAATACCCAGCTATTTTGGGTTTTATCCCCAAGATCATGTCTTTTTTTAATGATCTTTTTTAGGGTGTAGGTGTTGGTCTTGCCATAATTCTAGGGCATATCTTTGAACACTTCACTTGGTGGGTGTAATGTTTAGCCCACAAAGATCGTTTTAGCAAGCTATTATATATCACTCTAAGAGTGCATAATTAATTATTATTAGCAACATAATTGCTATAATTTCCAATCACAGATATCCAAAAAAGAAAAAAAATAACCAACTAAATTCAGACTTAAATTTGGAAATTGTCTTCAGTAATTTATTTAGATGCTTCATTTGAATGTTATAAAGTTTGAGCAAATAGATGAACATACATATTGAAAAATGCTATTTTTTATGGCAAAATGATGAGTCTCTTGTTTTTACTTAAAATGTACCTTATTGCATATTAAATTGGAACAAAATGATATGACTGAACAGTGGAAGAATGTCAAAATTTATAAATTGTATAAAATCATCCTTTTATACATAACCTTTCACATTTACAAAATTACACGTATGATATGCCTCACAGATAGAGTTGATCTGGTTAGGGTGTCAGTTTGTGTTTGTTGTCGTAACTAATGAATATTAAAGTTTTATAACTCATAATAAGTTATAATTACTCCTATTTATAAATTGTTCATGAACCTATAGATTGTGCATAACTAACTCTATTATTTGCATAAACATTCCATTGGCTTGAGTGTATACGTCTGTTAGTTCGATATAATATTTTCCCTCAATCACTTGACATCGAGGAGGTATACGATGTGTTCAAGTTGTAAGATCCAACTTAATTTTTTTCGTTATTGTTTTTCTTATTACAATTATTTGGGGATTTGCAGCAAAAATTTAATTTTGAACATTGCATGTATGATGTACACCTCCGTCTAAAATAAAATAAATTATGATAATTCTTTCTAATCTTAAATAGTTGCACTTCTTTGTTGCTCTTCTCATGGACAACGGAGTACTAGGGAAGAAATCAAAGTTATAAATATTGTATCGATCATCGTACAGTTTTTTACTGGAACGAAACATACCGGATTTATGTACCATTGTATCAGGCTCGTGTCGTTTTAAATTTTTAAAAATTTTTAGAATTAAAGTACAAAAAAATTGAAATTTTAGTGTACCAGGTGGTATTTGATCGAAAATACTGGTACCGCTTGGTATTTGATGGTACATAGCGATATTGACAGGATAATAGCTTGTATCGTTTCTTGACCAGTGCAGTATGTTTCAGCCGATACCAGATGGTACGGTATGGTATTTATAACACTGAGAATGCCATTGCATGGCCTTTGTTATGGAGGAATTTTTTTCTTTCTTAGTTTTTTTTTTTAAAAAAATTTTGTTCGAATGAGCCACAAAAGACATTGGCCTTGTTTGGCAAACAGCTGTTAGCTGTTAGCTGTTTGTATTAGTTGTTTAAATTAGCTGTTTCTGACAAAGTTGTGAGACAAAAAACTAATTCTTTAAAAAGCTCTTCCAAACAGCTAATGGAATTAACTTTTTCAAATTAGCTTTTTGGACCCAAAAAACTCTTTTAAAAAACTCTTTCACCAAACACTCAAAAGCTCTTTTTGGCCAAAAAACTCTTCAAAAAACCATTTGTCAAACAAAGCCATTATATTAATATAATAACAAATATAATACGGAAGAGATAATTGAATCTAAGACCTAATATATATAGAGCCTTAGTCTTGACTACTAGGCCCAAACCTTAGTAGTAAACAGTTTCCTATACAGGAATAATTGAAAGGGTGTTTGATAAATACGCTTTTGTCAATAAATAGTTTGTCGGATAAGATTAGTTATTTGACCGACTCAAATAGGTAATTGGGTGCTTGATGAAAGAACAATTTTAACTAATTTTCTGGTTAGAAATGCCAATCCTCATAAAGTTCAAAACTAATAACTTTTTGAGATTAGCTGTTTGACATTAACTTTTTCTCTCGCATCTTTTTTATAGAAAACAAATTTACCAAATACTTTTTCTCACAAACATCTAATGCAAACAGTTAATACAAACAGATATACAAGTAGTTAACAATTAATACTGATAACTAACAGATAGTACTATTTGTCAAACAGAACTTTAGAGCATTCCCAGAATCCCAGTAGAGTTCCAATTTTTGAAACTCTAACCTGTCACGTCAACAAAAGTTTCACAATTTTGGAACTTGCATTTCATCACTTCTCCAACAAATGGAACTCAATTTTAATCATCCAATAAAAATATTTGTTATGGACCCACTTTATAACACACAACCTATTTTTTTAATCATATAAAAATTATATATTACTTCAAAAAAAAAACAAAAAAAAATATTTTTAAAATGTAAACAGTGACACGCGGGGAGATACGCACAGGCGTGCTGTCCCGCGTGTCACACGCATTTTCACGTTGCTGTCATAGCACATTTGTCATGAAAAAGACACTTATGGCTTGTTTGGTTTTATGTAATCGAAGTGGTAATGCAATTAAAATGGTAATAGTAATTCCATTATCATGTTTGGTTACCATTAAAGAATGTAATCAAGATTGCACTTTAATCACATTTACCTCAATCAATGCAATTTCAATTACTTGACTTTTCCTAAACAATTGTGATTGCATCCTTTTGAATCAAAGTCTATCCAACTATAAACTATTATATTTGAAAACTTTTTCTCTCTTCTCCCCATTATCTCTCCTTTACTTCCCCTCTCTAATTACTTTGATACCATTTTTTAAAAATTTTAAAGCCCCACTCACCCCCTCTCTCTCCTCTCCATATTAGATAAAGTTTAACCGAGACTATATTCCTATTATTGTAACTATATTTTTATACGTTCTAGACATCATGTCTCTCTCTCACGTCGTCATCATCATCATCATCATCATCATCATCTTATCTCTACTTGATAAACTTAAACAATATTATATTATTGTAATCTAGAAGAAATAGAGTGAAGTAAGTCTCATGTGAAACATCGTAATCATGATGATAAGATATTAGATGATAGTTATCAACAAAACTACAAATAATTAAAATAGGCAAAATCAAAATGCGAATTGAATTGCAAGTACTTTACGTCACGTGTAAATTTAAGTACTGTTTGTAGATGAATTCATTCCATTACACTTGTAAAAACTTTGTAACCAAACATTGTAATG
>JACYFF010019584.1:12253965-12272160 GCA_017589665.1 Selenicereus undatus
ATATATTATGCGTTACTAACTAGGTGTTGCTTTATAAATATGATGAAATATAGACAGAGATTCCAGATCTATCAAAGTTCCCATTCGTTGTTGTTGGAAACAAGATCGATTTGGGGGGTGGAGTTACTCGACCGGTAAGTGTCTACACTTTAAAAATCTCATTCAAATATTTTATTGTTGTAGTAGAATCATAAAAAAATATATATATATATATATATAGAACAAGGTCATCAAATCTCCATGAAACTGACGGTCATAAGTTAACTGCATAGATCTATTAATTAATCAAGAGTATGCAGCTTAATTAATATTAAGTGTCCTTTTTACGTGGAAAACACGAGATGGAATCCTATAATCCACACTTCTTTTAATTACTTGCGTGAGATTTGTGGGGCCATAATCAATCCTCTAGGCCTTGTATTGTGGGCTTGGCCCATCCATCTAACCTCAGCTTGTGCAAGGCTGATCGGGATGTCCTACATAGGCGTCCAACAGATTACGTAGCTTACCCTTTATTTTAACAAAACATATAGATTTATATCTATTAATGAGTGATTAATGCCATCCCTAGCCCCCTCCTCCCCACCCAAAAAAAAACACAAAAGGATATAAAGGAAAATGACAAGGTGAAATCATTGTTGATTCAATCAACAATGGTATTTGTTTATCATGTTGAAATGAAATAGGTGGATGAGAAGAAAGCGAAAGAGTGGTGTGAATCTATAAAATCAGGAACGGGAAGCATTTCTTACATTGAGACTTCAGCAAAAGAGGACCGAAACGTAGACACTGCATTCCTCAGCATTGCCAAAGCTGCGATCTCCCATGAACGCGTACCCAATCTGTAAGTTATAAATCTTATTTATCGATTGGTTTAATGGGAAATTGTTTTTAGAAATCACCAAGTTTTACTTCAAAATTCTTAAACGTTACCAAACGTTAAAAAGGGTTTTTAAAATTACCAAACTTTAATATTCTATATGAATAATCATCAAATTGTATGTTGTATACAGACCTTACTACAACAACAACAACAGCAAACTCCCAATGTGGGTCCCGCTTTCGCGGGGTCTGGGGAAATCCAACTGTAGGCAACCTTACCTCTACTGGTATTCCTACCCATAGAGAGGTTGATTCCATAAGACCCACAAAACAGCTTTGAGAAAAAGGTTTGAAGAGAAAACGATTGCAATTGCATACAGACCTTACTAACTAAAGAATTTTGTGACTGGTTTTTATTTTCTTAAGCAAAATAATTCCACATTTTTTGGAAGACCAAAAAGGGGAGCAAAAAATTTTAATTTGTAAGTATAATTGACATGATATATAAATTAATAATGTAATGTTAATTTATCACTAAAATTGAAGAACTTTCAACATATAATAACAGTGATAGTAACTGCAAAAAAGGAAGCAACATTATACTACTAAATGCCTATAGGTCTTCTAACATAAATCGGATTCAAGAATAAAGTTAGTATGCTTAACAGTAGATATAGTCTATTAATTTTTGGACCAAATAATTTTATCTTTTTAATTGTAGATGCTATTACTTGTCCATTTGATATTCTCCTCTTAAACTATTGATTAACCACGAATTATACTTATATATATTGTTAATTACTTTCTAGTCCCCCCCTCCCCCTTTTTTTGTCCTGGCCTAAAAAATAGGAATTACTTACATTTAAGGCTCCGTTTGAACTTTGAAAAATTTGGTGGAAAGAAAAAAATTTAGGAAAGTTACTTTTTTTCTTGTGTTTGGTTTAGAGAAAATCACAAAGAACAAAAATATGGAGGAAAGTTAGATGAAAAAATTGTTAGAAGTAATTGATAAAATTTTCTTCATAAAATTGTGAGAAAAATTTCCAACCTCCTTCAACCTCACATTGTTTAGATGACACCAACATGATTCAAGTAGTTCATCAACATTTAAATTTCTCATCCAAATTCTTATATTTTTTTCTCAATTCAAACAAGAGAAAAAAAACTTATTTTCTCTCTACTTTTTTTCCTTCACATTTTTTTCTTCAACTTTTCTTTCTACCAAATTTTTTACAAACCAAATGGAGCATAAAACAATTAAAAAAACTAGAATTTTCTTTATTTAGCAAGGCATGGTATACCCTGCAAAGTTTGGTGATCCTTTACACCTAGTATCAAAGTTAGTTTAGTGATTTTTTACACTTTATTTAAAGTTTGGTGATTTTTAGGAACTTTATCAGTAATTTTTCAAACTTTTTTTCTAGTTTAGTTAAGTGATGAAATTTCAAAAATTGTATCATGATCTTAGTTCAAAATTCACCCACCCTTAACTCTCTCTCTCTCTCTCTCTCTCTCTCTCTCTCTCTCTCTTGGTTCACACTTCCTGTAATTTTTATTTATTTCTATTTTTATGCAGCTACTTTGAACATACGCCAGGCTCTCTCTCAGATATAATAGAGCCGCAGGGGCAGGGTGGAGGATGTGCCTGCTGACTAACCTATCTACATGGCAGTTAATTTTTGTTGTGGGTCTAATAAAATTTGAAGTTGTTTGATTATATTAATTTTTTACTGACTTATTATATGTATGTATTATCAACGAGCAGATGATTGCTAGCATTTGAGAGTTGTTTCAAATCTAGTTACGTTGTACTATTTGTGTACTCTCGGATATGTAATTATATGATCCGAGAGGCAACCTTGACATGTTTTTGTTTTCTTTTTTGTGTGTTCGTGGCTTCTATTAGAGGAAAATAAAGAGTATTAAAGTGTACATAATTAATTCTGAAAGTGCAATGATCTCACAAGATGACAGGATGTTTTTATAGAACGATGATATATATTTTGTAGCAAAATGACACATTATTCGGATCAACTCTATATTTGAGAAAGTGTATCATATGTGTAATTTTTTAGTCATAAAAAAATATGGATAAAACAATGAATTTACCCAATTTATAAGTTGTAAAACCCTTCTACTATTCAATTATATCATTTTTTTTAGGAAAATTAATAAATGATAATATAATTTTTAAGCTCAAACATGACCTCTAAGTATTTTGTAGGAAGATATTTTTCATTTTGCATTTTAATATAATCTTTTTTTTGGGCTTTATAATGCCAGCTGATTTTTTGGTCTCTTTGAGCACTTTTTAGTCCTATATGTATCTTAAAAGTAGACGGAAATTCATTTTATGTAAAGGGTTTTATTTTTATCATTTATATATAAAGCCTTGATTGAGATGTATATTAGCATATGAATATTTACAATGCCCATGCATGTTAATATATTTTCTAGAGAAAACTTCAAGGCCAATTTCAGAATTTGACCAAAAGTTTATTCTGTCGCCCTAAAAAAGTTCTATCAACATAACTAGTGTAAAATTATAAATAACTTGTATACGGTAAGAAATCTTGGAAATCTTTTACCTTTTTCGGCCGTAATAAATTGCATAAATAATTGATATCATATAACGTTATCATTCAACTAGGGCTTGAAAAGTTTCATCCGACACGATAATTCGACCCAAATACGACCTAAAGTTATTGAGAGAAATTCGAACCTGAAACGAACCGAACTGATTTCGACTGAAGTTGACACGATTTGACCGTTTAACTTGAAAAAATATTATTTTTAAATTTTAAGTAGATTTAAATTATTTACAAGGTTGATACGAAATTGACTTGTTTATTAAACGGGTTAACTAGAACCAATCCGTCACCCAATTCTACATTCAATTACTTTTTTTCAAAACTACAACAGTAATCTTAAAAGGACATGAATTTGTAGTGATCCATATACTCAAAATCGAACGTCGATTGTCTCATGATGTGGTCCATCAGGCTGAAAAACCATGGAATATAATTCACACGAGCTCATTAATTCCACGAACCAAAAAAACCCTCCACCTTTATTTCTTTCTTTCTCGTTCTTTGTGTGTGTCTTCTCCCTCCTCCTTTATTTCTTTTTCTCTTGCAGTGGCCCCTGATCATGAAATAATGAGACATTCATTATAGAGCTTACATATGTTGTAGTTGTAAATTTGCTTAAAATAATGGTCACAAAAATCCTACAATAGAATGATAAAATTAATTAATTCATTTATTGAAAGAGGTCCATACGGATTTATACCAATGGTTAGATCAGGATAAATGTGTTATAATAATAAATTTCTCATTGCTAATGAATTGGATCATGATGACTCTATAAAATAAACAAGGCAAAAGTTAAACATAGCATTTATTGTCGTAGGGAATTTTAGAAACTTTTGATTACAATAATGCTTGGTGATAGTAATTAATATACTAATTTTACACTTTTTAAATTACCCTCCACATAATTATTTTCCCGTAACTTTTCTTTCTCCTCTATGCTGTCTATTTGGTCCCTAGAAGCAAGAAACATTTATGTTAGTTCTCACATCTACAATTCTTTGGTCACTATTTCTCAATTAGGGTTCACCATTCCCATAATTTCTCAGATTTTATTTAGGATTTTTCTTTAATTTGGCGACTTATATGATGTTTGCGATAATCCTTGTCGGAGGTGAATGAGAATAGAGAGAATTCACCATTCCCATAAAGGGTGTTTTTGTCAAGTAAGAAGTAATTTTAATCATCGTCACATTTATTACAATTTAAGAATTAATTTTTTTTTGCTACATTTAATGTTGCTCAGTAGAATTCATTAATAACAAAAGTAGGTAAAGTCTTTTAACTAATCCTCTTATCCATTTTCCTTATTAGGGTAACATTTATCAGCTTCATATATAGACATTGCCATTTTCATAAATGCTCCTCAGTAAATGCCTCTAATTTTAGAGATTTGTTTCCTCTAGCCTTTTTTAATATATTGCCATTTTCATTTTGAATGCTTATTAATTTTACTTGTGCTATTTAGGGCGTGTTCGGCAGCAGTATTTTGGATAGTGTTTGGTGTTTTGACTATATCAATACACTCATGTGATAATTTTTAGTGTTCGGTAACATAGTATTTTGATTAGCATTTCAAGCAGCTTTTAACGTTTTAAGCAGAGTTTCTGAGAAGCTAATAGTATTAACGTTTGGCATTCAAAAGTAGCATTTCATATTTTTTGGCCAAAAAATATCCTTTGAAAATTTTATCTTTGGAAATTATCTATATCCTTTCATGTCAATTTATATTAAACATCCAAATTTATTGAACACATTTATTTTAACTGCTCATCTAAACAGTTATTTGCTAACAACTAAATTAGAAATACTATTTGCTAACTCAACAGCAACCCGTTATCTGAACAGTTAATTTTGGGGGTGTTTGGTAGCAATAGCTTTTTGAGAAAAAATAGCTGTTTGAGAGGATTTTGGCTTTTTTGACCAAGTCAAACAGCTAAAGGGTGTTTGGTAAAGAGCTGTTTGCAATAGCTGTTTGGCTCCAAAAAGCTCTTTTTGAAAAAGCTATTCCCATTAGTCTTTTAAGAAGAGCTTTTTGTAGAAATGACATAATTATCCATAAGTTTGAAAAAATTACACACATCTCATTAAAAACTAATTCATAAATAAGGGCATAAATGAAATTTTATCAATATATTTTTTAGAAACAGCTAATTTTTACCAAACACTTTTTCTAACAACAGTTAATTCAAACAGATAATTCAAACAGTTAACAGCTAACAGCTAATACAAACAGCTAACAGCTAACAGATAACAGCTATTTACCAAACAGGGCCTTTGTCGAACAAGACCTTAGATTAATTGTCACATATATAGACATGCGAATGATAGGATTACGTTAAAACGGTTTGTCTTGGTACTTGCACGAGTTGGAGTGTGGTGCATGCACGCAATGGCGACAGGAGCACCAGCTCCCACGCTCCTGGAGCACCCACACGCTCGCACCTCCCCTTCCTTTAATTAACTGTTGGCATTAGAATATCGACTTGTGGGTTTCCATAAAATTTTCAATTTAGAATGAATAGAACTAAAATAAATGACCTTATAATTAAGGATTTTCAACACAAGTATTCTATCTAAAATTTTCCCCTTTATTTATTTGGAACTTGGGCGTATAATTTGATGTGATAAAAAAATATGTCAAATAAGCAATATAAAAAAATAAAGACAACTTTTTCATATCATAGGCAGGACTCAAACCAAATTTCGTAGGTGCTAGATTTTTTATTTTTTTTTTGCTTAGAAATTTAGTCATCCTTGATAATACGAAGATATGTGGATGTTAACTATATATAAGGAGAACATATTATTCTGTGATGTACGATGAATATGCTTATTCTTGATTTTGATGAGAGCTCACAAGAGTGCAAGGACTAGCAAACTACATTAAGATTATAACCGAAAATCCAAGTGAAATCTTATGAAGAATTCCTCAATGGAGAGGAAAAGGAGAACAAGCGGGACGAAAATCCATCATATAAATGTAATTTGAGTTGTTTATCCTCTTGTTAAAAAAAGGATCAAATATGTGTCCTCTTGTTAAAAAATGGGTCAAATTTGAGTTGTGTATCCGAAAAGCCAAAATGTTCTAGACTCTTTCCAAGAAACGTTCGCAAACTGTGGCCTCTTTGACCTTGGTTACTCAGGTTATGAATTCACTTGGTGGAATGGCTGAGATGAAGAAGAGTCAGTGGAGGAATGTCTTGATCGCTTTATGGGTAATGCGGATTGGTCCGCTTCCTTCCTGCATGCAAAGGACCTGCACATTGACGATGACTTCTCCGGCCCTTTACCCATATTGTTATACTTGAACCACAATGCAAGGGCCACTACTAGACGAGTTCGACGAACTCACTTTGAGAACATGTGGGCAACTGATGAGGGATGCGAGTAGGTGATAACCGAAGCCTGGCAACAGCATTTCGAGGGGTCCCTTTCGTCTTCCTGCATAAAAAAAAGTTGAATAGATGCATGCAAGCCCTCACTCTCTGGAATGATAATATGTTCGGAAACATAAAAAAAAAAGATAAAATCAGTTGAGAATCAGTTGAACCTAAACCGACACATTAGCATCCATAAGCAGTTGTTTAAACAATTACGAGACCTTTGCAAGCAAGAGGAAATCATGTGGTGGCATCATGCAAAAAACGATTTTTTGGCTTGTGGTGACTTTAACTCATGGTGGTTCCACCAAAAAGCCAGTACTCGAAGGACCATTAATCTCATCCATGAACTAGTAGATGACAACGGTGTTTTCTATACTGACCCCGCCGACTTTGAACACCTCTTCTTACATTACTATGGCGAACTGTTCAAATCTGATATCCCTACTAACATGGATGACGTGACCAGGCTTATCCCTACCAAAGTTACAAACGCCATGAAGGAGTCCTTGTGCCTACCCTATTCAGAGGACGAACTGAAAACCACTCTATTCCAGATGCATTCCAACAAATCTCCTACACCAGACGGGTTTAATCCCTACTTTTTCCACAGGTTTTGGCACATCGTGGGTCCATGTGTAAGTGCTATAGCAATAGATATTCTCAACGGGGGGGCCATTGCCTGACTCCCTCAACCACACTCATATGCCCCTTGTCCCTAAGATCAAGAATCTGAAATCGGTCACCGACTTTACACCAATTAGCCTGTGCAATGTATTGTAAAATCTAATCACCAAAGTTATTGCCAACCGCCTTAAACCCCTCCTCCCTGAGATTATTTCTAATGTCTAGAGTGCTTTTGTTAAAAGAAGGCTCATCTCAGATAATATGTCGATGGCCTAAGAGGTCTTCCACCACATGCATTGCTAGTTTAGAGCCAATGGCGACATGGCTATTAAACTTGACATGCGTAAGGCCTTTGACTGAGTTGAGTGGAGCTACTTAAGACATGTTATGCTATGCCTAGGCTTTTGCTCCACTTGGGTCAACACAGTTATGGGCTTGGTTGAAACGACAACCTTCTCATTTATTACCAATGGGGAGCCTAAAGGCTTTTTGAAGCCTACATGAGGGATTTGTCAGGGGTTTCTTCTCTCCCCCTTCCTATTTCTAATCGTCACCGAAGGCCTCTCGGCCCTCTTTAAAGATGCTATGGAAAGAGGTTCCCTATTAGACGTCTGCATCTGCCCTGGAGCCCCCACCATCTCACACCTCTTATTCGCGGATGACTCGATTATTTTTGGCAAAGCTATGGAGGTCCAAGCCACCACCATTAAGCAACTTCTGGGACTTTACAAGTCCGCCTTGGGCCTACAAGTTAACTACTCCATGACAGATGCAGCGTTTAGCAAGGGCATCCCCGAAGAGCTCCGAAGGATCACCCAGGTCCTAAACATCAAGGAAGTCCTCTCACACGAGAAATATCTCGGCTTACGAAGACATGTGGGTAGGTCGAAACGGAAAGCTTTCCTCTGAATCAAGGACATGGTTTCAAAGAGATTACATGGTTGAAGCGAGAAATTCCTTTCGTGGGCGGGACGTGAAGTTTTAATTAAGGTTGTCGCTCAATCAATTCCCACTTATGCCATGGGTATTTTCAAACTACCAAGGGGCTTTGTAATGAAATTCAATCGACCATACTCAAGTACTGGTGGGCGTCAAAGGCAGATGCTAGGAAAATCCACTGGGCGTGTAAGGACCAGTTATGCATGCAAAAAAGTCTCGGTGGCATGGGTTTCCGAGACCTAAAGGCATTTAACATTGCCTTCCTCGCCAATCAAGTATGGCGTCTCCTACATGAGCCATCATCTCTCCTTGCACGTCTACTCCAAGCCAAGTGCTATCTTGGTAGCAATATCCTGAATGCACGCTTAGGTCACCGCCCAAGCTTCACTTGGAGAGGCCTCTCGGAAGCAAGGTTGATCATTGAGAAAGGCTCAAGATGGGTCATGGGGAGACGAGCTCTCTGTGAACATTTGGAGCGGCTGATGGCTGCCTTGCAAACACTCATCTAAGATCATTACGTTGAAGCCCCAAGACATATTCTTTGACAAAGTGAGCGATCTCATCAATAAGGACTTAGGTATATGGCACGAGCAACGCATACGGCAATATTTCCTCGCTTGTGATGTGGATATTATCATGAAGCTCCCCCTTTGTCAGTCATGGCCAAGTGACAAACAAGCATGGCATTTCACTAAGGACGGCGAATACTCGGATAAGTTGGGCTATCACTATTGCCACTCCCTCAAAAATTCGGATGCTGTCGTTTTGAGCAACTCAAATAGCTCTCGGTTGTGGAAGTCACTTTGGAAGCTCAAACTTCCCCCCTTGTATAAAGGTTGTAGAAGGCAAAAGGTCTACGACAAATCGGATCGTGCCACGTGTAAAAAATCATCCAATTACAGATTGCCATGTGTCACGTTGACTTTGATGAACCCGCTTGGTCAAAATCAAGTTCAGCCAATTAAATGCCGCCACGTGTCATTTATGATGCAGAAATTAGTAATTATTTTCTTTATTTAAAAATAAAGAAATAATTACTGGGCCTAGGCCCAAAACCCGGCTCTAACCCTAGCTGGCAGAGCCTATAAATAGGGGTCCTCTCCCTTCATTTGATTCATTCAGCATCTGCAAAATTCAGAGCTCAGACAGCAAGGAGCATCCAGCTACCAAGCGAGAAGGATCAAGACTTGCAGAGCCTCAGAAACTACAATCAACCACTTGCAGATCAAAATCAAGAACAGTCTTCAGAGTTCTTCAGCCGACTTGCATCAACCGAGATCAAGCATCAAGCCCTCGGAATATTCAAGCCGTTAGGAGATCGAATCAGAGGATTATTCAATTGTATTCAGTTCAGAGATTGTACCTACACACTACATCAATACAACATTCAATTTGTTTCTGAATTTCTTGTCTTTATTTATTTCAGAATCGAAAATTTGTGTTTACAAATTTTTGGCACGCTCGGTGGGACGTTCTCTGCCTCTCATCTCTTTCTCCAAACCACGAACTCTACATGGCTCCTAAGAACGCCATTCTTCAACCTTCAAGGAAAGCTGTCCGATCCACATCTCAAGGATCAATAGCCGCTAGCGTTACGTCTAGCGGAATCATGACTCGAAGTATGGCAAAAGCTGCTGCCGTGATTGCCATAAAACAATCAGTTGGGACTGTCCTGTCACAGTCTCGCGGGATCCCAAGCCTCGACTCCAACTTACCTAAAGGAGTCAGCAAAGTCCCCTCGCATTCTTTGAAGCAAAAATCTGTTGCAGGCTTCAAAATGCACCCAGCAATATGCCAAGAGGTGAGCGAGCTCCGAACTCAGGCAAACCCCACCTTCGAACCTTTCGGTGGAGAAGATCATGGCTATACTAGCAGTGACTCCTCACCAACATCGCCAAGGCAGTTGGTCTCCGAATCGGAGATCGAATCCGCCAATTCTGTTATTATGCCAGCCATGGTGACGGAGGCGACCAACGTAGAAGAACAGCTCGCGAATATGAAAGCAACATTGGAGAGGCTCGCTAAAGAAAATCTAGAGAAAGACACTCAAATCAAGCGCCAAAGTGAACAGATCGCTACTCTGATGAAGAAGCTGGAGAAGCGGTTATTCGAATCTTCTAGCAAAGGCTCAGACGGAGAAGAGTCCGACAAGGAGTCTAACCGCAGCGAAGACTCTGATGGCGAGCGTGTGAAGAAGAATGAGTCCTCGTTGGCGTCAATGTCCGTCGAGCAGATTCAAAGCCTGATCGCGAATGCGGTTAAAGCCCAATTAGGGGGAGGATCTCGTAAGACGCATCTGTACACAAAACCTTATACAAAAAGGATCGATGCTCTTTGCATGCCTCATGGATACCAGCCCCCTAAGTTCAACCAATTTGATGGTAAGGGCAATCCTAAACAGCACGTCGCCCATTTTATTGAGACGTGCAGTAATGTTGGCACCGAGGGGGACAGATTGGTGAAGCAGTTTGTCAGGTCTCTTAGAGGAATCGCCTTCGATTGGTACACGGACCTGGAGCCCGAGTCTATTAACAGCTGGGAACAAATGGAGCATGAATTCCTCAACAGGTTCTATAGTACCTAGCGCACCGTTAGTATGACGGAGTTGACAAACACTAAGCAATGGAAGGATGAGCCGGTCCTTGATTACATCAACCGCTGGAGATCTCTCAGCCTCGAATGCAAGGACCGTCTGTCCGAGGCCTCTGCCGTCGAGATGTGCGCTCAAGGCATGGAGTGGGACCTACTTTATGTCTTGCAGATGAGCAAGCCTAGGACCTTCCAAGAGCTAGCTACGAAGGCACATGACATGGAGATGACGATAGCAAATCGTCGCAGCAAGTCGTCCTCCTCATATGAGTACAAGAAGGACAAAGGTGAGATCAAGAAGAGCTCAAAGCCTTCCAAGGCGCTCGCAAAGGAATCCATGGCCACTTCCGTTGAGGAGCCTGTACGGGTTTCAGGCAAATCTAGGCCAGAAGAAAAGAAAGGAACATCCTTGAGGGACGTTGGACGGAAGCGACCAACGTTAAAAGAGCTCCAAGAAAAGAAGTACCCGTTTCCTGATTCTGACTTGTCCGGAATGCTGGATGATCTACTTGAGAATAGGATCATCGAACTCCCTGAACCTAAGCGACCGAAAGAAGCTGGAAGGACAAGTGACCCGAAGTACTGTCGCTATCACAGGGTTGTTAGCCATCCTTTAGAGAAATGCATTACTCTCAAAGAGCGCATTATGCAACTAGCCAGGGATGGAAAGATCATACTGGACCTGGATGACTCCGCCGGGGCCAATCATGTTTCTGCTGACGTGGAGTACTCTCCTCCATCACGGCAACAAAGGCCTGCTCGTTCTTGTCAGCAAGGGGAGAATAGCGCAGTCCACTCTCAAGGACTATTCACCATTCAGTTCGGAAGCTTGGAACCTATCGTCATTCCCTTGACGGTTAAGGGACCAGTGATGGAGACAAATTCCAATCCGGCCGAAGACGAAGAAGGGTGGACGCTTGTCACTCGAAGGAGGCCAAGGAATCCAAAACAAGCTCAGCCACCGCCTCTTCGCCAAATAAAGAGACAAGGTAGGAGGAAGACTCCTCGGTATGCGAAGAGCAAGAAAAAGTCAAAGGCTAGCAAGAGACAGGAAGTCCAACCTATTGACTTACTCGAGCAGGAACCGCTCATTCCTATCACACTAAAGGAATTTTTCCCAGTGAGATTTTTTGAGAAGATCACTGTTAACATGACTTCGTGTTATGAGCTGGAGAATGAGGAAGATGAGGAGGAAGCAAAGTCAGAAAAAACTCCCAAAAATAATGGTGAGTCTCTAACTAGCTTAGAGACCTTACCGATCTGTGACAATTGGAGGCAAATCTTCAGCTTGCCAAAAGAGGTACGTCAACAGATTGTTGCTGCCCTACAGCACCCAAAACTTTATGTTGATAAGTTGAAAAGTGCGGGTCAACCAGTGGAAGATGTTGCTCATTATACTGCTTGCAACACCGCCATCACTTTTACTGATGATGACCTGCTGTTGGGCTCCAAGCCTCACAACTGCCCCCTCTTCGTCACTGGATACATCAGGGAGCAAAAAGTCAGACGGATCCTTGTGGATGGAGGGTCAGCTGTTAACATCATGCCTAAGTCCACGATGAATGACTTAGGGATCACAGTGGAAGAACTTTCTAAGAGCCGGATGGTGATCCAAGGATTTAGCTTAGAGAGTCAGCGCGGGATTGGTATGATCCGCTTGGAACTGATAATGGGAGACCTATCAACATCTTCGATCTTCCATGTAATTGATGCTAAGACTTCCTACAAACTGTTGCTCGGACGCCCATGGCTTCATGAGCATGGAATAGTGGCCTCAACTCTCCATCAATGCCTCAAGTACTATCGTGGGGGAGAAAGAAAGATTAATGGGGATGCTAGGCCATTTACCAAAGCAGAGTCGCATTTTGCTGACGCTAAATTCTTTGAAGAAGCTACGACATCTAAAGAGATGATGATATCGACCATTGCCTCCACAGGTGAATCGAAAGTTACCAAGGGCGCGCAGGCAACCACGGGGCGCAATGATGCGAAACAACAACAAAGGAACAGAGAAGACGATAAAGAAGTTAGCGGAACGCAACCCGCTAAACAGGTCGCGGGACAGGTTGCTGCTTCACCAAACCCCATGACACCGATTTTGAGGTATGTTCCGAAATCCCGTCGCAAGAAAGGAGAATCACCCTTCTGTGGAGTCGTAAATGGAGAGGCTGAAGGTAAGATTACTAGGAACACAGACGAGGCAAGCTTAGGTGTCCTTAAAGGAAATGTCACATTGCCAATGCAAAAGGTGTACCGACCAAAGGTGAGCGGACAACCTCTCCTTGGGTTCGTTTCCTCTTCTGAGGCTTTGTTGAAAGAGGAGAATGACTTGCCGCATACACGGACCAAGGAGGGATTCGATCCGAATGCATACAAGCTTATGGAAAGAGCTGGTTACGACTTCCAAAACCCCGCTACCTTGGGAAAGGTGATCGAAGTCAAGCCTCACGGTCTCAATGAAACCCAAAAAATGATTCAAGAGCAAGGAGGTTCAGTCGGTGTATCTAAAGTCGGACTCGGTTACACACTGCTGCAGCCAATCAAAATCTCAGGGCGATGTAAGGTCAGATCCAATGCGACTCAATATGTCTCTGCTGAAGAAGTAGACGAGAGCGAAGAAGAAAATACTCAACCTCTTGTAAAGCCTTCTGTATTCGATAGGTTGCAACCATCTGCCTCAAGGAAGCGTCCGTCCGTCTTCACTAGAATCAAGAGCGGTCAAAGCCTTGAGTCTTCTGTTCCCTGGAGAATAAAGAAGCATGCACAACCAAGACCTTCGGTGTTCAACAGAATCACAGAAGTAGAAGGACCATCAAATTCCTTACCCCAGGGACAAAAGGATTCGGTGTTCAATCGACTTGGTGATGGAAACGATGTGCAAAGTTCCATCCCTTCGCGCATGAAGCGGTTTTCAATCGTGGATGTAAAGACGAATGGTTCTCTAAGGGTGAAGAGACGCACTGTGGTCTTCACTGGTCAGCCAAGAAGTTTTGATAGCGACAAAGGAGATGAGCAAGAAGAAGTAGCTTCTTCGAATCACATCACAGGTCAAGAATGCGAGGATTCAGACTCAGAGACAGAGCTGGCAGAGACTCCTAAAACCCTTGAGGACGGGGAGCAAGCTACAATCGATGATCTGAAAGAATTGAATCTTGGTACTACAGACGAACCTCGCCCCATTTATATAAGTTCGTTGCTGACGCTCGAGGAAGAAAATCAATACTTTAATCTCCTCTCCGAATATAAGGACGTGTTCGCATGGAGCTACAAAGAAATGCCAGGACTTAATCCCAAAGTCGTTGTCCATCGCCTGTCCATCAAAAGGGGAGTGTCACCAAAAAAGCAGCCCCAGCGACGTTTCCGTCCAGAGTTGGTACCTGAAATTGAAAAAGAAGTCAATAAACTCATTGAAGCAGGGTTCATTCGGGAGGTAAAATATCTAACTTGGATCGCAAACATTGTCCCCGTAAGGAAGAAAAATGGACAACTTCGCATTTGCGTAGACTTTCGGGATCTTAACAGCGCATGTCCAAAGGACGATTTTCCGCTCCCCATCACCGAACTCATGGTTGATTCGACCACGGGGCACGAGGTTTTGTCATTTATGGATTGTACTGCGGGGTATAATCAAATCCAAATGGCGCCAGAAGACCAGGAGGCCACAGCTTTTCGCACTCCCAAAGGCATTTTCTGTTACAAAGTGATGCCTTTCGGCCTAAAGAATGCGGGGGCAACATATCAAAGGGCAATGCAAAACATTTTTGATGATATGCTCCACAAGACAGTCGAGTGTTACGTCGATGACTTGGTAGTCAAATCTAAAAAGAAATGCGACCATATTCTAGATCTTCGTAGCATCTTCGAACGGCTACGGAAATGTCAGTTGAAGATGAACCCACTCAAGTGTGCCTTTGGAGTCACTTCTGGAAAATTCTTGGGCTTTGTCGTCCGCCATAAAGGGACCGAGATTGATCAATCCAAGATCAAAGCAATCCAAGAAATGCCTGAGCCTAAGAATCTCAGGGAGCTTCGTGGCCTTCAAGGTCGCCTGGCATATATTCGAAGGTTCATATCGAATCTAGCCGGTCGTTGTCATCCTTTCAGCCACCTCATGAAAAAGGGAGCACCTTTTGATTGGGACAAGTCATGCCACGAAGCGTTCGTGAAAATCAAGAACTACTTGTCGAACCCTCCAGTATTGGGAGCACCAATCCCTGGCAAGCCTCTCATACTCTACGTCGCGGCTCAAGAACAATCGTTGGGAGCACTATGTGCTCAAAAGAATGAGGAAGGAAAAGAAGTAGCTCTGTACTATTTAAGTCGTACATTGGTGGGGGCTGAATTGAAGTATTCACCCATGGAAAAGATATGCTTGTCACTTATATTTGCCGTTCAAAAACTCAAACATTACATGCAAGCGTATACGGTGCACGTTGTCTCTAAAGCTGATCTTATCAAGTACATTCTGTCAAGGCCGGTCCTCAGTGGGCAGCTTGCGAAGTGGGCTATGATCTTGAAGCAGCATGATCTTGTTTATGTGCCACAAAAAGCAGTCAAGGGGCAAGCACTAGCAGACTTCCTAGCCGATCACCCAATTCCTGATGAGTGGGAGCTAAACGATGACTTGCCAGGTGAAGATGTGCTCTTTGTCGATATCCTCCCACCTTGGGAAATGTACTTTGACGGAGCTTCAAGAAGTGATGGGGCTGGTGCTGGTGTAGTGTTTATCTCCCCTGAAAGGCATGTCCTCACCTATTCATTCGTGTTAACCCAGTTATGCTCGAATAACACGGCTGAGTACCAGGCATTGATCTTAGGCCTTCAAATGGCTACCGAAATGGGAATCAAAGACCTTGACATCTACGGTGATTCACAATTAGTCATCAAACAGCTTCTCGAGGAATATGAGGTCAAAAAAGACGACCTCATATCCTATCATAGATATGCCTTGCGACTGCTCGACAAGCTTGAAACCATCAAGCTACAGCACGTTCCTAGGAGTGCCAACAAGATGGCTGACGCACTCGCAAACCTTGCAGCCACTTTGGCACTGGGGGCAGAAGAAGGCACGAATGTCCCTGTTTGTAACCGATGGGTTGTCGCACCTCTCACTGAAGAGTCTGGGGAAGAGGTCAATGCGGTTAGCGCCCAAGAAGTAGACAGAGAAGATTGGCGTCAACCACTCATTGACTACTTGCATCATGGGAAGCTCCCTAACAATCCAAGGCATAGGACAGAAATCCAACGAAGAGCTCCCCGCTTCTTTTATTTCAATGAGACTCTTTATCGGCGTTCTTTCCTTGGCATTTGGTTACGATGCTTGGGAGACGAAGAAGCAGGACAAACAATGGAGGAAGCACACTCAGGAATATGTGGTGCGCATCAGCCAGGACCCAAATTATATGATCGAATCAAGATAATGGGTTATTACTGGCCTACCATGGCACAAGACTGCATGGACTACGCGAAGAGGTGCGAGCCTTGCCAGTTTCATGCCAATTTTATTCATCAACCTCCTGAGCCGCTTCACCCAACCGTGGCATCTTGGCCATTTGAAGCTTGGGGACTGGATGTCGTAGGGCCTATCACTCCAAAATCCTCCGCATGTCACTCGTACATCCTGGCAGCAACTGACTACTTTTCCAAATGGGCAGAAGCAATCCCACTCAGAGAAGTCAAAAAAGAAAATGTCGTTGATTTTATTCGGACCCATATCATTTACCGATATGGCGTGCCTCGATATATCATCACTGACAATGGCAAACCATTTGTCAACAAGCTGGTGACCGCTCTTTGCGAAAAGTTCAAGTTCGTCCAACGCAAATCCTCGATGTACAACGCACCAGCAAATGGATTGGCAGAAGCTTTCAATAAGACGCTCTGCAACTTATTAAGCAAAGTGGTGGCAAAGTCAAAACGTGATTGGCATGAAAGGTTAGGGGAGGCTCTTTGGGCATACAGGACCACGCACAAGACACCGACCCAATCAACCCCTTTCGCTCTGGTGTATGGGGTTGAAGCGGTGTTACCTTTGGAACTTCAAATCCCTTCGCTCCGTATTGCCATTCAGGAAGGCTTAACAGAAGATGAAAATCACAAGCTTCGCTTGGCAGAACTTGAGGCCCTGGATGAAAAAAGACTTCTGGCGCAGCAAAAGTTGGAATGCTATCAAACTCGCTTGGCACGAGCTTTCAACTAGAAAATACGACCGCGTTCATTTCAAGTTGGAGATCAAGTGCTTGCAATGAGAAGACCGATCATTATCCCACACAAGACTGGAAGTAAGTTCACTTCCAAGTGGGATGGCCCTTACGTGGTTCGAGAAGTTTACACCAACGGCGCCTACAGGATTGTCGGTACCGACGGAGTACGAGTTGGGCCGATAAATGGAAAGTTCCTAAAACTTTATCATCCTTAGTATGTTAATGCATGTAGACTCCTAAGCAAGAGCCTAAACTGCTCACTGTGACCCCAAAAAAAAAAAAAAAAAAAAAACTTTGTACTACTCCTGGCCCGCATGAGTTTAAACTGTGAACGGCAAAACAAAATAAATGAAAAGTGTTACGTCTTTGAACTACGTATGGCTTGATCCTTTAGGGTATTATATTCTCTTTAGGTACGTAGGCAACTTGGGTATATTTCCTAAATACAGCCATGAAAAAAAAAAAGGATGAATAAATTGTGTTAGTGCATTGGTTTTGTTCATTGGATACAGCTACATACTATTGCGTAAACTCGAATTGAAAAATTCATCTTATTGCAATATACCAAAACCAATTACAATAAAACCATACTGAGTTCAAAAAGAAGTAGCAAGTTGTAGAGAAAAAAAAAATAATCTAGAACAAATCCACTGGATATGGTCTAGGCAGCTAGTGCGCCTAAAAGCTCTTGGACTCGTTGCCTTGCTGTTTCAACTTGAGCCGTTTCTTCTGCGGTAACTTGGGGCGCAGCATCTAAATCAGCAACCTCTTTTTCAAGAAGAGATACACCATCTTTGGCTTTCTTCAATGAAGCTTCAGTCTCTACTAATTTGTCTTGCAATTCCAGCTCATTCGCCTTTGCTTGTTCAAGATCTGCTTCAAGTAGCTTCCTTCGTTTATGAGCTTGGGCGATAGCAGCAGTTGTCTCATCAAACTGTGCACCAACCTTTTTCACCGAGCCACGTGCCTCCCCAAGCTTGTCCAACAGGGTCGCTCGCTTGTTTAGCATTTCTTCGGTATGAGTCCGACCTTCTAATTGGG
>JACYFF010019584.1:12306574-12322677 GCA_017589665.1 Selenicereus undatus
ACCACAAGAACTCCACTATTCTGTGTCCTTGCACTAATCTCTCTACTCAGTGTATGAAATTTAAATCCATTAGTAATGTAACCAGTGTAGCTCTTCACATATGGTGTAGGCCCTCGAGCCAACGATAAAAGCTCCTCCCCATGAGGGCAAGTTCCTTGTTCATACAACTCTTCCACCTATAGAACAAAATCAAATATACAAATTAGACATAATTTAAAACAAATATCAAAACACTTTATCTCAAGTTAATAACTCACTTTAGCCTTAAACCACTCCTTAAAGTGGTTGTTCTTCTCATCCTCTATCATCTCCTTCGAACAACTCTCCAGCATAAGATAATGCTCTCTAAAGAACATATGACATTAGTATTTGCTCCTAATAAAATGACACTAGTTAAAATTATTTAAAAGATGCAACTTACTGAATAAAAGGTTAACGCTTCAGGGCAATTCATCAAAGCATACATATGGGCCTGTTGTTTTTCCCTCTCATCCATGTCGCACATCTTCATTGCTCCAAGTGGCCTTCCAGGATGCGAAAAAATACTTAGCATCTTGCCATGTTTGACACCACCATCATCATTCCGCCCTACACGATTTACTTCTGTCTCAATCCCATGTAAGTATCTGGAGCAAAGAATCATACACTCATCCGCAATATAGCCCTCTGCCATGGAACCCTCCGGACATGCCCTATTACGAACACGTGACTTGAGTCTAAAGAGATCTCGTTCCCCTGAATACATCCAACGGAACTGAACTGGCCCACCAATGATAGCTTCATCTGCCAAATGGATAGGTAAATGCAACATGACATTAAAACATGCCAGAGGAAACCACCTTTCCAACTTGGACAAAGTTAGTGGCATTTGGGCCTTGATTGCTTCCAAGTCTTCTACCTTCAATGTCTTAGCACACAAAACATTAAAAAACATAGACACTTCCATAATTGCCTCGCTTACTTCCTTCATAGGCATGCCTGTGCGTATAACTAGAGAAAGTAATCTTTGGAGAAGAATGTGGTGATCATGGCTCTTTAATCCTGAAATCTTACATTCTTTCATATTCACGCACCTAGAGATATTTGAGGAAAAACCATCCGGTACCTTAACTTCCTTTAGAAACTTGCATAACTCTTGCTTTTGCTTTCGAGATAATACATAAGGAGCTGGTGGTAGCTCAAGCTTGTCACCCTTTTCACGAGGATGCAAATCTTCCCTAATATTAAAGGCTTGCAAATCTAATCGAGACATGGCGGTATCTTTCGTCTTTCCCTTCATGGTCATGATAGTTCCGAGAATGATATCAGACACATTCCTTTCAATGTGCATAACATCCAAATTATGCCTTAGTAAATTGGTTTCCCAATAAGGCAACTCAAAAAAAATGCTTTTCTTATTCCAATTATCGCCCCTTTTTTCATGGTTAACTTTCACTTTCACATGAGGAGCTTTGCTCAAGGGAATTCCCTCTAGATCACGTACCTGGTTCACGACATCGCTTCCACATAGTGGGAGAGGAGGTCCTTCTAACTCTACATTGCCAAACCAATCTTTCTTTTTGCGCCAACCATGATTCTTAGGCAAGAAACGTCTATGGCGCATGTAAACTTATTTTGCACAATGTTGCAATCTTAGAGAGTGAGTGTGCTTATGACACACTGGACAAGCAAGCTTTCCCTTGGTGCTCCATCCAGACAACATTCCATACGCTGGAAAATCATTTATGGTCCACAATAAAGCTGCATTAAGCTTAAAATTTTGCCTTTTGGATGCATCATATGTGTCAACCCCTATTTCCCATAACTCTTTCAGTTCTTCTATCAAGGGTTGCAAGTAAATATCTATTGCATCACCAGGACCTTCAGGACCAGGAATGATTAAGGATAATATAAAGTTGGCTTGTTTCATGCAATTCGAAGGAGCCACATTGTAAGGAACAAGTATCACAGGCCAAATACTACAAGGAGTCGATGTGTTCGAAAATGGTTGAAACCCATCGCTCATCAACCCAAGCCTAACATTACGTGGTTCTGAGGCAAAATCCTAGTGAAGTTCATCAAATGCTTTCCATGCTTTAGAATCAGCGGGATGCCTCATAACTCCATCTTCAATGCGTTCCTCATAATGCCAGCGCATCTCAGCTGCTATCTTGGAACACATGAAGAGACGTTGAAGTCGTGGCTTCAATGGGAAATGGCGTAAAACTTTAACTGAAATTTTCTTCCCATTTTCCTTTCTCTTTTCTTCCCCGCTATGCTTCTCATCTTTCCACCTTGATGCATGACACACTTTGCAAGCATCAAGTTTTGCATCTTCTTTCCAAAATTGCAATCATTCCTACAAGCATCAATTTTATTGTATGAGAGTCCAAGGCCTTTAATTGTCTTCTTAGCCTCATAATAGGACTATGCTAGGGTAGACCCAAATGGCAGCAACTCATTCTTTAGAAACTTAGCAACATAGTAAATGATTCATTACTCCACCGACCAAGAGACTTAATATGCAGCAATTTCACCATGGCAGATAATTTAGAACAAGTAGAGCCTGGATACGCAGGTTGCTCAAAGTCCTTTATTAACCTAAAATTTTTTTTGGCATCATCATTAGGTTCCTCTGTACAATCAACAGCGTTTGATGCTCCCATCTCAACACCTTTTTGAGTGAGACCATAATAAATAGGAAATAAATCCTTAATCATTTCATCCATTTCATCATCACTTTGAGAATCACCGTCTAAATCTTCCTCTACACCAAATTCATCTTGCATCTCATCATCGTCACATTCAAGGTCATCGGCTTCTTCTCCATGATGATACCAAAATGTGTAACCTTCAATAATCCCATATGCTATAAGATGTGTTTCAACCACATCTCTTGTATGCTAACTGGAGTTGCAACATTTCACACAAGGGCATTTGATAACTTGGGTTGCCTCCCCTAATCTATCAAATGCAAACGAAAGGAAGTCCTTTATTCCTTCGTTATATTCATCACTAAGACGATCAATAGAAGATAGAGTCATCCAACTCTTATTAGGTGCCATGTCTGTGCAAAAAAAGTAATTAGTAGTACCTATACATAAATAGCAAAACAAATAACACGAAGATATGTGAAGATAAATAAGAAAGTAATGCTCTCAAACAATTATGGGCAAATACGATGGAAAAACATACTGGCAAAACATATTTCATCAACAAACTTTGACTAATATGAATACCAAATAATCAAGGACAAGACATTGACAAGTCACTAAAGAATTTCATAAAATATCAAACAAAAATCAAGCCCAAAAATACATATCTTTGCTTATATTTTTCTTACCATCTCTACCATTAGTAGGAGTTGATACATCTCCTTTTGTCTTGAAGTAAACAATGACATTCGAATTAGTTGTTTCCTTGTCGATGGTAACTCTATAGGAGTCTGAGACACACAAGTCATATTGGTTTTCCCACCACATTCTACATTTGTAGTAACTGAAGGTTCAAAAAGGTTGTTTTGATCTATTACCTCACTTTCATCGACAATGTTATGGGTAACCAATGGCAAGGTAAGCCCTTGAAGAGGTTTATCAATCACATATATATGGACAATATTGCACTTCCGAAGTTTGGGTGCCATATCTACAATCTCCTTGTCACCAATAATCCTTCTCAACTCACCACCTCCTCTAGAACTCCTCCACCATAGTTCAGTCACATTGCCCTTATAATTGCAATCCTCTTTCAACAAAGAACCCAACTCAATGAAAGACAATTTATCATAGTCATAGTCAAGTTTAGTACAACCAATCTCTCCTACATAACGAATTTTCTTATGCCTTTCCTCAAAGTTACCCCCATAATGGAAGTGCAACGTAATTTTAAAATCTAAAAGCATCTGCAATTTCAAAAATCACATCATTAGTCTCATGAAGCATGGCATCTTTCACCAATAAAGATTTTATAGTACCATCTATAGATGACAGTATAAAACTATAGTCCAAGAGGACAACAAGAAAATGCTTTGATGGCTCTGAAGACACAAATTGGAGAGAAACAAGAAGGAAAAATCACATTAATAATATTCCCTCTTAACAACAAGAAAAGTGCAGTGACCATTTAGGACGGAAATAATATTCCCTCTTAAAAACATACTAATTACGACGGTCTTTATCCTCCATCGTAAACGGATGGTCGTAAATAAACAAATTTCTAGTAGTGATAACTATCACATTTGTGTTAGCCAGATACCATTCAAGGAGTTAACAAATCTTTGCAAAGTTAAATAAGCAAAAAGCATGTTAGTGTGACAAATGAGATGGAAAATTCCGTGACACTGTTGATGGACATCTAAATCAAAATATGAACAACCTTCGATTGCCCAATTTGCTAAATCAAGTAAATGCTTATTGTCCACACATAAATCTATCATTAAATCTAGCAAGCGCCTTTCATAACGAACTTTTAGTTTTTAACTCCTCATTCGTAGGTGGATAACCAAAATGCAAGAGTTAGGGAGAAGACAAATGTAACTAGTTCCTTAAACCCAAAAGAGCTAAACATTGCTCAGAGGCTTAACTTTGACCACGTGAGGATGCAAGGATGATACATTAACCAAACACCTGTTTATTGTTTCAGTAACCTCATGTTTACGTGGCCTGCCAGATTTAGACATAACCAACTGACACCTTGCTTTTTTTTTTGGGTGTATATAAGTCTTTAATCTTGGTGTTCTGTACTCCCAAGCACCATAAATGTATAACATTCTTTGAACAAGAGACTCACTTGTACTGGTATCTAACTGTTACTTTTATTTTAGCAAAAACCATTACAGGAGTTAATAAGTTTTGTAAGAGTCAAATCAGCAAGAAGCAGGTCAGTGTGACAAATGATATGGAAAATTCCATGATGCTGGATGATGGACATGTAACCCAAAATATGAACAAGTCATGATTGTCCAATTTGTCGAGTCAAGTACGTGCCTATTCTATACACAAAAATATATCATTAAATCCAGTAAACGCCTTTACTAATGAACTCTCATTTTTAAAGTCGCTCATTGTATTGTAATTCTTTGTAGGTGTATGAGCAAAATATAAGAGTTAGGGAGAAAACAGATGTTACAGGTTCCTCAAACTCAAAGGAACTGGACATTGCTCAAAGTCTTAACTTTGACCAAAAAGAACAGGTAAGGATGCAAGGAATTTGGATGAATAATTTTGGATACAATATTGGATGCAAGGATGAAATACTAAAATACATCCGTTTATTCTTCATTTATAATTATTAGTGATGTAATCCATTTGTATAATGTGGTAAGCTATTTGATAATTATTTTTATTTAGTTGAATCCTATTCAAGGAATTACCAAGGATCCTAGCTTTACATCTATGTGCTCACCGCTCTCAAAGAAACCCAATTGGCCTACGGGATTCATGTCTTCAGGAATAAATGGGCAACTTGGACAACGAAGATCAATTCCTGATAGCTCAAGTGTGTTAATTTTTTTTTATCTCATCTTATATGATTTAAATTGGAATATAGATTACTTAGCTTGTTTGCCTCTTACTATCATTTTAATTATGAAAACCCAAAGGCATGTTACACATCCTTAGAAAAGTTAAGAGCCCCTAAGCTGCATTTAGGTCTTCTAATGATGGGTTGCTAGAGGCAGATGTCAGGTGCTTGTAGAAAATGACAATTCTTAGCATGCATAAAATTCAATTACTATGCAAAGGAGGAAAAAAGTGGATACTTCTTGTCTTCAGCATGGTATTAATTTGTCTAAAAAGCAGACATGAAAAAGACACCACATGAAGATGGAAAGAGGCCATGAAAATTAAGCAGACATGAAAAAGACAGATGGTATGCAAAATTTATCATAGATTTGGACATACTAAAAGAACCTGCCGACATAAATAAAACCCAAATTATAATGCATATCTACAACAACCTCCTCAAAAAAGGCAAAGAGGTAGGCCTAGAAAGCATGCAATAGAGGCTTCCAATGAGGAAATATAATAATATGCCATGAGAGGACACTCTACCATGAGAAAAGGCTCTAACCGAGGCAGAGAAATAAGCAAGGAAATAAGGACAGGAGCTAGTACAGGAGCTGGGAGAGGCCAAACTGCATCAATTGGGAAAAGCAGTAGGGTATCTTTCAACTTTAAGTGCAGCAGTACTTTTTATGGCATTTATGAATATTTTTCAACTCGGCCCATTATTTCTTTCCACATGATGTCCATGTTGCTAGGAGTAGACCACAGTAAATGGTACATAGAGGAAATCCAATAATATTTTCTCAACCATCAATTGCAAATAGTAGCTCAGAACTGTTTGCCAGGACTCTCAGCTGAAGATTTCTTATAGCTTGTGGTAATAGATGTGTTTCCTGTCTGCAATTTGATTGTGGTAAGACCACTCCTAAACTCTTTAAGAACAACACTCTTTGCCTACACCAAGAGTTGTAATATTAGGCAGATGATGGTTTAGTAGATAGGATTCTGGGAGATCGGAAGAGTACAAGTCAATGTTACGTAGCAACTTTTTAAAAGCCTTTGTACCACTCCTTGTGTTCTAGTTAGGATCGGAGAGGCATCACATGGCAACAACAGACATGTAATGCAACAGTTCGAGTTTAATGTGGTGATGATTCTAGAATTAGACAACAGGGATGCAGAGAACCCTAGCTGAACATAAGCAGCAATTACAAGAAATGCCAATAGAACAACATAAGTCCAGGACAATACGTATAAGGACTAACCAAATTTGTAAAATCATTCAAATTGGTACTCTAGTGATATGCAGATATGTTTGCTTATATAGTGCAGGAGATGCCAGGGATATATCTAGACATTATGGTGTACAAATTGGCTATAAATCTTTTGGCAACACCAGTGAACCAGCTTATATAGTGCAGGAGATGCCAGGGATATATCTAGAGATTATGGTGTACAGATTGGCTATAAATCTTTTGGCAACACCAGTGAACCATAAAAGAAAATAATTTGAACCTGACAAGACACAAGACAGTTTGAGAAGAGGTGTAGAAGCTGCTATATACGGGATTCATCAAGAAGTGTTACTATTCTTGGTGGCTGGTTAGTGTGATGATGGCAAAGAAACCAAATAGTGTCTAAAGGATGTAAGCGTTATACATATTTGAATAAAGCCTATCTAAAAGATTGCTTCCCACTTCTAAATTCTTATTAAAAGATAAAGTTCATATGATTTTGAATTAAGCGAATCCTAGTCATGGTATATCACTTTCCTAAAGTTTGTGATTTGGATGTATAAATATGATAACAAATTAAACTAGTAGTTCAACTAAAAGGAAACATTTAAATGTTATGATATCCCACACTAAATACAGTACATTAGGAGAGTGAAATTAGAAAATGGAAACCTATAGCCACTCATGATGCTTTTTTTAATGAATTACACTTCATGATTGGAGAAACTAAAATAGGCTCTCATCTCCTAAGCCTTTATATTTATGGCATGTGGTATGTTCTTCAAAGAAACTAATTCCAATTGCAGGAGACCTATATATGGAGATTTCTCACCAAAGTACATGAAATGTAGCTCATTTTAACTAACAGGAAAACCAGAATTACAATTTCACTAACAATGACAATGCTTGTTATCATGTCCATGATGATCATAACGATTACACAAACGTTCATTAAACCTATCAAAACTAATAAATAAACACTAATGTGTAAGAAAAATGTGGAGGTAGTGGACAAATTGGCTAGGCACAAGTAAAGACTAATCAATAAAGAGTAATGTGCAATCGAAATTGAACCATTCACAACTTTATATCCAACATGCTCATAACCCTACATTGATTGTACTACTTTGTATCAAGGAAATATTCTACGACTAGTTCTAACTATTATTGTTCTTCATGAAACTTCCCAAGTAAAAGACATTACAAATAGAAACTAATTAGTACTCAACATACAAGATAGAACTTAGATCGCTCTAACAAAATTAGACTTGATAAGTACTTCTCTAAATGAAATTTAAACAACTTAAATAGCTTACCTTCAAACTCTAATAGAGTTGGGACCAACAAAAGAGATAATATACGAAGAAATCAACAACAGTTCTTGTTCACAGAGAGATAAGTGAGAATTTGAAGAGTGAGTTGCACAACCAGTCTAGCCTTGCACCAATACATAGAACGAAGACATGAAATGAATGTTAAGTAATGAATCTAGTAAAATTAATAAATAATTGCTTAAAAAAAAATAACTCCAAAGCACAGAATAGAGTAGCCTAAAATAAAGTTTAACAATTTTTAACACAAATTCAATCCGCCTTTTTTTTGTATTTTTGCTTTTGTGGTGTTGAATATGCCCTTTCTTGGCATAATCAACATGAGAATACACTGAATTTCCAACCAAACCTCAGTAACTCCTCTAATATCAGTCTCAAACCTGAAACATTCCTCATCCTTAATGTCAATTTCTGACATAGACATGCCAACCCTAAGCTTATGCTCATTCCCATTAACTGACGATTCTAAGCAACATCCAATTGATGACTCAATGCTAAAATAAAGGTTATGGGAGTAGTTCTTTACACAACTACTCAAATAAAGGTTCTGGGATTAACACAACTACTCAAATTCTTTACACATAGGCAATTTGCAAATGAAGATAGGAGACCTCAGAACACTTGTTTCAGAATGTCTATGTGGAATCAATTGGTCAAAACATTTATTGCCCACAGATACTTGTTCCCTCACAATACGTATGAATCAGCTACCCATTGACATGCTTCTAATAATATCAATCAGTGCAGAATAACCAGGGGACAATCCATACTCTGTTCGTTGGATTCAAAAAAAAAATAAGAAAGCCTACCAAACAATTGATATTTTCTGCCCAAATCCCTTATAAATATTTCGCATTTCTCAGTAACCCAATAATTTACGCACAATCACAACATAGCTCAGATCTAAAACTGCTCAAAAAAGTGATACAAGATGCAATTTTGCCTTCTATACATGAAGAGCAGTGTAGAAGGTTGAACAAACCTTGCTAGCAGCAAATCAATGGAAGTCCTAGTTCGGGTACTTGGATTTGTTAAAGAAACCTTCTTAGTAGCGGTTGAATGAGCAATCTCCAGCAAGATAACCGAGTGACCTAGATGAGGATTCAGCAGCAAAGGCACTTTTCATCAGATCTAGCAATCAAATCACCAAAAGTGACGAACACGAAGACACGAACTGAAGCAGATGGAGGATGGGGGTGAGGGTTTTATAAAATTAGAACTGGACAATTGATAATCACCCACCGGCCGGAACAGTAGCAGAGCGAGAGTAGAAGCCCACAGAGAAGAGAAATGAGGGCTGGAGGAGGTTCGAACTTCGCAAGTTGCAGTAATGGTGGATACGACGAGCAATAAAACGAGTAAATCTCAAGAAACTGCCATTCTGAGGTTTTGACATGGAATTGAAGAAATCTCCATTCTAGGGTTCCAGAAATGAAAAGAGGAGGAGTGGCTTCAATTCAGACCTGGCAAAACATGCTTCATCGTGACTGTGGGAACAAAAGCCAGGCAACTCAATTTTTTCTTTTTTCTTTTTCTACCTAGGCGCTTATTTCAATTTTTCAGTAAAAAACACCCGCTCATAATTTCCACTTCCCGCTTTATTTTCTATTTAGGACGGACACCATACAACATTTAGGACGGAATAATTAATCTGTTGTAAGTACCAAAATATTAAGGACGGAAATAATAGTCCTTCTTAAAAACAAACTAATTACGACGGTTTTTCTCCTCCATCGTAAATGATTGGTCGTAAATAAACAAATTTCTAGTAGTATATTATCACCCTTCATGCCATGAAATAGCTCAAATGCGACAATTGTGTTGTTAGAGATTAATCTGCTAAGTGAAAGCAGATTGAGTGTTAGAAATAATACTCGGTAGAAAGATCTTAAGACAATTGGAAACAACCTTGGTAACGAGTTTGTAGGTCAGATTACAAAGGCCAATAGGGCTAAAAACGCCCATGGAGACCGGCTTAGGCTTCTTCCGGATAAGCGTCACAAATGCATGGTTTAACTTAGGAGGAATCAAACCCTGCAAAATAGACAGAATAGTATTGGACACATCATTCCCCACCACATCCCAAAACTTTTGATAAAAGAAAGGATTCATCCCATCCAGCCTCGAGGCTTTATGAGGATGCATCTATTCAAGAGCTTTTTTCCACCCCCCCCCCCCCACCCTAGTATATGGTGCACAGAGGACCTCATTCATAGCATCTGTGACCTTGGCTGAACACCCTTTAGCATATCCTCCATAATTAAAGTTCCTAGAGAAGAGAATAGGTCGGTAATTAACAACAATATGGTCAATCTTTCTTAGCTTAGTATACAAAACGTCCTCCTCATTCAATAAATTCTCAGTAGAGTTAGAAGCTCGACGCATGCAAGCCCTCGAGTGGAACCAATGGGCATTAGAATCCCCATATTTCAAATGATCAGTCTGAGCCCTCTGCCACCATAATATCTCTCCCTTACGCCTTCAGTCTCGAATCCTTGCCAACACCTCATGTCGATCTGCAGCATCCCCTTGTAGTCATAATTGACCCTTAAGCTTCTTAATTTCCTCACTAACCTTGCCGAATTGCACCCTATTCTAGGATGCCAGTTCACTCGCACACATATCCAGCTTTGTGGCCAAAGCATCAACAGCATCCCCAGTAGCTACCAACGACGGTGCATGACCAATGACATTCTCACACTCCGGGCTGGTAACCCACATATTTTTAAAGTGGAACAACTTGCTCGACTTTCCTCCATTACCAGACCGAGATGAGCTCCTCAACAGGATTAGTAGATGATCAGAAAAATTGCTATCAATCTGCAAAACAAAAGCATCTGCGAATTGAAGGGACCAATCCGTGGAGGCACAAAATCCGTCCAATAGCTCCTCAACTGCCTCATCCTTACTCCAAGATTGCACCAAGTATAATCATAGCCAGAATATCCTAAGTCATTGAGATCATTGTCCAAGAAATAATTTTTGAAACTATCAATAACAGCCTATGAATTCAAGAGACCCCCCTTCTTCTCCGAATGATAAAAAATCTCATTCAAATCCCCCCAACCACCCACTGTAAGTCAGAATGAGACCTTAGGTCAACCATCGACTCATTTGTATGTAGCTTAAATTGCGTTTCAGAACACCCATAGATCCCAGTGAAGTGCCAAGATGGCTCATTGCTAGCCCACTGCAAACTTCATCCATATGATGCAAAGAACTAGAAAGAAAATTAAGATCGACTGATCTGTCCCAAGGCATGGCTAATTCCCCCGCTCTACCATGAGCATCCACGTACTGGCCCTCAAAATCACCTAGTTGATTTTTAATAGCCGCCATCTCCACCACACTCCTCTTGGTCTCGAAAAGGAAGACCACTCAAGGTTAGATATTGCCTGGGCCTCGCCTAAACCTTGGCAATTGAGACAAAGAATACTGATTGCCCTAGGCGTTGTTGCTCTGCAACCTCCGCCTCTGTTGACGCATTGACATCCTCATTGACCCTCTCCCTAATTCAAACCTTCTCAGCCGTCTACTTCCCGCCACCACTCTCCAGCTTCCTCTTAAAAACATCACTTCCCGGGAAAATCACTGCCTCCTCATCCACTACCATTTGGGTAGCTTCCTCCTCATCCACAGCCACTTGACTCCCTCCAGCCCCATCCTTAGTGTGACTAGGCTTACTAAACATCAGCCTTTGTTTAGCATTCTGGTTCTTCTTGTCCTTCCTAACTGCCTTATATAACTAGCGTTCCTCCTGAATATCCACCTCTGCGTTACGTGATGAACGATAAATTCACCCATTTTCTGTGCCTCTTTCACCCACTTTTAGCTTATTTAATAACTTAAATCTTATGATTTTTACTTGTTTTACTTATGTTTTGCAGGAAATAACTCTAAATCTAGCAAACGTCGCAAAAAGGGACGAAGACGGGACGAAACGAAAAAAAACAGTGAAAACCGGCAAAACCGGACAAACAAGGGTGGCGACACCGTGCCACCAGTGAAGTGGCACGGTGTGGTCGTGCCATGTGGCACGATCGTGCCTTCCCCCCAGTTCGTCGTTCGCTCGAGTTTTTCTATTTAACCCTTCTTCGGGTGTTTTTGCGGGGGCGTTCGGGGTTCGCTTCGGTCTTCTCCCCGGCGATTTCTAGGGTAATGTAGTTTAGGTTTTAGCCAATAAAACCTCAATAGGAGGATGAGTTTAGGATTGAAGATTGTAATTTTGGATTCAACCTGTGGATTTCAAGTTCCTTCTATCAATTCAAGACTAAGTTTTCTCTCTCTTTCTCTCTCTCTTTATTTCACGCTTTCGTTCTTGTTTTGATTTTTGTTAGTTTAATTCTTGAATTCGATTTGTTTAGTTTAGATGTTTAGTTTTCATTGTTGATTCATGCTGTTTAGTTGTTTAGAATTGTTTTATTTCATTCTCTTTGTTTTGTTCTTCAAGTTTATGTTATTGTTTGTTAGTTTAGGTTTTGTGATGTTTGTGATGTTTAGTTGGTAGATTGTGTTGACTTGGATTGTGAATAGCCTCTTGATGGCTAATTAGTCTTGTATTTGGCCTAACCAAACCCGATCTATGCCTAGAACTTAGAGTTTTCCTTCACGCCCGCCAAATGTTCGATGAAATGCTTGAGAGAACTTTCATCCGTATTTTTGGGCGATTGACTTATGCTGAGAGGTGAGGCCAATTAGCTAGTGTGGGAGAGGGAATAGTCGAGTTCGGGACATAAAAATAGTATCTGAATCGAGTTAGGTCCGGGGTTGCTAGCTTTGTGGTCTAATTCGACTAACCCCACGAAAGTAGGTGGTTACGCGAATTAGACTAGCTCATGACCCTTGAGAGAGGGCTTGGGTGGTCTTTGAAGGTGCAACCGATCATCTCTTGTTCTCAGTGTGGTTTGCGTAGGTTAGGACTCGTCTTGATTAAGTGGTTCATCACTTGGTGAAATCATAAACCCAAGTCCTTTTTTGTTTATTTGTTTTAGTAGTTTAGTCCTTCTTCCTTCACTCTCACTCTGGCCTAGATTGAGACGCTTTAGTTAGCCTTGGTAGTTGGAAACACAACTTCCTGCGGACGACACCCCAAGTACTCAACGATACACCTTGCACTTGGGGTTTATAAATATTAAAACTGTGTAGTTTTTCCCTAACATTACGCCGTCTTGATTTAACGGGTGAACCTCACTACCACGGGGTATATTGAAGTTGAACGTTAGGGGTATCCAAGTCCACCTTCTTGTAAGCCTTGAGGACATGACCCAGCTTCCCGCAACCATAACAGAAGTCAGGGAGCTTAACAAACTTGAAGTAAATCCATATTGATTTCCTATCCACCTTTATGTACATTCCACGTCAAAGGGGCTTCCTGACATCCACATTAACCTCGAGCAAGGAGATCTATCCGCAACAAACATAATCACCATCTCGCAACCAATGAATGTCCCAGTTTTATCCCCCAAACGCACTAGTATGTCGAATAGCGGGAGTATCGTATGCCTTCGCCTAGAATTGAGCTTGGATAAATTCAACTATAGATACCTGCTTCGGCAACAGAATGCATGCATCGAATGCCCAAGGTCCCTCACTCAAAACAAATTCTCTATCCTTGAAGAAGAACTGAAAAATAAAAAGGTTTTTATCGAGTTTCTGAACCACCAGACCTTTAGCCGACCACCATATGTTCCTAAATACAATATTCATCGCCCTAACGTTAACATTATTCAAGGTTAATAATTTACCCAACAAACTTAGGGCAATCTCCTCCTTCCTCTCATTTGGTACTTCTTCCTCAAATTCAACCAGCTCCTCCTCTTCCTGGGTTAATTTCAACCATCCCAATTCAACCTCTAAGTCGTTCATAGCCATGTGCGATTACTTAGGCCAGAAGAAAACGTCTAGCAACGCCCTAAACTGACTGTAAAATACCACACCATGGGCTAGGAGAAAGGACGCCAACAACCGCAACGAAAAACCACCCACAATCGGGCACAAACCAGTCAACAGCCGCCCTACAAAGAGGATACACGCTCACAGGGCGACAAGGATTCCACATGATCGAGAAAGCTCACACGGCGGCTAGGGTTCCACCGGAGAGCGAAATTTAAACAAATGAACTTAAATTAATGTAAGAGTAATTAAATAGACCATGTGTTAATAAAGGAGCATGTTAAGTTTGAGAGAGAGAAAACAAGAAATCTTGGGAAGAAGGAAAGGAGATGACATCAGTGCTTCGTTATTCCCTCTCTAGGTGCTAAACATCATATATACACAAAAGAAGAGAGTTTCCGCCAAAACTGAATATTGAAAATAGAAAAAACAGTTTGTTACATTCCATAACTAACACACTGAAGTTTGTTGCTCCTCTATGCATGTGCAGTTGCTGCAAGTTGCTGCTGTAATCCTAACACCCCCCTCAAATTGGAGGGTGTGCTAACCCCCAATTTGGAGAGAATAGAGTGATGAATAACACCAGTGAGCGGTTTAGTCAGCATGCCAGCAAGTTGATCTCGTGTGGGAACATGGCTTAATTTGATTAAGCCTTCCATGAGTTTATGCTTGACAAAGTGACAGTCGATCTCTATATGTTTCATCCTCTCGTGGAAGACAGGATTTTTGGCGATGTAGATGGCAGCAAGACTGTCACATTTGACCGGTATGGGAGTGATTGAAGTCAGTGTGAGTTCATGGAGTAATCTGCTCAACCATGACAGTTCAGCAACCAGACGTTGCAGACTTCTGTATTCAGCCTTCGCGGATGACAAGAAGATAGTGACCTATTTCTTAGACTTCCAGGTGATGAGGGTGTTTCCAAGGAAGACAACAAAGCCATTGACAGATTTCCTGCTGTGAGGGCAAGAAGCCCAATCAGCATCACAGTAAGCAAGGAGATCAGAGGTGGGACTGTTATGGAGAAGAACACCAAGGGATGGCTCACCCTTCAAGTACCTTAAGACACGTAAGGCAGCCTGCATGTGAGGTTCCCAAGGACTATGAAGGAACTTGCTGAGATGTTGTACTGAAAAGGCTATGTCAGGCCGTGTATTGGTGAGGAAATTTAGCTTGCCAACTAATTTTCTGTACTTGGTGGGATCTTCTAAGGGTATGCCTTCGTCAGGAGAGAGCTTGATGTTACAATCAAGAGGATAAATGACTGGAGAATGATGAATAAAATCAAATTCTTGAAGTAGGTCCTGAGTGAATTTCCTTTGTGTGAGGAGCAGTCCCTGATCTGTTTGCAGTATCTCTATACCAAGAAAGTAATGAGCATAACCTAGGTCCTTGATCTTGAAAGTATCATCAAGGAAGCTTTTGAGGGCTATGATCTCTGATTCATCATTGCCTTTTAACAATATATCATCAACATAAACTGCCAAGAAGACCACAAAATCTTTGTCCTTTCTGCAAAATAACGAATAATCATTTTTTGAGCGTGTGTATCCTCACTGTAAGATGACTGTACTAAGCTTGGCATACCATTGCCTAGAAACCTGTTTAAGGCCATAAAGGGATTTATTGAGCTTACAAACTGCATTGGGAATATCTGAAAATACTCCATGAGGTAGCTTCATGTATATATCTTCATGGAGATCTCCATGAAGAAATGCATTATTGACATCAAGCTGATGCAAATGCCAACCCTTTTTCACGGCCACTATCATCAGTACCCTTATAGTGGTCATCTTGACAACTGGGGAGAAGGTTTCATTATAATCAATCCCTTCCTTTTGGGTGAAACCCTTCACGACAAGTCTAGCTTTCAGCCGTTCAACACTCCCATCTACCTTGGTTTTGAGTTTGTAAACCCACATACAAGCTAGCTATAGGCCTTTTTCCATGAGGTAGAGGAACTACAGTCCAAGTGTTTGTCTTTGATAAAGCCTGCAACTCTTGTTGCATGGCAGCCTGCTAGCCTGGATGGGAAGATGCTTGCTCAAATGTTTGTTGTTCAGTAAAATCTAAGGATGCTAAAAATTTTTGACTGTCAAGGCTTAAGCAGTACGCTGGTAGAGTTTGTGGTTGGACGCTGAGATTTGTGAGAGTTGTGAAAC
>JACYFF010019584.1:12322687-12354947 GCA_017589665.1 Selenicereus undatus
GAGTGTTTACGGGTTTGGAATAATGCATGCGGAACCGTTCCAAGACTTTTTTGATATACGCCTCTTGGCTCATACCTAAGAGTTTCTTGGAACGATTCCTTACTATTTCCACACCTAGGACATACCTGGCTTCACCCATATCCTTCATTTCAAAAACGGAGGATAGCCACCTTTTAGTAGCTTCGATCATCTCCAAATTATTCCCAGCCAATAGTATGTCATCAACATATAAGGTAAGAAACATAATCCCTCCGGTTGATCTTTTGACATACACACAATGGTCCTCCGAAACCATGGATAAGCCAAAAGAGGTTATGGCTTCATGGAATCTTAAGTATCAAGACCCGAAGGACTGCTTTAGACCATATATGGACCTTTTAAGACGACACACTTTGTCCTCTTGCCCCTTTGATACAAAACCAAAGGGTTGGTTCATGTAGATCTCTTCCTCAAGGCTGCCATTGAGGAAAGCAGTTTTTACGTCCATTTGAAACAACTCTAAGTCCAAATGGGCAACCAAGGCTAGGAGTAGGCGAATGGAGGCAAATCTCACCACAGGAGAAAATGTCTCTTCAAAATCTACACCCTCAATTTGTGTAAACCCTTTCGCCACTAAACGGGCTTTGAACTTGTCGATCGATCCATCTGCCCGACGTTTTATCTTGAAAACCCACTTGTTTCCAATAGACTTACGTTGGGGTGGAAGATCAACAAGTTCCCAAACCTTGTTTCTTGCCATCGAGTCCATTTCATCCCTCATGGCATCTATCCACTCTTTGTGGCTTGGTGAGTCAATTGCTTCTTGGTAAGAGGTAGGTTCCTCGACTTCCAAGGGAGTACATAGGAATATTTCCCCTTCGATTTGAAAATATCGTCGAGGAATTCTTCCACGTTCACTCCTTCGGAGCCTAGGGCCTTCATTGTTCGTCTGCCCGGTTGTAGTGTCCCTCCCCCTATCTCTAGGGGGTGTGGGATTCTGAACATGTGGAAAGTTACTCCCACTATCCCTCTGGGGTGTGGGATCCTGAACATGCGGACTTACTACATGTTCAACAACTGGAGATTGAGGACGAACCTCACTCGCAAGTTGACTTTCCTCATGTACAGGAGATTGAGGGCGAATCTCAATTTCCTGGTTAGGCAGTTCTCCCCCATTCCCTCTGGATAGGGGAGGCATACCATCTTCGGTGACTTGGTTAGAATCCAAATTCTCCCCCTCACCGAATGATGGTTGGATGTCTGGCTGTAGCTCAAATAGTTCGACATCCTTTTTGACTTCACCAATGGTCGGGAACTCATCCTCGAGAAAATCGACGTTGCGGGAGTCTATTTCTTTCATGCCACCATTTGGATGTTCCCCGTACATCACATATCCTTTTGATTGTGCGGGGTACCTAATGAACACCATTTTGGTGGCTCTTGGACCAAGTTTCCCATGTTTATGGGTTGGGTTGTGCACATAGCCGGCCGAACCCCATGGGCGTAAATGGTCCAATGAAGGTTTCTTACCAAACCATAACTCATATGGTGTGGCAGGTACACTCTTGCTTGGCACACGATTAAGTATGTAGGCTGCCGTAAGCAGTGCATCTCCCCAGAAACTGATAGGGAGACTAGCATGTGCCATCATTGACCTGACCATGTCAAGCAATGTACGATTCCTGCGTTCCGCAACACCGTTTTGTTGTGGAGTGCGAGGAATTGTTAACTGTCTTTGTATACCTTTTTCCTCACAAAACTCTTTGAACATATCAGAGAGGTATTCACCACCTCGATCAGTTCGAAGGATCTTAACCCTTCGTTCCAACTGAGTCTCTACTTCAGCTACGAAGCGTTTGAATACATCAAGTGCCTCGTGGCGGTGAGATAACAGGTACACATACCCATATCGTGAATAATCGTCTATGAGGGTAATGAAATAGATAGCTCCATGTCGTGCTTTAACGTTCATGGGTCCGCATATGTCTGAGTGGATTAATTCTAAGGGACTAGATGCTCTCATGGCTTTACCGAAAGGCTTCATAGTTGCCTTTCCAGCTAAACATGACTCACACCTAGGTAACTTAACCCTAGTGAGTCGGTCTAGGAGACCTTCTTTAGCTAGCCTATTTATTCTATCTTGACCCACATGGCCAAGTCTAGCATGCCACTTAACAGATTCAGAATTAGAGTCGAAAAAAGAAACATAAGCAGAAGATATATTATTGCAGTTATCATCCAAATCTAAAACAATGAAATCTCCTTTCAAAGTTGCTTGGCCAAACAAATTGCCATTATAGAACAAATCTAAACCGTCTGGACGAAAACCAAAAACAAAACCTAATCTAACTAAAGAAACATAAGAGACTAAGGAGCATCGCACCCCAGGTGCATAGAGGGCGTCATGAAGAAGCAGCTTGTTCCCTCCACGGAGTTTGAGCTGGTATGTTCCTACTCCAAGGACATCTTCTTCGCTGCCGTTCCCCAGTACGACAGTCCGTGAACCCACCGGGTAGCGATGGTACTCCACGAATCCAGCCCTATCTTGAACTATGTGCTTTGTTGCCCCCGTATCTACAATCCATTGAGGAAGAGAGTTAGCAACGAATGCATGGGAACAAACATATAATTCAAGATTGTTAGTAGAAGTAGGTACCTTAGCTGGCTCAGGACAATCCCGAGCGAAATGACCCTTCTTCCCACAGTTATAGCACTTCACACGTGCCATATCCTTAGCTCCGTTGCCCTTGGTCTTGTGCTTCTTAGCAGTACCAGCATTAGAGCGAGAGTTCTGAGGAGGACGAGGGCCTTTCACAGGTTTCTTACCACGGTAAGGTTTCCTGTTCCTGGGCCCCGATCCTTTGGCAACAAATGCCATACTGGAAGGCGCATATTGCTTTAAACGCTCTTCCTCCATTTCGAGGTGTTTGGAGATCGCCTCGAAAGTGTTGATATGATCGCTGTGAGCCATGAATGTTTTAAAACTCTTCCAATGTCCATTATCATTGGGAAGAGCTCTAATCACATTCAGGACTTGTTCCTGCTCAGAAACCTCTTGCCTTGCGGCCTTAAGGTCTCGAACCATAGCACTCATGGTCCGAAGGTGTTCGGGGATACTACGACTGGAGTCTATAGTATATTGCATCCATCTCAGCTGCAAGGTACGCAACCTTGTAGCAGACGTCTGCCCGAACCTAACCTTAAGTTGTATCCACATGTCCTTAGCAGTGCGGAAACGTTCAAACTCTCCCAGGAGATTGTCCCACATGCAAGACAGCATGGTATAGCGTGCGGAACGATCGCGTTTGAACCATGCTTGGTACGTTTTCAGGTTTTCTTTGTACTGCTCAGTTGCAGTAATATCTCTGCCTTGTTCATCTTTTTCAGCCGGAGGAACCATGGAGGCAGTCAAGTGGTCCAGCATATCATCGTTGTTGAGATAAAACTGAACCTTTAGATGCCAAACGTCATAGTTCGTGACATCCAACTTGTCATCAGATTGCATACAACCTATCGTGTTTCTAGTTGCCATATCTGGAAGTATATTTTATCTGTTAGACATATTGTTTAATAATTAAATTTACTAGAAAGCTCCATAATTTACTATGTACGTTCGAAAATTTCGCTAAGCTCATAATCATCACGTACAGTTGTGAATTTGGAGTTTCTTTAATTTAATTATTAATTTCACAAAATATTTAGAAGTTTTGTTAAACTTAATTAACATTTTTAATTCAATTAATATCACAAAAATATTCACCTTTTATTATGTTAATATGCTTTCAGTTAAGGTTTATGAAACTAATTCATTTAATCACAACTTCGTTATATATATATATATATATATATATATATATATATATATATATATATATATATATATATAGCACAAAGTTATATAATCAACCTCAAATTATCATAACATAATTAATGATAATATGAAAAAGCAAAAATAAACAAATAAATTTGCAATTTATAACAAAGATAATGGCCAAAATAAATTCATATAAACATGGAAACATATATTCCATAAACAAAACAAAAAAAATTTTGGCCCAAAAAAAATTCCAAAAAAAAACGTCACCTTTCTAAATGAGGGTATTCCCCCAACCCTTCGGTTTATTCCCCCCCCAACCCTTTGGTTGCTTTTGCTGAGTCTCTATCCCTCCCCCCAAACCCTAACCCGAATCCCAGTCATTCTCTCTCTCTTCTTGCTGACCCCTGCCTTCGATTCTCTTCGATTTCTATCTCTGCCCGTGGCTTAGCTTTACGGTTCTCGATTTCATTCGACGCCATGGCTAGGAGCACGAAGCTCCTTTCTGGGCTCTGGTCGGCGTGACCTTGGCAGCCACCACCGTCGTCGTCGACTGACCCAAAAAAAAAAAATCACCCAAATGATGCAACCCCCCCACCACCGACCCTTGGAGCCTCGATCTATGCTACACCGGCGAAAATCAAGGGTTTTTTGGTGTAGATCGGCCGAATCTGAACCTAATGGAGACGCCCACGTGCCGAACGCGCCACTGAGGCGGTGGCGCGTGGTCTCACGCACCCCCTCTGTCGGCGTTTTTCGGCTTCTTTTGGCAAGGTTGCGTAGATCGGCGATGAATAAAGGGGTCTGGGAGGAAGAAGGTCGTGAAACGATCCTCGTCGGCGGCGCGTGACGGCCACGCGCCACCCCTCCTCGGTGGTTTCTGATGGGTATGATTCGTTTACCCTTTTTTTTTTTTGTTGTTGGAGTCGAGGTCGCGAATTTTAGGCAGGGTCATACCAGAGTTTAGGGTTTCGGGTTTCGGGTGTATTTGGGGTGTAGATGAGGTTTGAGGGTTTCGGGTCTCTTTGGGGAATTTCTGGGTTAGGGTTCAGTGATTCAAGCATGAAAACATCGAAATAACACAAGGCACACACACACAGTGATTCACGGTTGTGGCAAAAAAAAAATTCGTAACATTCAAGGGCCCTTGGTTATTTCAGAGAAATCAGAGAAATAGGACTAATCCCTTACTTGATTATCTCAGCATGTTTTCTATTAGCAGATAATGTATTCATGCTTGTACATAAATATTCATTCGAACTGAAAAAAATTCAATCTTTTTGGCCAGAATGAATTACGTGAACATGCTCTTAACAGATTGTATTGAATGATTGATCATGTAAGCATGCTGGTTTGATTATTGTGTTGCATAATTACAGAAATCAGGCAGATTTGAACGAATCAACGAGCATGCTTTGAATTAGATAAAAGATTCAGACTTTAATCGTGAAAAGCATGTAGGCATGTTGTTAGGGTTGCATAATTACATAAATTAAGCAAATTTGAACGGATTGACAAGCATGCTAGATGAGATAAAAATTCAGATTTGTCAATCTAATTTCTGGGAACTAAACCGAACAGTTTTGGCTCTGATACCACTGATGTATATTAGTTAGGACTAACCTGGATACGGAATTGAACTGTCGGTAATAGCCCACGAACAATAAGAACACCAGATCTCAAATCCCAGCGGCTACTAGAGTCGCCTTATAACGTCACGTTCTAAACCCGATTACTCCGAGTCGATGGTAGAGTAATTAGGAGGAGAGAGAAATAATATCGCTATTTATTTCTGTGTATCTTGGCTGACCCTCTCAAACCTCCTTATATATAGGTTTGGGGGGTTGGCATCTAGGGTTTAAGGAGGACTCTTAGTGGCCGTCGGGCCTCGACTAATGGGCCCGGCCTACACTAAAAAATTCGGATACATTGGCAAGCATATTGTAGTGACGGAAGAAACGCTAAAGAATGTACAAGGTAAATCGGCTTCTCAGAGGAATCTTGATGAGTATCTAGCGCTGCAAGCCAAGCTAGATGAGCTGCGCAAATAGTATGAACAACTGTGGTTCATGAAGGCACGTGTGAACCAGATCAAAGATGGAGATCACAATACCTCCTATTTTCACCACAAGGCAGCACAAAGGACGAGGAAAAATTCCATTCAACATCTTATGAACAAAAATGGGGACTGGGTTTGTCGTGGAGGAGGTATCACTCGCACCATCTCAGATTGCTACACCAAGCTTTTTGAGACTACTAATCCTGCATGACTGAGATGGCATTAGAAGATGTTCGTTAGGTGGTGTTGGAATTTTCCAAGAATAAAATAAAAATGACAGGTTTTTATAGTGCTTATCCGAAAAGGTAGATAAGCATTGTGCCCTTTCAGATTTACCTTTCTTATCCAATCCTTTCGGTGAAAAGGTGAATAAGCATGGTGCCCTTTCAGGTTTAGCCACCTTATCCAATCCTTTCGGTGAAAAGGTGGATAAGTATGGTACCTTTTCAAGATTTAACTGCCCTATCCATTTTTGGTGCCTCTTCAGGCATGATAACTCCTCTATATAAGGAGGAGTGAAATCACAATCACGGGCATAAAATCAATATGAGTGACTGCAGCACCCTCATCGATTAACTTTTGAGAGAACCTTGAAACACACACTTGTTTTTACCAAGTAGATTATCCTTAAGATTATTTATGGTACAATAAATAAGTCTTAAGGAAAGTGTTCATTTTCACAATTTACTTGGTTTATCCTGTACTGCATTCAACCCAATTTTCTATCAATCTTAAGACTTATTTGAGATGGCGTCAATTCGTAAAATGACATCCAACTTTCAGAAGTTGGACAAATTCGAGGGTGTGGGCTTCTGGCGCTGGCAAAAGAAGATGCATTTCCTTCTTACAACTTTGAAGGTCGTGTATGTGCTCAACACTCCATACCCAATAGAGACGGAAAATGAGACTTTGGAGCAAGCCCGCCGAAAATCCAAGTTTGTGAACGATGACTACATTTGTCGAGGACATATCTTGAATAGCATGTCAGACGCCTTGTTCAATTGCTAGAGAACAAATACATGACAGAAGATGTCTCTAGCAAGAATTTCCTTGTAAGTCAATTTAATAACTATAAGATGGTCGAAGGACGTTCTATTCTCGATCAATTACATGAAATTCAACAAATCCTAAATCACTTCAAGCAACATAAAATGCACATGGATGAGACTATTATAGTTTCCTCTATAGTGGACAAACTTCCCCCCTCTTAGAAAGACACTAAAAGAACTTTAAAACATAAGAAAGAAGAAATATCACTTGAGGAATTGGCTAACCATCTTCGAATAGAAGAAGAATTACGTGTGCTGGATGAGTCAAAAGAGCATGTCTCCAATATTCATATTGTCGAATATGGTGAGTCGAGTCAAGTGCCAAAGGGAAACAAGAAGAGGCCTAATAAAGACAAGAGCAACAAGAAGGCTAAAGTGGTTTGTTGGGAATGCAACAAACCAGGCCACAAGAAAAGAGATTGTACCATTTGGAAGCGCAAACATGGCTTGAAAAACCAAAAGGCAAAGCCAAAGGACAACTTTGTAGCCATGATCAATGATCAAATCAACATTGTTCAAAGTGACAATGATTGGTGGGTTGATTCGGCTGCTTCCAAGCATGTGTGTAAGGATCGTTCCTTCTTCAAAACTCTTGTGTCGGTTGAAGATGGAAAAGTACTCTACAGGGGCAATACATCTACTGTTGATGTTAAAGGAATAGGCCAAGTAGAGTTAGTCTTCACTTCCGGCAAAATTCTTACTTTAAATGATGTATATTTTGTGCCGGAAGTTAGAAAGAATCTTATTTCTGGTTTTCTTCTTAATAAGTTTGGCTTCAAACAAGTGTATGAGGCCAATAAGTTTATCCTGTCTAAAGGGCGTGTCTTTGTGGGGAAGGGTTATACTAGTGGTGACATGTTTAAGTTAAATGTAATTACTCCTTCTAGTGGTAATAAGATGAATGATTCTGCTTACATGCTTATGTATTCTTTATCTACTCTATGGCATAATCGTCTTGGACAAGTTCATTATAAAATATTAAAAGAGATGTCAAGACTTGAGTTAATTCCTAATTTTGATGGAAACAAAGAGAAATGTAAGACATGCATGTTAATAAAGATCACTAGAAGTTCTTTTCCAACTGTTCAAAGAATCACTAAATTACTTGAATTAATTCATAGTGATTTAGGTGTTTTTCATAGCACCCCCTCTTTTGGGGGAAATAAATACTATGTCACTTTCATTGATGATTTTACAAGATATTGCCAAGTATACCTTTTACATGCTAAAAGTGAAGCACTAAACATGTTTAGGATATTTAAGAATGAATCTGAGTTGCATTGTGAAACCTTCATTAAAAGACTAAGATTGGATAGGGGTGGTGAATATTATGATCCAAATTATTTTCAATCAACTAGTATAATCTATGAGGTCACAGCACCTTATACACCACAACAAAATGGTGTGGCGGAAAGGAAAAATAGAACACTAACTGAAATGATCAATGCTATGCTTTCTAAATCCGATTGAAGTGAAGGCTTTTAGGGTGAAGCGATGCTCACAGCATGCTACATCCTAAATAGGGCTACTAATAAAAAGAATTCAATTACTCCTTATGAATTATAGAATAAGAAAAAGCCAAACCTGAGTTATTTTAGAGTTTGGGGGTGTAGGATTATTGTAAGAGTCCCGGAACTCAAGAAAAGAAAATTGGGGGAAAGAAGAATTGAGTGCATCTTTATAGGCTATGTTGAACGTAGCAAAGCCTATAGATTTTTTGTCATAGAACCAAATGCTTATATTACGGTTAACACCGTGATAGAATCAATTGATGCCATTTTTTATGAAACTAGATTCTTTTCAATTCCTAAACCAAATTATTTTATTCCGATTACTATGACTCCGAGTAATGATCAAGAACAAGGAGACATAGTGGAAGTAAGGAGAAGTAAACGGATTAGAAAGGAGAAGTCCTTTGGTTCTGATTTTTTTGTCTATTTGATAGAGGGAACAAGGGATTCCATTGAAAATGAAATACCCTATGTTTATAGCATTGATTCGAATCCTAACTCATTTAAAGAGGCTATGGAATCTCAAGATGCTTCTTTTTGAAAAGAAGCAGTCCAAGATGAAATGGACTCAATCATGAAAAATAACACATGGGTCTTAGTTGATTTACCGTCGGGATGTAAGTCTATCACATCAAAGTGGATCTTTAAAAGAAAAAGGAAAGTAGATGGTACCATAGAAAGGTTTAAAGCCCGGTTGGTCATAAGGGGTTTTAGCCAAAAACATGGTATTGACTACTTTGATACATATGCACCGGTGGCTAGGATTGCAACCATAAGAGTTATCATTGCTCTTGCTGCAATTCAAAGGCTAGTAATTCACCAAATGGATGTGAAAACAGCATTCTTAAATAGTGAATTAGAGGAAAATGTGTACATGAAACAACCAGAAGGCTTTGTTGTTTCAGGCCAAGAAAACAAAGTATGCAAACTCATAAGATCATTGTATGGCCTAAAACAAGCACCTAAACAATGGCATCAAAAGTTTGATGAAGTAGAGCTATCTTATGGGTTTAGTATCAATGAATTTGACAAACGTGTATATTCTAAGTTTGAACATGAAAAAGGTGTGATTATATGCTTTTATGTTGATGACATGCTAATTTTTGGCACTGACTTAGAGGAAATAGAGAAAACCAAGTGTTTTCTATCTTCCAAGTTCTCCATAAAAGACATGGGAGAGACCGATGTTATACTCGGTATTAAGATCATTAGAAATAATGATGGAATCCACTTGTCCCAATCTCATTATATTGAGAAAGTGCTTGGGAGGTTCAATTACAAAAATTGCTCCCCAGTGGCCACTCCTTTCGATCCAACCTATAAGTTGGCTCGAAACAGTGGGAGACCTATCGCACAACTTGAGTATGCAAAGGTCATAGGGTGCTTGATGTATGCCATGACAAGTACAAGGCCAGATATTGCATTTGCCGTTGGGAAGTTAAGTCAATATACTAGTAACCCTAGTAAGTTTCATTGGTATGCAATACGTCGAGTTTTGAAATACTTAAAGAAAACTCAAGATTATGTTCTGTATTATTCAGGTTATCCTTCGGTCTTAGAAGGATACTCAGATGCAAGTTGGATAACTGAGAAGGAGGATTATGCCTCTACATGAGGTTATATATACTTGCTTGGTGGAGGGGCAGTATCTTGGGCATCAAAGAAACAAACCTGCATAACCGACTCCACTATGGCTGCTAAGTTTGTAGCTTTGGCTACAGCCAGCAAGGAGGCAAAGTGGCTGCGGAATTTGCTATTGGAAGTGCCTTTATGGCCAAAACCAATGTCGCCACTCTCCATACTTTGTGATAGCAAGACCACACTATCCAAGGTTTATAGTCATGTATAGAATGAAAAATCAAGGCACATTGGACTTAGACATGCCTATGTCCATCAGTTGATCAAAGACGGAGTGATCACAGTTAATTATGTGCAAACAAATGAAAATCTTGCAGATCCTTTAACTAAGGGTCTAGCAAGAGACTTGGTGTTGAGAACATCAAGGGGGATGGGACTTAAGCCCACATCTACAATTACTAGCAAGGAAGCCTCAACTTAATTCGTGGTATGACATCACGTTCTAAGTTCAATGAGTGACAACTTTGCATAGTGATTGGAAGCACTAATATATTTTATCCCAAGGTAAGAGTGCTTGAGTACTGTAATGTTATAAGAGGGTGAGTTTTATACTCTTAATGGATCTTGATTGAATGGCTTGTGTTACAGGAGCATATTTCTAAGGTCTACCTAAGTGAGTGTGAAGTGTGGCCGCTTCAAAGAGCAACAGGGCTTGGCTTGATGCACTCATGATGGATATGGACACATGGCCGGATAATAGTGTCAAATTTTAAGTGTGTAATGAGATTTGTGTGTAAAATATATCCAATTAATCAAAGAGGATGAATAGTTCAAAGACTTGTCTACTATTTACATTCAGATTAATTGAAATTATATTTCACTAAATGGAAGTTCAAATCGCGAGATAGTTCTCCTATGCATAAATCTCCTTGTGTTCTCAGTTGTGATTATGTGTTTGTTGGAATGGCGGGAGTTTGTTCTATATCTTGGAAAAGGCGGGGGATTGTTGGAATTTTCCAATAATAAAATAAAAATGACAGGTTTTTATAGTGCTTATCCGAAAAGGTGGATAAGCATGGTGCCCTTTCATGTTTATCTACCTTATCCAATCCTTTCAGTGAAAATGTAGATAAGCATGGTGTCCTTTCAAGTTTAGCCACCTTATCCAATCCTTTCGGTGAAAAGGTGGATAAGTATAGTACCTCTTTAAGATTTAACCGTCCTATCTATTTTTGGTGCCTCTTCAGGCATAATCACTCCTCTATATAAGGAGTGAAATTACAATCACGGGCATAAAATCAATATGAGTGACTGCAGCACCCTCATCGATTAACTTTTGAGAGAACCTTGAAACACACACTTGTTTTTACCAAGTAGATTATCTCTAAGATTATTAGTGGTACAACAAATAAGTCTTAAGGAAAGTGTTCCTTTTTACGATTTATTTGGTTTATCCTATACTGCATTCAACCCAGTTTTTCTATCAAGTGGTTACCCAGCAAATGAATGAAAGGTCTGACTCACCCATACAGTGAGGAGGAGATTAGACCAGCTCTTTTCCATATGCATCCTACCAAGGCACCAGCGCCGACGGCATACATGTGCTATTTTATCAGAAACATGGGCACATAGTGTGGGTCGATGTCATTTCCCTGGTCAAGGCGGTACTCCCGGATACGTTGTCCCCCTGTTGATATTAATAAGACATTGATAGCCTTTGTTGCAAAAGTGAAGTCGCCTACTGGTGTGGTTGATTCCCCCCTATTAGCCTTTGTAATGTTTTTTATAAAATTGCTTCAAAGACTTTGGCGAATAGTCTTGAGGTGGTACTTCCGTCTTTGATCTCCTACAACCAGATTGGTTCCGTCTCAGGACGATTAATTATTGATAATAATTAATGTTTTGGTGGCACTAGAAGTTTTCCACGCTATGAAATCAAAATCCAGAGGTAGAAGGGAAACGATGGCAGTTAAATTTGATATAAGTAAAGCTTATGATAGGGTTGAGTGGAATTTTTTACAAGCTTTACTTCTCAAGATGGGGCTGGATCAGAATGAGGTGCAAATTATCATAAACTATATTTCTTTGATATCTTATTCATTTTTTGTTAATGGGACAGTTTGTGGTGACGTTGTTCCCAGTAGAGGACTCAGACAGGGCGACCCTATTTCGCCCTACCTATCTATCTTTGCTGCAGAAGCTTTTTCAGGTCTCATAACCAAGGCAACATTCATGGTGCCAGAGCGAGTAGGAATGGACCTGAAATCTCTCATCTGTGTTTTTGTTGATAACAGTTTGCTCTTCACAAGACCCACACAACAAGAATGCTTGAAGATAGTGGAAAATATCAACCAACATGAGGAAGCATGCCAAAAAGTCAATTTCGATAAGTTGAGGGTTTGTTTTAGCAAGGGAGTTGTCAAGACTAAATGGGAGGAATTAGTGATGGATATGAGACTTGCAGAGAAGCACGCTAAATATTTGGGAGCCCCTTCTATTGCAGGTCGTAGCAAGAAGGAGGTCTTTAGTACACTTAAAGACCGAATACGGAAGAAGCTAAAAGGGTGGAAAGAAATATTTCTCTCAATGGCAGGAAAGGAAGTTCTTCTCAAATCAGTCATCCAGGCCATACCACCCTATTTAATGAATATTTTCGAACTCCCAGGAAACATCGTTGAGGAGATGCACCAATGGTGTGTTCGTTTTTTAAGAAATATTTTCGATCTCCCAAGATTATGGTCTTCAAAGGCCCTTCTTAAGGAGGGGCTTTCTTGGCAGGTGGGTAATGGCGCGGACAGAGACAGTTGGGAAGATGCTTGGTTACTGGATGAAGAAGGGAAATATGCTAATACACCCAAGCCAAGTGACAATAGCATGAAGATGGTTAGTGAGCTAATTGATCATGAATTGGTAGGCTGGAAAGTGGATATGTTCGAGCGATTATTCAATGAGCGTGATTAGAAGATTTATTTTTCAATTGCGCCTAGCACAAGAACCCAAGGACAGAAGGATATGGTGGCTCTCAGATAAAGATATTGATATAAGCTGAGATCAGAATCAGGATATGTAAAGAAGAGGAGAGATGACTGTAAAACCCACACATTTCATTCAGAACTTGAAGCCATTTTATAGGCAAACAGAGAACAGAAAAATATACTAAAAATAGAACCCAAAACAACCCATAATCAGCACACACACACACACACACACACACACTACTCCACTAGCTCCTAAAAATCAGAAAACATTATTCAACTAATTCCTGAAAATCAGAACAAACTTGGATTGACTCTAACTGAAAAAACATGATCCCTAAAGGATAGCTAAACCAACAGAAAGATGGCTGATATTTCAACAATCCCCTCTTTAAACTAAAAGCTGTCAAGCTTTAGTTTAGATTCAGCTTACTAAACTCTTCCATAGTTCCAATACCCATCAACCTTCTTAGATTTTGGAAAGGGAGAAGCCTGAGAGGCTTAGTAAAAATGTCTGCCAATTGATCTCCACTGCGACAGTACTTCAGCTCGATTGCTCCATCTTTGCAGAGGTCCCTCAAAAAATAGTACTTAACATCAATATGCTTGCTTCTTCCATGTAAAATCGGGTTCTTGGACAACTTAATGGTTGAATTATTGTCGCAAAAGATTGTAGTAGCATTGCTTAGCTTGAACTGCATTTCTTTAAGAATTCTCCTCAGCCAAATAGCCTGACAAGCACAGGCAGTAGCTGCAATGAATTCAGCTTCTGTGCTTGACAAAGTGACAATGGGCTGTTTTTTTGAACACCATGAAACAGCCCCTGTTCCAAGCATAAAAACATAGCCCGAAGTACTCCTTCTCCCATCTAAGTCTCCTGCATAGTCACTGTCAGTAAGGCCAATTAAATCTGACTTACTATCCCTTTTGAAGAACAATCCAAAATCCTTGGCTCCTTGCAAGTACCGAAGGATTCTTTTCGCAGCAAGCAAGTGCATAGTGGTTGGGTTCTCCATAAATCTGCTTATGAGGCTCACTGCATACATGATGTCTGGCCTTGGAGCAGTTAAATACATCAAACTGCCTACAATTTGCTTGAATAGCGTGTTGTTCACCTTCTTTCCTTCTTCATCTCTGTGTAGTTTCAGACCAAACTCTACTGGAGTGACTACGGAATTGCAATCCTTCATCTTGAACCTATCTAGTATTTCCCACACATATTTCTTTTGGGAAATAAAGATTCCATCATCAAATTGCACTACCTCTAAGCCAAGGAAGTGATGCATTTTACCAAGATCGGTCATTTCAAACTCCTCCATGATGGACTTCTTGAATTCATTAAACATGGCACTGTCATTACCGGTAAATATAAGATCATCAACATATAAACAAGCAATGAGCAGTTTACCACCATCTCCAATTTTCACGAACAAAGTATGCTCATACGGACATTTCTGAAAACCTGCTTTGACAAAGTAAGTCTCAAAACGACTATAACAAGCTCGTGGAACTTGTTTTAGCCCATAAAGAGCCTTCTTCAATTTATGAACTTTATGCTCATTGCCGATCTTAATATAACCAGGAGGTTGTTCGATAAATACCTCTTCCTCCAATGTTCCATGCAAGAATGCTGATTTAACATCCAACTGAAAAATAGGCCATGAATTTTGTGCAGCTATGGCAATCACCAATCTGATGGTGTCATGCCTTGCAACAGGAGCAAAAACTTCTATATAATCAACTCCAAATTCCTGCTTGTATCCCTTCGCCACTAGCCTTGCCTTGTACTTGTCGACTTTTCCATTATCTTTCAGCTTTGTCTTGTAGACCCATTTGACACCAATTGTCTTATGACCTTTGGGAAGATCAGTAAGCTCCCAGGTATCATTCTTTTCAATGGATTCAATTTCAGCATCCATCGCTTTTTTCCATTTTGCTTCTTTGACAGCACTTTCAAATGTTGTAGGGTCACAATCTGCAAACAAGGTAAAATAGGTGGCATCTTCAGATTGTTGAACCCCGGTCACCTCATAGTCTTGCATCCATGCTGGCCTTTTTCGAACACGACGAAGTGATTCAGCAATCGGGCTAGTAGCTTCTGTTTCTTCCACTATTTCCATCTCAGAAATCTCAACAGAAACTTCAGAACCTGCTATAGTAGTTTCTGGTGTGTTTCCATATGTTGGGAGTACTCCTTCTACATCATTGTCATGAAGGAATTGGGTAGGCTGCTGCCTTTTCCAATCCCATGTACTTTCTTCATCAAAAACAATGTCTCTACTGGTTACTATCTTCTCTGTCAGAGGGTTGAACAGTTTGTAAGTTTTGGATGTTTTGCTAACACCCAAAAACACACATTTTTCCCCTTTATCATCAAGCTTCTTTCTCTTCTCATCTGGAACATGTGCATACGCAATACAACCGAAAATTCTGAAGTGTTCCACACTAGGCTTTCTCCCACTCCAAGCCTCTTCTGGATTCATATTTTGAACCGCAAAAGTGGGGCTTCTGTTCAGAATATGAATGCTCCAATTCACTGCTTCTGGCCAAAAGGACTTCGGAATTCTCCCTCTCATCAACAAGCTTCTGACCATATTCAAAATTGTTCTGTTTTTCCTCTCTGATACACCATTCTGTTGTGGTGTATATGCAGCGGTAAGCTCTCGTCTAATGCCATGATCTTTACAAAACTCATTAAATGCAGTTGAGCAATATTCACCACCACGATCAGTTCGGAGGGTCTTGATAGATTTTTCTGTCTCATTCTCTACACGGGCCTTGAAGCTTTTAAATGCAATAAAAGCTTCTGACTTTTCCTGTAAAAAGTAGACCCAAGTTTTTCGTGAAAAATCATCAATGAAGGTTATAAAGTAGCGTTTACCTCCATTGGAAATTGGTTTTATTGGACCACAAATGTCAGAATGAACTAACTCCAAAACACCTTTTGCTCTCCATGACTTTCCTTGTGGGAATTGAGTGCGATGTTGTTTGCTAACAACACACTCTTCACATATTTTGGAAGGAGCAGTGATTTGAGGAAGACCGATCACCATGTTTTTCTGTTGGAGAGTCGTTAGTCCACTGAAACTCAAGTGACCATACCGGAAGTGCCACAGCCATGAAGGTTCCCTCGCTTCAGCCATCAAACAAGATTGAATGCTTTCAATCTTAAGCGGAAACAACCAATTTGAACTCTTTTTCACAACAGCAATAGCTCCTTTAACAGGGTCATAAATTTCACAAACACCATTTGAAATTGTGATAACATATCCCTTCTCTTCCAACTGACCCACACTTAACAAATTATTTTTCAAATCAAGAACATAAAGCACATTCGATATTGTTTCCACAAAACCATTCTTGGTTTTGATCTTTATATCACCTTTACCCATCACTTTCACAGTTGAGCAATCACTGAAACGCACAGTAGAATGAAAGTCTTCATTTAAAGAGGAGAATAAGGACTTACTTCCACACATGTGATTACTGCATCCAGTATTGACAAACCAGATTTCTGGTTCAGGTGTGCCCCCATCGTGTACAGCTATTAATAGTGTTTCCGCTTCATTCTCCTCAACGAACTTTGCACTCTCTTCCTTCTCTTTGTCAATAGGCAGCCTACTATAACACTCAGATGCATAATGACCAAAATTATGGCATCGAAAACACTCCACCTTTGATTTGTCATGGTTTCTACCTTTGCTTCTGCCTTGAAAGTTGAAATTGGTCATTACTGATCTTGAAATTCCTGCTGGAATCTCTACCTCCATGATCTCCTCTTCCTCGACCTCGACCTCGTCCTCTATAGCTGTTGGAGTGAGTATTAACAGAAGCCTTTAGTGCTTGTTCTTCTGCTATGGAGCTTCTGTTTATTTTCTGTTCATGGACCAACAAAGAACTTTGCAATTCATCGAGGGATAGGGCATCTAAGTTCTTTGATTCTTCAATTGCACATACCACAAAATCAAATTTTGGAGCCAACGAGCGTAGTATCTTCTCCACAATCGTTACATCTTCCATCTTCTCCCCATATATTCGCATCTTGTTACTTATTTCCATAACCTTACCATAGTAGCTTGTAACAGATTCTCCATTTTTCATTTGGAGAGTCTCAAATTCTCTTCTCAGGGCTTGAAGCTGTGCACGCTTCACTCTTTCAGAGCCTTGATATTTCTTCTTCATAGAGTCCCAAATATCTTTGGAAGTCTTCTTGGATGGAATTGTTTCCAAGATGGGACGGTCAATTGCCTAAAACAGGTAATTCTGTACCTTCAAATCTTTCAGGCGTTTTGTTTCCAATTCAATTTTTTGAGCTTCTGTCAAGGTTGTCGCATCTTTTGGTTCTTCAATTCCAGGTTCTATCAATGGCCAATACTCTTTCGATCGAAGAAAATTCTCCATCAACATGCTCCAATGGTCATAGTGACCATCAAAGCGCGGAACTGCAGGTTGGATAAAATTGTTGTTGTCTGAAGCCATGAAGAAGTTGCAGAGGATAGAAAAAGCTACTGCCCTTTTTTTTGTTGGGGAAAAACTCTCCAACCTGGCTCTGATACCACTGATATAAGCTGAGATCAGAATCAGGATATGTAAAGGAGATGAGAGATGACTATAAAACCCACACATTTCATTCAGAACTTGAAGCCATTTTATAGGCAAACAGAGAACAGAAAAATATACTAAAAATAGAATCCAAAACAACCCATAATCAGCACACACACACACACACTACTCCACTAGCTCCTAAAAATCAGAAAACATTATTCAACTAATTCCTGAAAATCATAACAAACTTGGATTGACTCTAACTGAAAAAACATGATCCCTAAAGGATAGCTAAACCAACAGAAAGATGGCTGATATTGCAACAGATATATATTCGATGAATCTGCCTATTTATTTGGGAGCTCGATTAATGTTGAAGACTTTGATAAATATTAGGCAATTATTTGGGACGCAAATTCGATACCAAAGGTTAAACAATTTTGGTTGAAACCCGGCCAGTGCTAGCTTATCGACATATTTCGCAGCATGGCATTTATGCACGGTGCCAAAGTTACAACGAGGACCAATGGCATGTGATTTTTGAATGTGAAGCCATTAAAGCTGCATAGGAAGGGCTGGAGGATACGGTAGCTGGCATCAGGTCAAACGTTAATGCCCCTGGGGAGTTGATTGAAGCCTGGCATGAGCAGCTTGAGCACAAAACATTCTTGATATGTCTTACCCTGGCTGGCAGACTTGGTGTAGCAGAAATGATCAAATCTTTAACACCAAGCAAACCCCTATTCGGTTGATTGTGGAAAGGGCTAAGGCGGCTCTCTACGGGATCCAACTGGCATAGAGGTTCTTCTTTCAGAAGATTATCATTTGAGTCCGACTGCTTGTGACTTATTTAGAGGGTGACCAAGCCTTCCCCTTATCTTAGTGATTTTGATTTAATTCTTGATGAACTTTTCTTTTATAATAATAGCTTTTGTTTTTGTGACTGGAAACATGTTAAAAGGGATGGCAACTCCACGGTCCATCACCTGGCTAGGTTTATTCCTTCAAGGGTTGAGTAGGTTTAGGCGTTTAGCTTGGGTTATGTCTCATGTCTATCTCGAGTTATGTACTAATGGATATTCTCTCAATAAAGTAAAGTTTTCTGTTTGCCCTCCAAAAAAAAAAAAAAATCTCTGCAAAGTTTAGATTATTTAAATAAAAAAAACTACTTATTTCTTTAAAAAAAAGTCCAATATTACATCAAATAAAGTCAAATATCTGAAAATAATAGCAGAAATAGGATTAAAAAGATTTCATTAATAATAGAATCCAAACCTTCCCTATATATCGATGAGAACTTTAAACAACTTCTTCGAATTATGAAAGTTGATTTTTACAAAAATTGTGCAGCCTTAATCAGGTAATTTAGATTTGTTTGTGAATTGACCCTTTTTTACAGTCATTTTAAGAACATTTATTTTGTAACATTAACCATTTTAGCAACTTTATTTAAAAAAAAAATAGTCAATTCTCCCTCAATTCAACTCATATTCCTGATAATTGCCTTATTTTAAGGTCTAAAGTGGCTCCATAGAGAATAATAGATTAGCATGTAATCAGTTGCAAATACAATGGAGGATAAATCAAAATGTTGTGAGTCACTGGTAATCTTCCATCTTGCATCTCAAAATGTTGGAATAAAATTCAAAATAAAATTGCAACACTTTTACTTCCTCACTAAACCATTCAATCCTAAAATTTAAGTAATCTTCCATTTTGCATTTCAAAATTTTGGGCCAAAATTCAACGTAAAATTGCAACACTTTTACTTCCCTGCTAAACCATCCAAATTTTAGCCAATTTAATGTTCATAAAAGCTCGTATGTGAACAAAGTGACTAAATTGTGGACGTAAGTAGTCAGGTATCCTATCTTGCAGTGCTAAGGGAATTTTCACTTAGCTGGTTGTTACTCTTCTATATGAGGGTTAATTTTTTTTATCTTGTTTTATCTTTTGAGTCTATCTATTGTACCCAATTATGTAATTGGAAAAAAAGTTTTTTTCAATTATTCAGTGGGCATGAGCCATACAATAATAAAGGAAAAAATACGACTACTATACTGCTCCTCGACTAAAGCTTACGTAAGCAAAAAATTCTAGAGACTGCAAGTTCCATATGTAAGGATTGATTCAAACAGCAACCTACTGACGAAGAGAAAACCTAAGATGAACAACTCTCAAACTTGCTTGTTGTTTGCCATCTCCTTCCTTAGGCTTCTTGTTAAGGGCTTGTTATCCACATGTTTTTTAGCCTCTTCAATGCACACTTTTATTGCAATTAAATTGCTAAGAACAGGATTAGATAGTTGGTAGTATGCAGTGGACTTTTTCTTACTGTATTGTTTTTATCTAGCTTTATAGCCCATCAATGATTTTTGTTTTTTTTTAAAGGAATTATTTAAAGGGAAAAAGTTTTGGAGGTAGTAAGAGTGTGAAAGATAAAAAGTCACCCCAATCAAGGAAAAAGAAACAAACATAAATAAAGTAAACAAATTTTGAAAATTAGTGCAAATGTTAAGTAGGTACAGATTCTCTTCCACCCACTTTATTTTTGGTCCCACCATCCAATACCAACGTGTAACTAAGTTAGCTAAGGGTTCAATTATTACTTGTCATTTTTTGATGTTGGTTCAGCTTTTTTTCAGCTCCCTTTCACCATCTCATATGAGCAAATCTGGCATAAACCTGAAGTTTTTAAACCCAGAACCAATAGTTGAAAACTTGAAACCAATTGATGTTGGTGGGTATTGTCTACAGACTAGATTAATTGATAATGTGAAACACGAGTTGATATTACTTACCCAAGATCTAAATTCAACTCATGCTTAGTTTTTGGGGTTGTCGAACCTTCTTGTGGGAGTGCTATAAGTTTACTAGCTCTTTCAGTAGATCCTCATATGTAACTGCAAACCATAACTAGCATCAGCGATAGGAGTAGACATACTAAAGAGTGGAGAGATCCAATCTTCTCTTTTCATGCAAAACAGCATTCACGGGTGTATTCTATAGATGGGTGGTTTATTTACCCTTGAAGCAATGAAGAACAAAAGCTATAAATTCTTCTAACTCCTCGCAGTTACAATTTCAGATCATTCAACATCCTTGGTAACACGGTAACACTATAACTCTGACAACCAATGATGGCACAATATGGATCCCACTGCAGTAGGCTCTGAAGAGATCAGGGTGTGTGCAACCTGCCTCTAACAATAGCTTCCGGAGAGATTGTTTTCAAAAGAACCACGAAAAATTTTGGGATAGCATGTGTGGGAGCAGTAATAGGTGGATCAATAGCTATCAAAATAAAAATAAGCTAAAGAGTACATAGGAAGCCATTACCAAGCAAACAGCCATCAATTTCTCTAAGATGAGTACTCATACAAGCCTTTCCTCATTAATTCCAATTTTCAAGATGCTTCCACCAGATTCAGGTTCAATTACCACAGCAGGATCCTCCATTGCTGTTAAGACCGGACGCTCTTCTATCTTTGACAAGCTGTACTGGTATCACTTCTGAAGTCTTGAACATGAAGTTTAGCACAGCTGCAAAATGGGACAGAGATCACCTCCATACGGACAGAAGTCGACCAGGTCCTCTCAAATGGCCCACAGAAGAGCCTCTCATTCAACCACCATCTACTCTGGATTCCAACAAAATATTCTTTTGCAAGATGAAATACATGCAATCTTGACCTGAGGACTGAGTGAGTCATATCAGAGAGAAAAAATCAGTATCATGAAATCCAACATTCTTATACCTTCGGCAGACATAACTCTATGTATGGGCACTGGCTCCCAAAACAGTTACCAGGCTAGGTCCCAGGCCATGACTTTGTCTCTGTTTGGAGCTGTGCATATGTAATTGACACCATTTTCAATCTTTCTTTTTTTTCCCTCTCTTTTTTGCCCTGGACAGTGCAAAAGGAGGAACAGATGCAATATAAGCGGACTTCAAAACTTTATTGCACCCGAACATACTTTAAAAGCTGAGCGGGCTTACACTCAATCTACCGCCCGTCCCTCAAAAGTCTCTTCCTTTTTCCTTCTTTTTTGGGGGAGGGGGTTTCTACAGCTACTTGCTTACAACAAACGACAATACAACTATGTTCTGACATTTGAAATGTCGTGGCCAGAACAGGAACTTTCTCAGAAGTCAGAACCCTGTTTATTCTGCGCAGGACCCACAACATGGGGAGGGAGATGAAAATTAACAACCTCCCATGACCATAGGAGGCACCCAAAAGCTGCAAGTGAGAACAAGGTGGATATTATACATAAACAACGAAACCATCTTTCGGGTATAAACAATGGAATTGACCCAAATGGTTTGCATTGTGTGCATACAATCATGCATTTGTTTGGAACACATCTGGTATTAAGCTATAGAGCTAAACTATCTCTACAAGGACCCAAAAAAAGAGCAAAAACACACTGCAAGCACGAACAAAAAATTTACCATAGCCCATGGTGAGTTGAGGGGGTCACCAAATCTAACAAATGAGAAAAACCTTTCAATCCCCCTCCCTTTGGGTAGCATGGATCGGATTATTTGGATGACAAGTAGCTCCCATTGTTCAATGTAATCAGTTGCCATCAAGTCAAACAGAAAATGATGCCAGCCGTACTGGATCATAGCTCTGAATCCTCTGCAACAGTTGGAAGTCCACCTTCTTCAGTAAAAGAGGGATTAAGAAACTTCGCAACAAAGGCCCACAACTTATAGACATCCTCAAAGTTAGTCAGAAAGCTAAGCGAAGCAGTGACAACCTCCACTCTGAAGAACCCACTTTTACCATCATGATTCCCACTTGCCATAGGCCTGCACAACATAGTTTCTTCAATGCTCGAGGCCCCACCATTCTGATGCCTTGCGTAATCCATGACTCTGACATGACTGAGGATCCCAACACCTAGATATATACCTCGTGATTCAGCCAGCTTTTGGACTGCTTCAGGATTTACAAATCCCTTGTTTCTATCCCTCACATTGAAAGCCACTGCTGCACCTCTTTCGTACTTTATTTTGGGTCCATAGATCTGGACTAAAGGCATACTTTTTTCTCCATCTAGGCCGAGCAATCTTAACTGAAGTAACGAAGTAACTAGCCAATTAATCAAAAACCGCAACCTGGATGTAGTTCTATTGAGACCCAGCATATTTATATGATCAAGATGCCGGCATATTATCTCAGGTTCCCTCCTGTCCAAGTCCTCTTGTTCATCACCATACTCTCCATCACTTGAGAACTGATCATCAGCGATACTAGTCGCAAAAGTGTCCCCTGCGTCCCAGCGATGGCTCAGGGGATCTCTGCGGTTGTTCTCCGTATTGAAAGACACCCTCGTTCCCCTGCTACCAAATTCATTTTCTTCCAAGCATACTAAGCGTCCACCAGCAATTCTATTACCATCCCTCCTACCCAGTAACCTGAATTCACCCTCTGTTTCTCTTCTGATTGCACTTCCCTTCATGTCTGAGCAGATTGCAGAGGTGGACCCATTCATAAGACCAAAATTCTGAGATGGAGAGGAATGATTGAAAATAGAGCCATTAACAGAACAATTTAGACTTCCTTCTTCATACTCTTCTTGGGTCTCACTAATATGAGACAGCTCTGAGTGAGCAAAACTTACTGCTGCAGGTCGTCTCTCTTCATGAAGCCCATTGACATTTTCTGTTCCACGTGAAACAGATTGAACAGCAGCATCAAATGATAGCATTTGTCGCTCCTCATGTGAAGGGCTTTTATGCTCAGAAGCGGACTTAGGAGATACTTTCTTGGTGCTCTTCCTGCCTGCAAACCACAAGGATGGTGATGGAGCTGAAACCTGTTTGTCAAGATGGCCCACATTGTCATGTCCCGGACTTTGACCTAAGTCAATCCAGAAGGAGTTCTCAGATGATTCATCCTCACTGAAGGTGGGACTCTTCATCAACTCCCCAACCGATATGCTTTCAGTTTCTTCAAATATAGTGCTTGTGCCATCTCTGTCAGAACTGTTCTCATGCTCTATTTCAGCTTCAAACACATCCCTCACTTGAGCAGAAGTAAATGCACCCGAGAAAGCAGGCATTTGTGATCCCTTCTGTGTGTTGGTACTTTGACCTTCATCTTCAGCGTTCTCTTCATCAGGGATCCCAATCAATCCGTCAAGGCCATCTATTGAGTCACCCAGATACTGTGGGAAGATAGGGGTTATCTTCACCATTCCAGTTCCAGTGAACCCTGATTGATTTTGGAGGCTTGCCAAAACAGATTTTTTTATCAACAAGCACCCAAAGCCAGTAGGATCATAACCAAATACCCTGTAGAATGACGTGATTATGAAATCCGGACGGAAGAGGGACAATCCTAAGGAATCCATGTCCTTAGGACCTAATGAACCAGCATCAAGCAACACATGCCAATTGTTCTGCTGGGCCAATGCCATCCACTGGTATGAGTACTTCGCACCAGTCACTCTGGAATGAACAGGGAACACAAAAAGACCATTAGCCGAATCCTTCTTCCTCCTCTTCTTGCTCGAGATTTGCTTCCTCAGATCAGTTGAGCAGAGCTTAAGAGTAGGCCATCTAAACCAGGCACTATAAACTTTGGCACCCTTTTCTTTGGCAGTTTGAGCCATCCAATTCACAGACTGGCTCTCATGATCAAACATGGTCAACAATTTCTTATTGGTGTGAAAAGGGTAAGCTTCAGCAAGCAATTTAAAGGCAGAACCTCTGCTAACAGTAAAAACAATGCCATACTCATTCTCAGGGATGTTCAGATAGTCCATGATTCTAGTCTTTATATCATGTTCAACAGTGCCTCTCTCAGCACCTCCATACAGCACATGATTACTCAAATTACCACTCATCTCAGACAAGCTAAAAGTCATGGAATCCCAATAATAAAGAGCCTGAAGATAAGAAAATAACCCAAATCCACAGTAGTCAAGAAATACCTTTGGGACTGGACCCGACAGGTGCGCATATTCATCTGACCTCAACTTGTCAATCATCTCGGAAGATTTGTACTTGGGATACATGGTGAGGAACTTGGAGAAAGCCTCACAAAGTTGAGGGATGGACTCCTCAGACTCAAATGTACACTCAGCAGCCAAAGCAGTTGCTCTGAGGAACTCCCTTTGAGCTCGAAGCCTTGCCAAGGATCTCGAACGGCCAAGCCTCTCATCTTCCTTGGAGTCGGACTCAGCATCATCCATGTCTTGGGTGGATTTAAAAAGAGACCCATTTTCAGATGCTTCTTCAAGAGCTTCTCTAAGCTTGCTTTCTTGCAATTTCCTCACAATTGAGGAGCTCCTCTTACTCTCATCATCAAATACAGACCCATCCTTCCTTCTGCTCTTTTTGTCCATGATAAGAGAAGCACAATGGGAAATAGGTTTCCATAGTGATAGATGCATCAATGCTAAGCTCGATCCTCCCTTAAAAGAAGACAGAAAACCTCCAACAGAGAAAACTCCAGTTTCAGGCTTCACCAACTGGCCACAGGCTTAGGCCCATCTAGCACAAAGAATCCTATACAAAAGCAAAATTCAAATTCAAACCTAGCAAAATGAGGCTTCACGAAGAATGAACGCACAAAGCCATACTTTCACAAAAACAAGGTTTTGGTTTCAGGAGGAAAAGTAACACAGTTGCAGGTGCTTTTCCAGTGTGGAGATTTGCTTTGCCAAAACATCCAACAACCCAGAATTGGAATTCCCCAGCGGGAAAACAACGCAGAGAGGGCCACAAAGATTCCAAAGTATAAATAATTGATAATAAACGGGTCAGCAAAAACCCTAGACAAAGCTCACTCACTCTGATTCTAAAAACCCAGAAACTGATACACCACATTTTATTAAATAAAGCTGTCAAGAAGCATATAAAGAATAAACAACCCTAAGCCAAGGTAGGGAAAAAAAAAAATTGGACCATGGTAGGACATATTATTTAAAAAATGCAAAGAAAGAGCTCATTGCATTTTGACTTCACACCCGTATTGAAGAAACTCAGACACACTAAGAGAGAAAAGGAGAGGGGGTTCAGGCCCCAAAACCAACCTGAGGTGGGAAGTAGAAGAAACCTAGATCTCCAAATGCTTGAGAGAGTTTGAAAAAACCTAAAAATCAATTCTTGAGAAGAGGCTCACACGTTCAGAGCATTTACACCTTCAGAGCAACAACATTGATTGACCCATCAATTAGATCAATTAGGTGAACACATAGAGCACAAGTTCACAAGGTTTGAGCAAGGAAAGAAGACAGCCCAGATGGTAGGGCAACAAGGGCACCCTTTTTTCTCTCTTTTCTTTAGCCTGGAAAGCAATAGGGCAAAGCTGCCCACCAAATATGTTGGCCACTTTCTTCCAAGGGTCAAAATGCAGATAGACCTGTGAGGCTCTGATTGTTAATCATAAACGCTTTTTTCTTGATTGATTGGTACTGTAGTTGATTGGTTTTGGGGCCAAATCCACCTCTAATTGCACCCTTTTTTGACTCCTGTAAAACAACAATTTAATGCTGACCCATCTCTTCCCCTCTATCTCTCTTTCTCGCGCTCACCCCTTGTAGCTTGGTAGTAGCAGCAGCAAGCAAAAACAGGGTTTTGGGAAAAAGACAATTGACTTTACAAAACAGTAAACATTTGCTTTTTAGCAATCACTGCTTTTTTGGTTTTTTAATAGTTAGCACTAATACTAAGTCGACTGACAAGATAGATAGTACAATACAATGAATACATGTGAAAAAACTTTGGTTTGGTGGATGGCAAATCTGTTTCATTAATGCCGTTTGCTGGATGGGGCTGTATTTCAATTTTTCAAAGGGTAGTATTGTTGAATTGACTAGCTGCTATTGTTGTTGATACTTGGAAGTGAGATGCCTGCCTAATAGTTTAAATTGTAATTGTAGGTTAGCAACCTTTGTAGTAAATTAGTAATTGTTATTTAGATCATGGGACTCGGCTAATCTGATTTATATGAAAATTATATTTGTATGAACAATATTTTGATAAAAGAGTTGTTTTCTATTTACATTCAGGGGTAAAAGAGTAGATAATTATAAGTCAATTTAGATTGATAAAATCTTTAATTTGATGCTTTATTTTTAATGGAAAAGATGAGGGACTATTAAGCTAGTTTAAACGCTTTTATAATGGTATAACAAGCAATTTTCTCATCTGCTCAATTCTAGTCCAATTCAAAATTTTACGCAAATTCTTGAAATATAAAACAGAAATATTCAAAGAATGTAAGACCTTTATCAAAAAACGAATGTAAGACCTTTCTAGTAAATATTCTCCAAATTTGACTTTGTAAAGAGATATATACCATAAATAAAATCGTTCACAGAATCTCCTTTCCCTAATCAAACAGAGCTCAAAGGCACAAAGTGCCAAGTAAGAGAATTCACTACCATACAAGAGAATCTAAGACCCACACAGACTATGCACTTTATAACCTAGTAAATAGGGATTCAAACACTAACAAAAGGCAACAAGTAACGAACGCACACAAGAGTACAAGTCTTCCAATTCCAATAATGAATAACAAAATCATAAACTCCCATCACAGTCCCTTTCTCTCTTATAGTTCCTTGTCCTTCCTTACTCTATTCACCATCCTCTCCCTCAGTTCTCAATGACCAACTCCCACCGGCTTTCTCAGAAAGCAAAGTGGGGTTTAATGCTGAGGCCTTTCATCTTGTGATTTGAAGTCACATGTTCTGTTCTCATCAGTCCTATAGACGAGATTGAAAGCCAAAACAAAGCGACACAACATGTTAGTCCATAGTACTCTCCAAAAAGTGTTTGCCATCTTGTCACGTTATCCCATCTCGATCAAACATTATACAAATTGTTACATACGGATGGGCAACATTCCCATATGATCTAGCATTTCATTTCCAGTTATAGAAAGGGGGAGTAAATAAAATGATCAGTAGACAAGAGGACTCGATGACAGGCTATTCAAATTGCACTATAATAGCCTCCTCCACCACCGTCCAACCATGGCCATTGGAAATCCCTTCACCTGCCTTCTGAGAGCAGCTCTGTAAAACAAACGCACAAACACTCATTAGCTGGCAAAGTTTACAACAATATAAGAATGCAAAACCCTAACCAAAGCCATGGAAAGATAATTAACAAATTCTGCTGAAAGATTTATGCAGTCGTTCCCCTAACCAGTCAAGATTAGCAACAAGAGAAGTTTGGTTACTATAGGGTTCAGGCTCGGTGATGAAAGTATTGCAAATCAAGCAGTTTACAAAACCAAGATCAGTTTGTAGATGAGAAAACAATAACATGCATATCTGCTGGCCACCAATAATCTGAAGAGCACATAGCAGCTCAGTCCAGCATATAATGCTTAACGAAGGAGGATTACACTGACATGGCTAATAGCTATCTCACCAGCAATTAACCATTACTGTTATCCAGTGAGGGTCAGGCTGGCATGACCAGCATAAAGCTTTTTCTTAGCTCACACATGCATATGATTGTGCTAATTATAACTACAGGGGGACCTCCATATTTAGATGGGACCCTTATGTAGAGTCTCCTCATCAACCCACCCCTTTCTTTTTCTGTTCTGACAGGTAAGACGTATTCTCAAGGCAATCCATCAAGTTCCATATGGACGTATTAAAATTTCACCTAATCTATGCCCAGTTTTGAGGGGCATAATTCATTTGATTTCCCACAAAAAGGATAGTCTTAAGATATGAAAGGTATAGACATATAGTTCGGCTACAACTGTTAAGCACACTAGATATGTTCAACAGACTTTGGGCCGAACAATCACTCCTCCAAACACCCAGCCCACATCACTTAACCCCCCCCCCCCCAAAAAAAAAGAAAAACAAAAGAGAAATAAACAGCTAATATACACAGTTGATTCAAACAGCTAACAACTAATATAAACAGCTAACCGTTCTTCGCGAAATAGGGTCCTCACCTAACATCCCCCAACCCAGCCTATGGTCATGAACAACATGCTCCGCCATTAAAAAAAAGATGCTTTAATCAGATCAATATAGAATATGTGCCAGCGAAGCAGCAGCTTGATTCATCTGTAGTCATGCCATTTAAAGCTAATTAAACAGGAAATTATGAAAGCAGACTGGTTTGCACCTTAGAACACGTGTACACTAAAAGTGTCAACCAACTCCAGTTCTCCAGTAGGTCCTTTTGCTGACTAGTAGCTCCTTCCTGTAGAAAATACACTAATGAAGGCATCAACTGCATCTCGTAATGCCTTTGTTCACCACAAAGGCCGCATGCTCCTGGGTTATTAACATTTCCAGTAGCTATTAAAGGCTTCCCCCCAAAAGAATACCTGATCAGAAAAGTTTTTTGAAAGATTAGAGAGTAGAGACAGCTGCAAAGTAATATGAAAAAAGTACAAACATATCAAACATGAACTACAACACCAGAGGGGAAAAACATACTGAAAACCACTACGTAATATAATTCAGGAAGCACCTCGTGGACCACAAATCATCCCCGAACCTTTAGGATATTGTTTCACATAATAAAACTACTACAACGGTTGAACTCACCAAACCAAACTCTGCCCTGAAGTCCCTTTATGGCAGGGCGAAGGGCCCAGGATGACACAAGTGAACTGCAGCAAAGTTTAAAGGCCAGATTTGTAAGGTGTTCAGCATACACCGTTCCTCAACGGAAGAGGTAGGGGATAGATTACTGAAATTTTTTGCTTTAGTCTTAACATAATCCAATTTTTTGGGGGGGGGGGGGGAGGAATTGCCCAACCATGACATTCAATGGTCTAGAAAGCAGATACATATTAACAGTAGGACATGCCAACAAGAGATTGCCCAAAAGATAACAAAAAATCTAGATATTCCAATTTCCTACAAAGTTTTGACTTTTGGGCAACCAGGCTAATCATTATCACAAGCGCAAAAGCAAGACTGGATAATCTAACCTTTCTATTCCTACAATTTATAAGTCCTAGACTCCTAGAACTTCAAGAGTCATAGCATAGATATAGGGCAGTGGAATTGTGGAACAGATCATATCGTAACTGAACACACTGAGATCAATAGCAACAGAAACAACCTAGCGATGACATAGCTGGAGCTTTGAATCACCAATTAAAGATTGAAAAAGAAAGCCCCCAAAATCCAACTAATCCAAATCTAAAAAGACCATGTCCTGTGACATCTACGTATTTATTTTCCTTTCTTTTGATATGAAACACCAATAGTACCAATATAATAGGATAGCAGCTCATGCCTCATTGGTGTCTTTATGTCTCTAATACAGAGCAGAAAAATCTAGAAAGCACGAGTAGATAATGTAAAACTACAGCCACTGACATCAAGATCAAACACACTACTCAAGTTTAGTAAAGGTTCCTCACCTGAAACATTGCTCCGGGAAAGCATCCACCCGTTTCTTGAACTTAAGGTAAGTCCTGTCTGCATTCAAAGCTTTGTCATACTCATAGCCTTCCTCTTCCCAGACTTCTCCTGGTGCTTGATCATCATTATCCTTCTGATCTCGGTTCTCCTCTATCGATAGTGATGAATTTGAACAGACAGCAGCCAGATCCTTGGAGGATCCATCTGTTTGACTGTATATATAAAAGCAAGGCAGAACTGCAATCAAAAACGCATGAGAATATATAACACTTCAAGATAAATGCCGTCACTGGTTCACACATGAAGGCATGGTCAAAAGCAATCAGCCCACAACCACATTAGCAAAAGCTAACAGGAAAAAACGAACAAGATAATGCTTTCCCAAGAATGTAATCAATAAAATTTTGAAGGATGCCTGTTCATGGTTGTTCTCTCTTTGCTATAATTATGTGAGGCAAATTATGTGAGGCAAACACAAAAATTCAAAACATATTATGCAACAAAGTTATTTTGATCATATCTACCTGTGGAATCAAGTCATTTATTCTTTTCGCCTGGGCTTCTAGTGTGAACAGATAATGTAAAGATAATATGCCCAGGAATATTCCTGATACAGAAGTGAGCTATCTCAAAGAGATTGAAAACCTTACCAAGCACATTAGCATCAACTTCCCTAGTTTTTGAGTTCACTGACACAGATTTTCCACTAGTCTCAGCTTTTTTCTTGCTGGTCTGTTTTGCTAAACCAGAAGCAAGGCTTGCAGCTTCTGAAAGAGCCCTACCCAATTCCTCCATGTTGACATTTTCATCTCCGTGATCTTCTCCATCTGATCCAAAGGAGTACAGATCATCCCACCATTTAGAATTTGAAGCTGAAGCAGATGAGATGCCTGAAGGGGCTGCTTCTGAATTGGCAGCTTCTGCTTCCTCATGTTTGTCAGGTTTCTGAACACGAATAGCACGCCAGCTATAAGGTCACAAGGAAGATTAGATGCATGAGGAAAAACATGCAAGGTGTCCATTTTAACCATAAACAAATATACTAACATCAAGAAATAGAATACCTCCCACAGAGTGCATCCGTGCAGCCAAAAACAAAGATCACACGCTCTTCAATCGTTGAAACACGGCTTGAAATTGGTGCATACACCTGTAAAGAAGGGTGTTGTAACCGATGTTTGGGGGGAAAAACAAAAAAAAACAAACTGAACTATAATACGGCTGAGTGAAACACCTGTGAGACAAGACATAGATCACTTCTGCAGGTCCTACATTTAAGCCGATCATAATTTAAAGAAGACTTGGGGAACGGCCAGTCCTGTGAGAGGAAAAGCAACCCACTAACCAATCAAGATATGAACATGCAGAGAACACGAATACAGAAGCTACAGAAGAAAATATCAAAAGATGGTACCCAAATGGCGAGAAACACTTACAGGAAGACCGCCAATTTTACTTGTATAATGATCAGCTGCCTCTAGATAATCATCAGCCCATGGTCCTGGCAATCCAAGGATGACCTCCCTCATAGCTTACTTTGCCTGAATACAAACAAGCACTCACATTGGTAGATTCCTTACTCCTATATACAGCCCATGGTCCCTCCAATTCTCTGTCTTCTCCTTGTTTCTTTCTTTTCTAACTTTGTTTACTGAGGTTCTTCACCCCGTTCTTTTTATTTCAATCAACAAAATATCACCATGATTTTGCAAAAGTTTTCACACAGAATTACAAAAACTTGACATGGGTTTGAGTGCCCCAAAAAAAAACGCTTGTTGGCACTCTATCTGGTATTTCAATTGACAGAGAAACCCAATCAACCTTGGAACTAAATCATACTTTAACAACCAACAACAACATATAAAGACAGATTAAACTGTAATCAGGAAATTAAGATAGAAAAATGCAAATAATGGGCCAAAGTCTAACCTGAAAATTGCCACAACCGGTAAGTCCTGACCAGTGAGTAATGACTGATATCAGATGGAGTCAGAGACGACTGCCGCAAAACTGCCTTCTGCGAGGCTTGAGTGAGAGCAGAGAGAAAAAGGTGACCGGTTTCAATCGCGTCCCCGGCGACGGAGGAAGCTTCGCGCAGCCGGAATGAGACAGGAGAATCAGCGAGAGAGAGAGAGAGCGAAAGGGGGGTGGATGAAGCTGTGTATCCGTGTATGTGAAGCAGGGGATTCAGGTTTCTACACCATGTGCAGCATTCGCCTCACGAGGCAAACCAGAGGAGAGAAAGAACGTGGGGGCTCGCATTGTTGAGCCAACTCGAGAGGTTTATTTTATTTTTTAAAATTTTTTTATTAATTTTTTTATTTAAAAAATAAAGTTATGTATTATATTAATATATATATATATATATATAT
>JACYFF010019584.1:12364947-12415924 GCA_017589665.1 Selenicereus undatus
ATATATATATATATGTATGTATGTATGTATGGAAAAAGTTAAAGCGGGGAAGACGCATTTAAGGTTCACATGTGAACTTATAGGCTAAGAAATAAAAATAAATTTTGGCCTTTTTTTTTCCTTTTCCTTTTTCATTTTTCGTTTCATTATGCTTTATTGCTTTTAGAAAAAAATAATAATGAAATTAAAGGAATTTGTTGGGGGGGCGGGGGGAAGGGTTCCACGTGAAAGAGAGGCCAAATGAGGGAGAAATGAATTTTCCTTTTTATTTTTACATTTTACTTTCATCTACTTCTCCTTTTTTTTTTATAGAAAAGGTAAAGATAAATAAATAAAGGTCTCAAAAAAGATTAATAAATAAATAAAGGTGGTGAATTTGTGATAATGACACGTAATAAAATCAATTTCATTTTTTCTTTTTTTTCTTTGTTCTTGTCTTTTAGTCCTTCTATTCCCCCTTTTTTTTGAAAAAAAAATACAATAAATAAATTCGGAGGAGGGAGGTCACGTGAAGTATGGAAGGGTAGGGAAAAATTAATTAGCTCTTTTCTTTTTTTTTTTTATTTGGACATATTCTTTTCTTCTTTTTTCCTTTTTTTGGCCAATTATTTTTCTTATTTTCCTTTTTTTGGTTAAGGTTTATTTATCAGGGTTTTGGATATTTGGGATCCTAGGCCTTTCAGTTCTTCATCCAATATCTAAAATATGCAAGAAAGTGATCAAATTCTTCACAAGACAATAAAATTCTAGAATTCGATAAAATAATCCAACAAATTGCAAATTATCAAATGATATCAGTACAAGATCAAGAAATCAACAAATGTTTGCATAAATCCAAAACCAAACAACAAAGATAATCAAAATTACAAAACATAAATTAAATTTAGACAAAAGAAGAGAAAAGAAGAGAAAAGAGATGCTCAACCAAGATCGCACTTGAACCATCGTGCAAATTCGGAATGGAATCCTTACAAATCTTCACTTTAACTCGCTCTCTCTCTGTCAAATCTAATCTAAATCCTAATCTAGTTGATGAAATTGAAGATAGGAAAATGGAATGATGGGATGATGATTTTGCTTCTACTGCAAAAATGGCCTTATTTATGGAGAAACACATTCAACCTCAGCAACACGATGAGGAAAAACGAACAGGCTAACAGTTATGCCTCCATCACGGACCGTGGCATCTACCACGGGCAGACCATGGTACTAACTGGATCTAAAATCTTATACTCTTATTTTGCTCCATGGGCAGAGGATTTGGGGTACCTCCATGGTGGCCAATATGCACTCTAATGAAGTTCAATTGTTGGGTCAAATGATCTAAAATCCTTCAAAAGTCACCAAAGAATCATACCCAAGCATAAGCGAGAATGGGAATATAAATTATAACACAAACCGTATAATTCTCCCTAAAAATACAACAAAATGACCCTAAAATGATATACATTGTAAGCACTTATCAAACTCCCCCATGTTTAAACCATTGCTTATCCTCAAGCAAACACTAGAAAAAACAAACAAGGGAAGATGCATCTAGGACTCAAAACACAACAACCTCCTTAAAGTGGGCAAGTCATGGCATATTACAAGCAAGAATATATGTCAATGGTAACCTCAAGTAGTCAGAAGTCATTTCAAAATCAGGAGGATGAGAAGGTTTTCGAAAAAGTACGAGATCACAAGCTCGATATCAAACTTGATTAACCCCAAAGAACTACAAAGCACATTATGTAAGCACATGAAGTTGAATAGAGCCAATTAGACTGGTAGAGCCTCACTTTGGGGAAACGTAGATCACTCCTGCTTATATGTTTGAAATATAACATTCACTTAAAACTTATTCCAAAGGTGCAATCTACCATATGCTTGCTAAGACTCTCAAATTCTCCACTACTAAAATACAATGTGCACAAGACGATCAAGAGAACTTTATATGGGTTGTAATGTGGGCTAGAAGGGTTAAGGAAAAGGAGTGGACAAACGCATTTGGGATAAATGTGGAGCTAGGCAGCCAAATGACTTAGGGAGCAACCAATAAAAAACCAAGCAACTATGAAGTTCACCAATACTCCAAACTCCAACAATTCAATGAACATACCCTAATGAATCATATAGGAAATGAGTTGCCAAAGAAAGGAACGCAAGCTATTTACATGTCAATGACAATCACTTAGTCATTTTCTCTTTTACTTCCCCCCTGATTTTCTCTTGTTTTTCTCTCTTTTTTTTCAACTTAACTTTTGTTTCTTTTTTTTCCTTGTTTGTCTTTTTTGAGAAATGAAATGAAAATTGTAATTATTGAAAGGTATAGGATCAGTAACTATCAACTCACAACTGAATATATATACACAATCCAAACAAGATGGAAGCAAAGCAAATGTTCAATATCATCAATCCCTCAACAAACCAACACACCAAAGCCACCTTAAACTCGATTATCCCCAAAACCACCCACTAGACAATTGAAGTGATGCTCCATAGACTTGGTTTAAAGGTTAGTAACATGTGTTTGGCCAAGGGTTGATATGAAGGGTTCACAACAACAACGAATACAAGCTCAAAAGGGCTAGCAAAGGGAACAAACATATAATACAAGGGTAGGTTATTTGGCTATGTGGCTAAACAACTAGAAAGAATGCCTCTATCATATCATCAACTATGCACATGCAAGTGTGGTTTTGAACAAGAATTTAAACAAGTTCTAGAGATGCAATATGGAAGAGCCACGCATCAAAGAAACAAGACAGTAAATATAATGAATTAGTCCAAAAAAGGCTTAAAATCTCACAAGATGTCTACCAAAGTCTCATTAAGCTAATAAAATGACTTTCATATACCAATATTAGTGCTAATGACTCCAAGGGATAACAAGGTTCTCAAACAAGACAAGGATCAAAATAATAAATATTAACAAAACCTTCAAAAAGTTTAGCACCAAAAGGGATTACACATCAAAATATACTCAAGCTCATGAAAGTTATTTTGCCTAGCAAATAAATCATTGGAGGTTATCTCAAACCAATACACACCATCTCTACGTGCAATCCTATATGCAAACCTAAATGCAACTAAATGCAAACAAAAAGAAACCTAAAATTATATCCTCTAACTAGTATGCAAACTAAAAACCCAAATGGAAAAAAAAAAAATGGAACTACCCTTCCCCATGCTTAGATAAAGCATTATTATTAAAATGAAAGAAAGTAAGATAAGGGAATGGAAAACAAAAGAAAACTATTTCACGAGGTTAGGTGCTGAGCACACATAAGCGAAGGTCTCCTTGCAAACGGGGCACATGTAGCATCAGCCACTCCATCACAACTTCAAGACTCAGCCCGTTAAATTAGATGTTATTAAAGCACGCAGGAGCTTATCAAACTCCTGTGACCACATTTTAGAAAATAAAAGGTAAGAGGTACTAACAAAAACCACACCAAAGACAATGAGTATCCTCTTAACCTTATCAAAACCCATAGAAAAAACATAGGAATGATTAAAGAGTGTAGTCCCTATGATTTTCCTAGGCAAGTCCTCTAGGCGTACACAAGAAGGGTCGATGTAGGGATCATACCCTCTAAAGTAACCTAGGAACACATAATCATCAACATTCCCACCAAGCATAATAAACATGTTATCCTCATAGTCCAAATCAACATTAGCATCACAAATCATAGGATTATCAATGGGCACATCAAGATAATACTCAGGGGAAGGAGAGGATAGTGAGCAAAGAGAGAAAGCATCGGAATGATCAAGAGGATTGGAGAGAACAATTTTACAACCAAAGCTAAGAAATTCCTTATGTATAAACACATCACGTGGCCCCTCCAAAGGAGTCTTATCCAGATTACACACCTCATCAAAAGTATCTTCTGAATCAAAACATGTATTAGCAATGCTAAACCTAGCAACTATCCCAAAAGGCTCACCCACCTTGAGCCCTGTGCACTGAGTTAAAGGAAAGGATGAATCATGTAAATTTAGAACATCAGTATTGTCCATGGGTGATGCAAAGTCAGGTTGAGAATAGCATATGTAATAAAGACACGAATTAATATCATGGTGAGAAAAATTACACAAGTCACACCAAAGAGGGGCATAATAAGATTTAGAATAGAACGCACAAGGATCAAAACATGAATATCTAGAAACACAACTAACATTCTCAAATTCAAATAAATCCTAAGCAATCCACTCAAGCAAATAACATGAATCATCAACATTTTTACCATGAAAACCTCAATACTCTAAAAGAGCTCGGGTTTTGCTATTCACACCCTCATCAACAACGTCTAAAAATTCTCATTTATCAACACAATAGCCACATTGAGTAAGAAAAGTATGCAAACGCTTAAAATACCTCCAAAACAATTCATGCTCGAATTGAGAAAAATGGAAAATTGCCATTGTTGTTTCTCAAATTTTTTAAATTTTAAATTTTTCTTTTTTGCAGTTTCTTTTTTTCAAAGAAAAATAAAATGCTTTGTCAAACCTATTGAGAAAAACCCAATATTCAATACTAGTCCCCAACAACGGTGGCATTGTAGCAAATCAAGGCCGATCCCACAGAGACTAGGTTGATTTATCGGGTCATGTTCCCTCAAGATAGACTAAGCGAATCAAAATTTATATTGAGATTAAACTAATCAAATATCTAATCTAATGGATAAACAATAATTGAAATTAAGCAAAATAAGCAATTACCTGATCCACGCATCAATCAAACACATGCAATAAAGTGATCCTACAGAGACTAGGTTGATCTATTGGGTCATGTTCCCTCAAGATAGGCTAATAGAATCAAAATTTGATATTGAAATTAAACTAATCAACTATTTAATCTAATAGATAAATAATAATTGGAAGTAAGCAAAATAAGCAATCACCTGATCCACGCATCAATCAAACACTTCTTCCTTAATTGGTTGTTTTTAAAACCGATAATCGAAGTATCATAACCCTCTTTCAAGGTGAAATGAAATACCTAAATCCAACCAATTATCAAGTCTCAAGGGTTCTTAATTTGTTTAGGCTCATTAAGCATACGATTATCAAATCAATGGTTTCTCAATCGGTGGGAGTTTCTCAAGACTCCACACAATCAAGTCAAATCTTAGGATTCTGGTATCATATTTCACATTTCAGTTCTTCATCCAATACCCAAACACATGCAATAATGTAATCAAATTCCTCACAAGACAATAAGCTTCTAGAATTCGATAAAACAATCCAACAAATTGCAAAGTACCAAATGACATCAACATAAGATTAAGAAATTAACAAATGTTTGCATAAATCCAATACCAAACAACAAAGATAATCAAAATTACAAAACATAAATTAAATTAGAGAAGAGAAGAGGAGAGAAGAGAAAAGAGATGCTCAGCCAAGGTCACGCTTAAACCATCGTGCAAACCTGGAATGGAATCCTTACAAATCTTCACTTCAACTCACTCTCTCTCCCTCTATTCTAGTCTAAATCCTAATCTAATTGATGAAATTGAAGAGAGAAAAATGGAATGATGGGATGGTGATTTTGCTTTATGGTGCAAAAATGGTCTTATTTATAGAGAAACACAATCAACCTTAGCCACACGATGAGAAAAAACGAACAAGCTAGCAGTTATGCCTCCATCATGGACTGTGGCATCCACCACGGGCAGACCGCGGTGCTTGTTGGCTCCGAAATCTTCTGCTCTTCTTTTGCTCCACGAGCATAGGACATAGGGTTTCTCCGTGGTGGCCAATATGCACTCAAATGAAGATCAATTGTTGGGCCAAATGGTCTAAAAACCTGCAAAAGTTACAAAAAAAACCATATCCAAGCATAAAGCGAGATATGAATATAAATTATAACATAAAGTACACAATTCTCCCTAAAAATACAACAAAATGACTTTAAAATGATATACACTTTAAGCACTTATCAGCTCTAAATGTAAATACTTCTAATTGAAGTTAGAAATTGGTGACAATTTTGAAGCGGTGCATCCACCAATGGCTATGTGAGGTACACCTTAATATTTATGTTAATACTATAAATAGATGCTTTATAGTTATATACTAACCATCCATGTGTATAACTTACATACACCCAAGCTGCCAATGAATATAACCTACCTGTAAAGTAACCTGTATATGTGTGCGGAAATGGCATGTGAGTGCAAGAGTTATCTGGAATACTAATAACCTACCTATGTGTAACCTCCACCTCTACCCCTACCAGGACCAAGTGCCATGGAAAGGGTATGCTAGTTTCAAAAGCTTAAACCCCTAAAATTCAAAGAAGGCCTTGATCCTCTTATTTATGAGGAGTGGCTTAGAGAAATTCAAAATGTTTTTACCATAATGGAATGCCATGAAAAGTTTAACATTTAGCTAGCAACTCATCCATTTGAGAAGAAGCAAAATATTAGTAAGAAACAGTGAAACCACACGAAGGTGTGTCCCTACCAATTGGCCCACTTTAGGATGTTAACAAATGCCAAATATAATATAAAGGATGTCCAGTGGGCTAAGGAACAAGAGTTCCTGCACCTCGAGCAGGGTGAGATTATAAATGTAATGGAGTATATGATCAAATTTAATGAACTTAGTCAGTTTGCTAAAAATCATATGGCCACCGAAGAAGATCAAATGGACTGATTTGAACATTGATTGAAAGGTAATAATAAAGATAAAGTAGTTGGTCATATCTTCCAAAATTTTTAGGAGATGTATCAAAATACAATCAAGTTTAGAGAAGGTTGTGAATGAAAATAAGGGAAAAGCCAAGGCAATGGCTAAAGAGCAAGGGAAAAGGAAATTTAATCTAGGAGTGCTTACCTTTCAACCAGAAATGAACTTTAAGAGATATGATATGCCAGGTAACCAAAACAAAAGGGGCTTATAGAAAAAAGGCTAAGGACTAGATTGGAGGTTTTGTGACAAATGCGAGTGTCGTGATTCTAGATGGTGTGCAGTTGAGTACAAAGGGTGATGCTATGCTTGTGGAAAACTGGGGAACTTTGCAAACAATTACTGTAATATAAACAAAACCACCTAACATGTCCTACAGGAGGTCGTCCTAGCTCGGAATCTCCAATACAATAAACCTGATTGAATAACTACAATAGAACAACTGACAAGAAGCCCCAAGTCCTAGGAAGAGTATACTGCTTGGCCGAGGAAGAGGAGGATGACCCTAATACAGTGGTAATAGGTATTCTCCCTATCAAAAATCTCTTTGTGCATGTTCTTTTTGACTTTGGAGCTACACATTCTTTTGATTACCCTTGAATTTGCCAAAAAGCTTTCGATTAAAGACACCACTATAAATTGGGAGTTACGTTATCTTGTAGGAGTGCATTACAAACTAGACCTAATCAAATTGAGGGTCAGGTCATGAGAGTCAGCAGATATGATTTTTTCGACCCTGACCCTACCCGACCCTCATGCGGGTCAGTATACCCCTGACCCTGCAGGTACCCTTGGGTCATCAGGTCAAACCCGACCCTCAAACCTCCCAATATAGAAAATGAGATTTTTTTATTAAGGATGTATTTGGTAGGGTTGAAAACCATTTTCCTAGAAAATAATTTTCCATGTAAAATTGTTTTTTATGTAAAATGATTTTCAGCTAATATTTTCAGTTGTTTGGTAAAAATGAAAATGAACTTTCTGGATAATGAGTTTGATTAACCAAAAATGAACAAAAATGTTAAAAATGATTTTTCGTAATCTTCGAACCATATGTCGAGGAAATAGACATAGAGTAGAGAAAGAGTGTGAGACTATGTGAGAGCCCAATAAGCTTAAAATCAACTTACGCTCCATTCAAAGTGAAAATATTTTTCTTTATTTTAGGGGAAAATGATTTTCCTCTGAAAACAAATTTCCCTTCCTTGTTTTGCCAGACACCTTAAAATAAGAAAATTATTTCCCAAGAAAATGATTTTCACCAGTACCAAACACACCCTAAGTTTTCTTTTTATTATAAAGATCAACATTAAATATCTTACAAAAGAAAAAGTCAAACGATAACATAATGCTCTGATGAACGTATCGCAACTACGGACACTCTAATACGTAAGTTAGTCATTATACCAATAGACCAATTACTTCACTAAAATGAGTACTCAATCTACTCCAAATATCAAAGAGGAAGCATTAGAAGGTTACGAACCAGTTAGATTTGGTGAGGTGACCAGAGGAAAGATGCTAAGGGGAGATGAGAAAGTGAAAGCGAAAAAGTTTTGAACAAATGAAACTGAAAGTATCTTTTTTTTTATTTTAGTTTTAAATTTTTTTTAAGTGAGAGTTAGCGAGTCAAAACCTTTACCCAAGTCCGACCCTTATCATAGCCGGGTACCCTCAATTTGAGGGTTGGGGCGGATCGGAGACAAAAAAAGCCAACCCTAACCCTCATTTTTGAGGGCCGGGTCAGGGCGGGTCGGGTGGGTCCCCTACCTATTGATCAGGTCTATTACAAACTGATGCAGAATTCAAGAATTTCCCTTTGATTATAAGTAGAAGACCCTTCCCTACAAATCTTATGCAAGTAGGAACGAGAGGGTATGACATAAGCTTACAGATGGATTGATTGTTTAAGTACCATATAACCTTAAATTGTCATAAGAAAATGGTTGTCATTCGTAACCTTGAGGGAGAACAAAAAACCATACCCATTGTCTATATCATGCATACACATAAGCTCCTAAGAAAAAGGCCTTACAGGTACCTTTACACAGTACAAGTAAGTGACCTAGAAGAGCTTAAGCCGGAGGAGATTTTTGTAGTTAACGAATTTCCAGAGGTGTTTGACGATGTACCCGGATTACCTCCAGATAAAAAAAATTGAATTTACCATAGACTTGGTCCCAGGTACGACACCTGTGTCTAAAACTCCTTGTCAAATAGAGCCCATGGAATTAGCAAAACTTAAAATCCAACTTCAGGGTGATATTAGACAAGAGACCGATCCGACTGAGTGTATCCCTGTGGGGAGCACCGGTACTCTTTGTAAAGAAAAAAGATGGAAGCTTAAGACTATGTATAGATTACAAAGAGTTAACTAAAGTGACAATCAAAAACAAATATTCCCCCTAAGAATAGATGATTTGTTTGATCAACTAGCGGGTGCAACGGTGCTTTCAAAGATTGATTTAAGATCGGGGTGCCATTAATGAAAGATCAAAATGGGCCTGCTATTACCCTTTGGGTTAACGAATGCACCAGCTTTCTTTATGGATCTAATGAATAGGTGTTTAAGCCCTACCTTGATAAGTTTGTAGCCGTGTTTATCGATAACATCCTAGTCTAATCAAGGAGTAAAAAGGAACATGCTGGACATTTAAGGACAACGCTATAAACTTCGCAAGAGTATAAGTTGTATGCTAAGCTTAAAAAGTGTGAGCTATGGTTGGAAAGAGTTCAGTTTTGGGGCCATGTTGTGTCAAAGGAAAGCATCTTAGTTGATATCGTAGAGGACCTAGAGGTGGAGGCTATAAACAATTCCCCACGACCTACTAATGTAACTGAAGTACTACCATAGATTTGTGTAAGACTTCTCAAGAATTGCTTTACCCATTCCTTATTTAATCCATAAATGCACTAAATTTGGCTGGACCAGTAAGTACCAGAATAGCTTCTAATAATTAAAAAGACGATTGGTGACAACACCTATTCTCACCATCCCTGAATTTAATGAAGACTTTGTAATTTATAGTGACGCTTCAAAAAAAGGGTTAGGTTGTGTACTTATGCAAAAAGGACGAGTAATTGCATAGCCTTCACAACAGCTGAAACTCTATAAAGAGAATTACCCCACGTACGACTTGAAATTAGCAGCAGGGTTGTTTTCTCTCAAGATTTGGAGACATTATTTCTATGGCATAAGGTGTATCTAACACCGACCACAAGAATTTGAAGTACATATTCACCCTTAAAGAACTAAATATGAGACAAAAAAGTGGTTATAACTCCTGAAGGACTATAAAATTGAAATAAAATACCATCCTCACAAGGCCAATGCATTGGTGGCTGCATTAAGTTGAAAATCAGTAGGATTGGCTATTTTGATGATTGTAAGTCAAAAAAGACTTATAAAAGAGTTAGAGGAGCTCCAAATTGAGTAATCTTACTTGGAGAAGCAATTTATTTGGAGACTATAGAAGTAACTCTCCTTTGGTCTGGAAGATCAAACAATCTCAGTTTGAAGACACTAAATTGATGAAAATAAAAAAGAAGTTGAATAAAATACAATAAAGGAATTTACTACAAAAAATGATGTCATTTGTTACCGAAGAAGATTATATGTGCCAAATGTTCCTAAGCTTAAAAAAGAAGTGATGGCTAAAGCCCACAACTTTACTTCACAAACCACCCTTGGAGTACAAAAATGTTCCATGATTTAAAGAAACACTTCTAGTGGATTGAAATGGAAAGAGAAATATCAGATTACATAGCTCATTGTCTCACCTGTCAAAAGGTGAAGGCTGGACATTAGGGCCTAGGAGGGTCATTGCGACTTTATTGATTCCAATATGGAAATACAACTATGTTACCATAGATTTCATTGTAGGGCTCCCAAAAAACCAACAAGCAGCATGATAGCATATAGGTAGTAGTTGACATACTAACCAATAACCAAGTCAGCCCATTTTCTTGCAATAAGAGCCAACTTTACCTCTGAACAGTTTGCTAACCTGTATATTAAGGAGATCATCAGACTTCACGGGGTGCCCCTTAGCACTAATTTTGATGGAGACACTAAATTCATTTCAAAGTTCTGACATGGGTTCCATTAAGCTATGGGTATCGAATTACGTATAAGCACCTCCTTCCACCCTCAAACTGATGCTTAGTCAGAAAGATCCATCCAAACCTTAGGAGATATGTTGAGCGCTTGTACCCTAGACTATTGGGGGTAGTTGGGATCAATAACTTGCACTTGCAGATTTTGCTTACAACAATAGCTATCGCGCAAGCAACGATATGGCTCCCTATGAGGCCTTGTATGGTCGCTGATGTCAAACTCTAGTATGCAAGGATGAAGTAGGAGAAAGAATATCAGGAAAGGTTTAATTAATAGATCAGAGTTTGGAGTGCTCAAATAGTAAGGAAAAGACTTCAAGCCACCCAATGCAGGAAGAAAAGTTATGTTGATTTAAGACGGTCTTTGGAATTTGAGGCGGGTGATCGAATGTTTCTAAATGTCTCACCACTTAAGGGAAGTATCAGATTCGACAAAAGGGGGAAACTCAACCTTGGATATGTCAGTCCGTTCCAAATTCTCCAGCGGATTAGACCGATCGCTTACTAGTTAGCCTTCCATTCCTCCTTATTAGGAATACACAATGTCTTACATGTTTTCAATCTTCTCAAGTATGTACTTGACCAGGACCATGTGATCAAATGCGAACTACTGGAGCATAAACAAGATCTTACTGAATTGGGGGGATGGTGATAGTGTGAAATAAGCGGCAAACTCATATTTTGTTTATCATGTTTGTGGGTGTTGAATAAATAAGTTACAAACTGGGAGTATTACATGCTGCTGATTCGGGAATTTACTGAGTTGGGACCACTGCTTTTGAAAGTTGTGAATCACTATAATTAAAGAATTGTTGAAAGCTACATAAAAACAAGGGGATGAGTTTGAATTGGGAAAAGGGTGTCATGGCATCGCAAAACTTGCTAATGGTTGGTTCAAAACTGAACCGAACCACTGAACTAGGTAGTAGCCTAATTCTAGCTATTGTGGGACAGCATGTACTGTTTTTTGTTCCTTTTTTTTTGTTGTTTACAAATGTAGGGTTAAGTGGGTACATACCCTCAATCTTAAACAAGATATTAGTATCATTTTTTTGGGGTTTCTTTCTAAATTAGAATTTGGGAATATCTTCTATGTGGCACCTCCAAATTAGGAATAGCGGGAGTAAAGGCTGAATAGGTTAGTCCGACTGGGAGGACTCAGCCAAAAAAAAAAAAGAGAGAGCCAGAAATACACTAGAGCTAGCAAACAAGATATAAGTGCAGGTAGTTATGCTAAAGCGGATAGGAGGGAAGAAAACATGAGAGGATTCAAATATAGCTCTAAAGGACTTCTATGCTTCTTGGGACTATATTTGGGACCAAAACTATGAAATTGTTTGCGTATGTTTTTTTAGCAGATTAAGGAAACTTATAACATGGGTGCAAGGGATTTAGGGAACATATTTGATTGGTTGAATTTTTATGTTTTTCAAACAAGTATATTTTTATGAACCAAGCCTTGTTCAATATAGATTTTGAACTTGAACTATGAACAATTTATTAATTATGCATGTTTTGGTTTGGAAAAGGTAAAGTGGAATACAAAGTTTGATAAAACGGTCGATCCTGTATTGAAAAAGTTAGTATCAAGCTAGAACCTAAGCCCTTCTATGGAAGGATAACTAGTTAACAAACGAGACTCTTGTATGGAAGAGTCTTCGATACTCATGCGATTATAGTTATTTTCAGGACTCTGACGATGATGTTGTAGCTCTTCCACTCATTAGTTCTCGATATCTAGGAGCACTAGGTGATTGAATCGTCTAGAGGAGACGACCGTGTGTTAAACCAAATTTTGAAGTGGATTTGGCTATTGGAAAGAACATTGTGAAAACTAACTCCTTACTATCTACTTTTGTCTTGAGGTGCAAGATGGGTTAATAACACTACTTGCTTTTGGTTTAGGCTGGGCCTTTGGTGAACTTTAGCACCAACATAGATGCAAGCACAATCAAATTATCAATCAAATTCCTGTTACTACAGGAACTTCTCAAGAGTTTCAGTAGGTTTTTGCACATAACTAGCCTCATAGCAAGTAAACCATATATATGAGAATGACATCAATCTGAAACACTAATGGCTTACCAACTTTATCTAATCTTTATCAACCGTAAGTGGCCACCTTTGGTTTTCTTCCTGTGTGGATGCCAATCAAAACCAACAAATTTAAGAAGACTGACTCCTTGTTCTGTGGCTAATTTCTTCACACCACAATAAAGTTGAATCATAAGATATTTCTCCAAATCAACATCAAACACCGAGTTTATTTTGTCCTTATAATAAACGATCAGACACTTTTACCTTGCCAAAACCATTAGTTCATATCTCATCAATTCAAATTAGACATGGTCATTAGCCCTACCCATAAAACAGAGATTTTTGGGTAGAAAGAAAAATATGCCATCATGCAAAAAGAATTTGTAGAAACATATCCAACTACTTTGAAGATAACACAAATTAGAATCATGTTTCAAGCAAAACACAATTGTAAACATATTGTCATTCAATTTTTTGGGCAATTCGAAGAACCCTAACCACAAAACATGAATAAAAAACTTCATTTCCTAAACCCTAAAATTCTTTGACAGTTAACTTCATGAAAACAACAAATGTTGAAATTAAGCACTTCTAAACCCTAAAGTTCCATTTTCATCTTCTAAAGCATAGATTGAAGACAAGAAGATAGGCACCTTCAAGTGAAGCAAAAATGATATCATGAAGCAATGAAGATGGACAATAAGTCTTACCATGATGCTTCGGTTTTCTTCAATTTAAACCCAAATGCGTCAATTTCCCGTTCGTCAAGGTCTGTTCGTCATCTTCTTCTTTGTCAAATTGAACCACGGAGGAGAGAGAAAGCGAAAGTGTCGAGGTCAGATAAATGAGAGAGTGCTTTCATTGTCACATTAAACAATTGACTTTCAACTCTTTGAACAAACATAAAATAAATAAAATAAAAATAAAATTTTCTTTCTTAGGTAAGAAAGATGAGGGCAAGGTTATAGGAATTGGAACGGACCGATCGGTCGGACCGGTCCAGCCCTAACCGCCACTCTCAACGGTCTGATCATGCTTTGAACTCGTCTGAACTTTTGGACCGACCAAAACCGTAATGAACTGGAAGAATTGGGTGAATCGGATGAGCCATCTAAACTGTGGTTCAACAATTATTTTAGCTTAATTCATCTCTCAATGAGCACCCTCATCCTCTCTCTAATTCTGTAATTCATAATTTCATGTTTAAATTGGGTATATTTGCTGCAGTTGCTTGATGAATAATGAATATAAAGGCATGAACTTTGAACTTGGATTGAAATTTCAATAATGATTTTGAATTTTGATATATGTTGGAAACTTCAAAGTTTGCTTTAGTTGCTTGAATGCCGTGTTTGGACATGCTTCAGTTGCTCTGTTGTTGGAAACTTTGCTTCATAGTTCGTGGCTTCATGCCTTCATCTATTCATTTGCTTGAATGCCTTGAAACTTCAAAGTTGAAAGTTGAGATTTTGCTTCAGTAGCTTAAAGCCTTAAATAAAATGTTCTGTTTTGTACATCTCAACCCAAAATGAAGATGGAGATAAATCCAACTCTAGTGATGAAGATCGATGACAATTTGTTTCATACTTTCACTATGGTCCATGAAGTTGTTCTTTGCGTTGTGGACATTGTATGCCAATTGTTAGCTTGCTTGGCAATTGTTAGTTGTATAAACTTCTTGTATGACTTGTAGTCTTGTATTATGACATTCAAGTTTGTGGGTTTGTTTTTACCTTTCGGTATGTCGTATGTGGATTATGGGAGCTTTAGACATTCTTGGATGTAATGGAAGTTGAGAAGATGCCAACATGGATGTTGCGTAATGTGTTAATTTGTAAAATTCTTTTCATTTTTAGCTTATGTACATGAGTAAAGTTTGAAAGCTAAAAAATGATTGTATCGGGAACGATTTCAAATTTTAAATGTAAAACTACCTAAATTTTCAAAATCTGGTCCAATCCAATCCAACCGGTCTAACCGATCTGACCATCGACCTAGTGTGACTGGTTCGCTGTTCGGTTCGGTTCTGACAACCTTGGATGAGGGTCATTATGCCAATATGTCTATTCCATCGGAGTCCTCATCGAAAATTACTCTAGTAACTAGAACTATTCCCCTTGAGATGCAAGAGTTGAGTTAGATCATACGTCGATATCTAAAATTATAAATGAGTCATGAACAATATTATTTTCAGCATTTAGATTTATTTTATTAGTTGAATAATCTTTGTATCTATTGAACTTTTTGGGCTCAAGCATGTGTTATTTTTGTATATGCAAGTAAATGTTTATTAATCACATTTTAAAAAAAATTAATTAAAGAGAATGTGAAAGATTTTATCAAGTATAGAAAGAAAAATTTAAAAAGAGTTGCATGCATGTAAAATATGCAAAATAAATTAAAGTACTAATTAATATGTAAGCCAATAAAATTATAATACGTACCAAAAATATATGAACTCACTCAATTTTATATATAGTTATATAGATAGTTTCAATAAATTTTAATAGATCATACATTTCGACAGTGAAGGGCCCTGGCCCCTGATAATTCCCACAAAGTAGTACGTATTTGGAGCAATTGGTTGATCAGACGGCAACCCCCTTGTATCTCAGTTCTCAGCATTTTCTCTCTCTAGCTCCCACTACTCAACATCTACTCAATCTTGATCAGCAGTCGGCCCAACTTTGACTGATTTCTGAACTCCCCCCTACGCTGCCGCCTTCTCTCGGATAAAGGGGGTGATCGACAATGAACGACGGGGATCAGGTTAGATCGTTTTTCCACTAATAAGCTTTGCATTGCTTAACTATTCAAATTACATTATCAATTTTGCTCTTCAGATTTTGAGTAGCAAATAGTTGGTGGAAATTCATTGTTTTCAAGAATCAGCTTGCACTCACAACATTGGAAATTCTTGGCTTCATTGAATTGCTGTCATATTTGTGATCGACATTTTCATTTCCTATTTCTAATCTAACGACATTTTCCGTTTATCGCTATCGGAGAATCACTATGAATTTTATACTGGACAAATGGGGCGTGAATTTATTTTCTATGTGTTGAAGCTTTGATTATCGCATTGCAGGTGGTCGACTATGGATTGCAGACGCTATGGAGGTATAATGTTGGGGTATGCCATCTATTCTCTTACATTGGTTCAATGTCTTTTTCGTTGCGATTCCTATATTGGTTATTGGTTGATTTAGATTGTACCCATATGTTTTAGCTTCAAAATTGATTTTGGAGGAGGGGGAGAGAAACCGCGATCGATTTGAAGTAATTAAGACAACTCTCTTTTGAGTAATAAGACTACAAAAAAGTTTGGGTTTGTTGAAAGCTTGGCATGAAGAAAGCTATTGAGATGATTTTGTCATTAGAGAAGATTAGAACTTTGGGCCAAAGCTAAGAAAATAGGAAGGAGAACCAGAAGGAGATGGAAGGAAGGAGAATTACAGCAGAAACGGGTAGAAGGAATACATGTAACTAAGAAATGAGTGCACATACAAAAGCCACGAGTAAGGAAGTCTTGACTTTTTAGATAGGATATGGTAAGGGACATTGAAATGGTATGCTGGCAATATGGGAGATTTCATCTGGGAAATGAACCTATGGCAAGGTCAAATCAATCAAATTCTCCGTATTTCAAGAGAACCTTGAATAGCTCGCAACGACGCTTGTTTGTGAATTAGATGCTCCAACAGAGCTAGATTCATTGGAAGTATTCTTTGACTAACACCCTATCATGTGTGATCCAAAAGTTAGCGTCTACGTTGCTCTATTATCTGATATTGTCCTTTGTCACTAACACCCTCCTATAACTCCCTTTGTCTGTAATGGCTTTGGAGTTTGGTATTTTTTTTTTTATAAATTCTTTAAAGTAAATTCCCTTTTTCTGTGTTAATTTCAGGTTGTGTTGTTGCTCTCTTATTTTGGATATCTGGCAATATTTGGATCCCTTCTACCTGGCAAGGTTGTTCCTGGTGTCACTTTAGCGGATGGTACACGCATCCATTATCGTTGCAATGGTTAGCTCTCTTTCACTCTCTCCCTTCCAATCTTCTGACTTTGGGCCTGCAATACATAATAATATGCACCTTGTGCTTGTGGTTGATTCTAGGGCTCTTGTCACTTGTTTTGTTGGTCTTGCTCCTCGGTGGAGGGGTTGCTGCTGGAGTTGTATCCCCCACGGTAAACAGTCTACATTGGCATCTTTATCAATTCCAATTTTACCATACTATGTGAGGGCATTTAAAGTTTTGTGTTTGGTTAGTTTTTGACCTGGAGAGGTCTTTTGGAGAGATCTTTGTGGGCTGTACAGTGGCATGATTTTGCACTCCGTTTGCATGAATGCTTTGTGCCTCCTTTGAGATGAAAAATAGCATTCATGGGCATTTCCATTGTTTTCTTTTTCCTGCATAAAATTCAGTGGGTATGAAGCTTGCTCTATGATCCTAAGATTGATGATCTTGAAGGAGGGATATCCCCCTATTGTCATGGTCTTGGAATTTACTGCAGCTATTATTTTGCTTTCAACATTTCAGATTGACAACTAGGTTTCTTTACCAATACGTTACTTATAGAATGGCGTGGGGGGGCCCCCCCCCCCCCCCCCCAAAAAAAAACCAAAGCACCGAAAAAAAAAGAGATAAAGGTTTTGCATCCTTTTTTGCTTGGATTGTTGTATGATTTTGTTATTGTTAATCATTTTGTAACTGGATCTATATGCTTATTTGCAGGTCATTGCAGAGAGGGGACTTGAGCTTCTCATAGCCACTGCTGTTTTCAGTTTCATTGTAAGAGTTAAACTCACCTGATGAGTTTAAATGTCCTTTCTATTCCTTTTTGTGCATGCATATGGTCATTGCATTATCAGCTTGTTAAGCACAGACATGTTCAACTGATATTTGCCATTTCGCTAGATTGACCTTTACAATATTTTCTTCACAGCTATTGCATTTATGGGAATTTTTGCAGCTTTGATTTCATACAGGGGAGAGAACATGCGGTTTACCATTAGCATTGTGGAAATGCTTCTTAAAGTAAATATATGATAGGACAGGTGTCACCCCCTTGGTGTCTTAGTAATATATTTCTTTGGCTATTCATCCAAAAAAGAAAAGATAGGACAGAGGGTTTACATCTGGATGTCAGATCTTGGTGTCTGACGTCTGCGTCATTCATTGACTTGGGGATGCAATGCTTGTTAGCAACAAGAACCAGTTATCTTGCATTTGGTCAATGTGCCTGTGTCATCTGATGGAAATACTTGCAATACTTGTCTCTTTATGTTCACATGCAAAAGTGAATTTAGTAGCTTTCAACTTCTACGTTTCATGATGTGATGGTTGGTATTTGCCAGCTCTGTTTATTTCCTATCAATGTAGGACTTTACTGTTGGTTTGGTTCTTTTTCTTAGAAAATGTTAACATCTTATCCAATTCATAATGAAGGGTGAGCGGAGGGGAAAGGGTGCAAAAGGGTTACTTCCTAGGTCCGACCATGTTATAGACACAACCAAAGGTTTAGGGAATGCAAAACGATAACTTGTGGTCTATCCAAACTGCCAGAGGTGCCATAGCCAAGAGAGAGCAGTGAGTAAAGACTACTCCTCAACAAAGAATCATCTCATGAATAATTCCATAACAGTTTCTTCCCCAAACGCAGCATGGGCTCTGGGTCCTCCGGCAGTGATTGCATAGACATAGTTCTCAGTACTATCCATAGTGCAATGTCCTAAGATTCCTTCCGCCCTTGGCAGTGTGTAGCCTTGTGGTCGTAATAAATTTTTCTATTAGTGGTTGCATCTTTAAATAGTTAATCTTGTCTATTTACTTCTCTTATTGTCCATTGATTATTTGGCTGGTTCTATCATGCCTTCTAATTCTTTTTGCCTGAATATTATCCTTACCTTAGCATTTTACACTTTTTGTCAGGTGACTTTGTTTCTTTATGTTGTGGGTCGGAGCTCTCGTGATTCAGGCTCATCGTTGAAGCCCCATGTCTCTGGAAACTTTATTCATGACTGGTACTTGTACTTGGCCCTATTCTTCTTTGATGTACAACTGGTTAAAACTTACAACCCATAAGAATTAATAAGAGCACTGAGTCACTTACACAAGTTTGGTAGATAATAATACGAGGCCTTGGTCGTTGCTTGGTGGATACCACTCTCCATCCACAAGAATCCCTAAACTGTCTTAAATGCGTTTTGATAATGGGCATATAGTATGTGAAAAATGAACAGCGCCTGGCCGCTCAGTTAAATTGGTTTAGTTAGGAGAATTCAACTAGAGATTAGTGGAAGAATTAGTGCATAGTTGGTAGAGCTCCGCTTTTGCAATTGGGTCGTTGTGACCCATGTCTGAATTGAAATTGAGAAACTGACAACGTAGGAGATTTTTACTTTGTAGCGGAAGACCTTCTTCAAATGGGAATCCATTTTATGAAAGATCCTGGCTTTCGTGCAAAAACCACCTTGCAAGGCTAAATACTCTTGGGTGAGTGCCATCTCGATGGAAATGGTAGGAGTTCATCCTTCATGGTCAAATTCCCCCCGTTTGTTTTGCCCGCAACAACCTAATTAGTTCTCCAGGGTAACTAACAAAGAGATCTTGGTGGAATTGCTGCCGTAACTGATGTAGGATGCTCTAAGAGCAATTCCCACACCTAGAAAATAACACAAGAATTTCTGAAAATTTAATAATTCATTTCATTCAAGTCTGTCTTTCCCCAAAGCACGGGGTGAGTTTATATAGGAATCAATACAGCTGAAAAAGAATATAAAATAAATCTAAAGATTACGATAAGATTTAATAACTAAGAATAATATAGGAAAATAAAAGATTTTATCCTAAAAGAGGATTCCTAGATTACGAAATCTCCTATTCTTCCTAGAATACACATTGCTTAGAAATAGAATTCTTAGGAGGTACGACATCATTCTCCCCCACCGAAAAAGAACTCGACGCCGACAAGTTATCTTGGAGGTACCACTCTAAAAGAGTCGGATTTATAGCACGAAACTCATCTTCAGCAATCCAAGTAGCATCTGACTGGGGCCGTCTTGACCATTGTACCACGAAGCGTCGGAACCCACTAAGAGAAGAGGACACAAACTCATCATCTAACACCGCTTCGATGTCAGTCTGCGACTATGGTAAAGGTGGAAGTCTAGGGACCTGAGTACCTGTAGAAACCCCAAAAGGAAGACAAGGAGGCTCGAAAGTACTTCGATGAAAAGTGAGATCCTCCACATTGAAAATAGGACTAATACCTAAACTGTCAGGGATATCAAGTACATATGCATTAGATCCCAACTTTCGAAGGATTTGGTAAGGTCCCATGGCACGAGCGTGAAGCTTTTTGAGGGAGTTTTTGGGTAATCGTTCAGGTCGAATCCGAGCCATAACAAAATCACCCACCTCAAAATTCGCAGCTCTGCGATGTATGTCAGCGGAATGCTTATAACTGTCATTGCTTAAAGCAATCTTGCGTCAAATCTCAGCATGCAAGTCATGAATATGCTGTGCAAATGTGGATGCAGGATGTGACACGCGGGCATCAGGTGAGAGGGGAATGAGGTCAGCAGGGGTACGGGGAGAGTAACCATGGACAATCTCAAAGGGACTCTTACCTGTGGTTCTATTGACTGCATTGTTATATGCAAACTCAACCAAGGGTAAAGTCAAATCCCAAGTGCCTTGTTTCTCGCCCACAACACATCTAAGTAACTCCCCCAGACTGCGGTTAACAACCTCAGTTTGCCCATCTGTTTGAGGGTGAAAGGCCGTAGAAAATTTCAGAGTAGTACCACACAGTCTCCATAAGGTTTTCCAGAAATAGCTCATGAATTTGACATCCCTATCAGGCACTATGGAAGTGGGAAGACCATGCAACCTAACAATCTCTCGAAAGACTAACTTAGCAACATATGAAGCGTCAGCTGTCTTGCTACAGGCAATAAAGTGGACCATCTTAGAGAATCTGTCAACCACAACTAAGACTGAATCAAGGCCACGGGATGTTCTAGGAAGACCTAGTACAAAGTCCATGTTAATGTCCTTCCACGGAGCATGCGGGATAGGAAGAGGAGTGTAAAGTCCTGTATTGTGCTTCTTAGTCTTAGCTATCTGACAGGTGCGGCATTGAGACACAATGCGAAGTACATCTCTTTTGAGAGAAGGCCAATAGAAGCGATCTACAACCAAAGCAATGGTCCTATCTTTACCTAGGTGGCCAGCTAATTCCCTAGCATGCATCTCCCAAACTAAGAAGTCCCGGAACGACGTCTTAGGAATGCATAACTTGGACCCCCGAAACAGGAAACCGTCATGAATGACAAAGTCAACGTGATGGTTGCGATTTCCAGCCGAAAGGTCTGAGTAAACGAGTGAAAAGTCAGGACAAGAGGTGTAAGTGCCTTTGAGCTTGTCAAAATCGAGAACCTCAACCCGCATTGTCTGTAAGATGCAACCAATGCGCTGAGGGCATCAGCTACCTTGTTCTCAACACCAGATTTGTGCTTAAGGACAAAGGAGTACTCACTAATATACTCTATCCACCTAGCATGCTTAGGGTTGATATTAGACTGAGAATTCCAATGTTTAAGGGCCTCATGATCCGAATACACAACAAATTCATGCGGGAGAAGGTAATAGCGCCAATGACGAAGGGACTGAAGTAGAGCATACAACTCCTTCTCATAGTTAATCCACCTAGATTCACTAAACGTTTCGCTAAAGAAAGCTATGGGATGTCCCTCCTGGCTTAACACTCCACCAATGCCATATCCAGAGGCATCGCAAGCAACCTCAAAAACCCTACTAAAGTCAGGATGCCTAAGGACCGGAGCAGTTGACATCATCTCCTTAAAGGCAGATGCCGCTTTAGAAGTCCAATGAAATGGGCCTTTCTTCAAGCAGTCTGTAATAGGGGACATGATAGAGCTGAAGTGTCTGATAAACCTTCTGTAGAAGGAAGCAAGACCATGAAAACTCCTAGCCTCGGTAAGGGTCTTAGGTTCAGGCCATTCTCTAATGGCTCTAACTTTGTCGGGGTCAGCGGAGATACCTTGAGCGGACACAATGAATCCTAAAAAGAGGACTTGGGTTTGAAGGAAGATGCATTTTTTCAGATTAGCAACGAGCTTGGCCTCTCTAAGTGCGTTCAGGAGTTGCTTGAGATGGTCAACATGGTCTGTCCTAGACTTGCTATATACCAAGATGTTATCAAAATAGACAACCAGACCCATAAATGGCTGAAGAACGTGAGTCATGAGTCTCATAAAGGTACTGGGAGCGTTGGATAGCCCAAAAGGCATAACCATCCACTCAAATAAGCCATCTTGGGTCTTAAAGGCAGTTTTCCATTCATCTCCTGGTCTAATACGGACTTGGTGGTAACCACTACGCAAGTCTATCTTAGAGAACCAGTTAGCCCCAGCAAGACAATCAAGCATGTCCTCTAACCTTGGAATGGGAAACCTATACTTGACTGTAATCTTATTGATGACTCTACTATCGACACACATCCTCCACGATCCGTCTTTCTTAGGGGTAAGGAGGGTAGGGACCGCACAGGGACTCATGCTATGACAAACGAAGCCCTTAGACAATAGGTCTTGAACTTGCCTATTCAATTTTGCTCGCTCAGTTGGATTCAACCTATAATGGAGAAGGTTAGGGAGTTGAGAACCAGGGACCAAGTCAATAGTATGCTGTATGTCACGAAGGGGAGGGAGCTCACTAGGAAGTTCCTGAGGGACAACATCGACAAATTCTTTAAGCAGGTCATCAATCTCAACTGGGAGGTCTTGGAGAGACAGGTCACCCGAAGGGACGTTAGGGAAGACAATGGAGTCTGAAGTTAGCTCCCTAGCTAAGATTGTCAGGAAGAATTTGTTAGAGTTTCTCAGTCTTTCAAAAGATCTGTGGTGAATGTGGGAAATAGTTTCCCTAGGAGGAGTAGACACACTATGGGGAGAGGATAAGGTTTGGGGAAGGTTTGGGACCTGGGGAAGACAGCAACTTTTTAGGTTGACATGGGTTAAGAGTGATGTTCTTATTCATGTACCTAAAGGTATAAGTGTTCTCTCTCCCGTTATGTGAGACATTCCGATCATAAAGCCAAGGACGACCTAGGAGAATGTGAACGACACCCATTGGGAGGACATCACATAAAACCTCGTCCTTGTAACCACCAATCTGGATCGGAATCTTACATCTATGGGTAACTGTGAGGTGGGTCTTGTTAACCCAAGCTACTTTGAAAGGGTGGGGGTGAGGTTCTACCTTAAGATGACAACGATCTATAGCGGCTTCAGCAACGACATTCATGGTATTGCCACCATCTATAACCATTTTCATAAGAGTTTCCCCACACCTCACAAGTAGAAGATGGTGGTACGTTTCCACTCATCGTTCATGGCTGGATTGGCTAAAAGGCATCTCACAACTCCAAGATGTGCATCATGAAGAAGGCTATTTTCAATATCAATAAGATCTTCCAAATCTCCCTCAGGGTTGACAACCTCTTCCTCTAGTTCGGGCGGTCCAAACGACTCATGTTCTAGGGCCATGGTACGTTGAGAGCATTCAGAAGCATAATGACCTCTCCCACGATAGCTAAAACATTGGACTGGGTTACGAGATGTACTAGAGGAAGCTCCCTGCCGGGCTACTCTAGGTGGGATTTGAGGGTTGTGACCCTTAGAAGTTGAAGTACTCACAGAAAATTCATTCATCTTAGGAACAGATTGGACAGGGGCCCTAGAGGAAGGAGCAGCACGTCGCACAGGGTAAAGCTTATCAAGTTTTTCAACCTCTAAAGCTTTGTGGTAAGCCTCATTGAGAGTATAAGGCGCAGATAAGGTTACTTCCCTCTTAAGGTCAGTCCAAGCCCCGAATGAATCGGGCTATGATAATGGAAGGATCCTCTAGAAGGTCACAACGTTGAGTCAATTCCTCAAAACTATTGATGTAATCAGACACACTAGAGGTGGACTGTCTAAGGTCTAGTATCTGATCGACAAGGTGTGCCTTATGGAAAGAAGGGAGGTACTTTTCTTTCAACCTATCTTTCATAACTTCCCATTGAATGATAGGAGGTTGACGCATTCGCTCAAGGTGACTCGTGACAGTTTGCCAAAACTTCCTAGCAGAACCTATGAGTTTCATCTTAGCAAATCTAACCCGCTCAATATCAGACATTTCATACCAGTCAAAATAGTCCTCCATAGCAATTATCCAGTCAGAAAAAGTAGTAGCATCTATCTTTCCATCAAAAGAGGGTACATCAACTTTCACTTTTCGAGTAATATCGGAGTAACCCTCGTGAACACTCCTATGGTCAGTTTCGGGGTCTGCATGCCTAGGCTCTCTAGGGTTATCCGTCCTCCTATCATCTCTAGGGATGTTGAACCGACGGTTCCTATGGCCCCTTTGGTCATGCCTCAAGTTACTCCCCTCCCCTTGCATTCGAGGGTTAGATGGGATCACTAGTTCTGGTTCCCTCTCCTCAAGCTCATGAGCTTGACTTGATTTATAAACGATTCACTGACGACGATCATTTCCCCCCACAAGTAGGTCAGGGGAAAATTGGGGTGGGGTTTGAGGTTGGTCCAGCATGGGTAAATTCTCAAATGCTCGAGTAAGTTTGTCAATTTTGGCCTCGAGCTGGTCAAACTTAACATCTTGACGGTCAAGCCTTTCAGATAGGGTGTTAATTTGAGATTGGTAATGCTATTTGGGTGAGGATGACATGGTGGATGCAACTATGAATGCAAGATGTAAGTGCTGAGATTAAACCCAGTTGCAATAGTAACGACAACGATAAACAACCACTACACACACCACAAATCACAAAAGTTTGATATGGATTATTGAGATGACTTGAACCAAGAAGGGAATAAGCAGCAAGGAAAAATCAGGATCTAAGCAACACTCAAAAACCCAAACAATTAGGAATTAGGCTAATTTCGATTATAGAGAATCAAACTCTTATTAAGGTAAATCGAGATCCCCGTACCTCTTGGCGACTCACAAGTAATGGCTTAAGCTCCGTACCTTATGGGACAACAGAACCGGATCAAGCGTTGGTAGAGATGAGTGGTCAAGCAAGTGGGTTTGAACACTTGAAGGTAGCAATAATATGATAACACCAACGACCAACAGTAGCACGAAACAGTGAGAGAAGAGCACAGAACCCACGCTTGGCAAAATTGCTTTTCCGGCGAGAGGACCAGCGGCCGGTGCCAGAGAATGTTGGCAAGGGGGCGAAACAGTGAGAGAAGCGGAGGGGTGGCGTCAAGTTCAGCAGAAGTTGATGAATCGAAGACGATTCTTAGGGTTAGGGTTCGCGGTTGGGTTTCGAACAATTGACGCACGAATTGGAGCGATTTAATTCAATTGTTTTAGGGTTTTGGAACGAAATCTGATGGGTAATGTAGGAATGAAGTCAATTTGGGATGAATGGAAAAGATTGAATGCGAATTTGGGGTCTAGGGTTTCGGGTAGTTAGGGTTCGCGGTTTGTGGTTGGCAAATTTGGGGGTTTTCGGGTCCCGACGAGTGGCCGACGGTGGTGGAGGTTAGGTGGTGGTCGGCCGGAGGTGCCGACCGCGGGTGGGTGGTCGATGGTGGTGGCCGGTGGTCGCTGCCGATCCTGGGTGGTGGTGACACGTCAGGCAGCAAGGGCTTAGGGTTTTCTAATTTCGTTGTTTTTTTCTCTTTTTTGTTTTTTTGAACGTAAGGGAAAAAGGAAAAGGGGAAATCAAAGGACAGCATAAGAGATCGCAAAGGCTCTGATACCAATTTGATGTAGGACGCTCTAAGAGCAATTCCCACACCTAGAAAATAACACAAGAATTTCTGAAAATTTAATAATTCAATTCATTCAAGTCTGTCTTTTCCCAAAGCACAGGGTGAGTTTATATAGGAATCAATACAGCTGAAAAAGAATATAAAATAAATCTAAAGATTACGATAAGGTTTGATAACTAAGAATAATATAGGAAAATAAAAGATTTTGTCTTAAAAAAGGATTCCTAGATTACGAAATCTCCTATTCTTCCTAGAATACACATTGCCATAGAATTCCTTAGGAGATACGACATCAGTAACTTTCTATACATGGTCTATCCTTAATGAAAGTCCCACCTAGTCGGTTGGAATTGCAAAAATTTTGCCCCTATGGTTAGAAGTATACTTTCAACAGGCAGGGGGAAACCTCAACTCTAACAATTCCATCGCCATCTATTAGAACAAGCGGAAATATTTCAAAAAAGGTAGGCTTGCCCCTCTGTTAGAGGTGTTCCTGGAATATCTGCGCCCCGATCAATAAGATTAAAAAAAAAACAATGACTTCTTCCTTTTTTTCCCTTCTGGGAGCAACCCAGTCTTTTTTTAGATTGGAATCCTATTCAAAAGCCCAATTATGACATCCCTTCTCTCCCATGTCACACCTTGGAATTCACCTTTGTCGAACTGAAACCTGCTTAATTCTCATCATTTGCCGAGCAATTCCACCAAGATCTCTTCGTTAGTTGGGGGAAGAATTCGTGTGGACCGTATCCGACGAACCGCATTCACCGACTCCCCAGAAAAGGCATTTTGGGAATTGGTCCAATTCTATCTTCGTTCCTTCCGTCAGAAATGAATTTCTAGATTTGTGGATTTATCAAAATCAAATTTTCTATTTGAATTTTATTTTGATCCTAGATAATCGTATTCTGCGCCGGACCAATGAACCTATTATAATGAAATTCTTTTATTGGTTCTTCACGCCTTGGGCAGTTCTCGCAATACTCTCTACAGCTTGGCCAGCAGCAGTGCCTTGACCAAGCCAAGGGCATGGCCCCCTGACCTTTGATTTCCGGATAAAGGACATGACCGAATGGATTATCTTCATGCATACAGATGCTTGATTAGCGACTGCACCTGGGGCTGTTCTTGCATTATGTAAGCTGGCTGCCTAATGATCTGGTCAAAAACTCATTCAGCCTTAACACCATTTGATTTCGTTGAATCAGCATTCAGGGCTAGTTCATCCATTTGCTTCTCTTACGCATTTATTATTTGGAATACTGAAACCTGTGGGAAGCAGGCACTTATGAAACAGTACATAGATCTTCATTTCTTGTTCTGGGGCTCTTCCACCTTCGCTATTCTGTCGGCGCTGATTGTTTTTGTTGCTTAATTTGTTTTCCCCGTTCGTTCATGGTTACTAATTTCTCTGAATTCCAGGTGCGGCTATTTCTTGTGTTATTTACTTCTTACCTCTCAAGTAATTACGTATTCTCTATGCAGCTGTGCTATGATACTGGCTATTAGAATGCAGTTTCAAGTTCTTTATTTGAAAATATAATAAAATTTAAAGCTAGTTAGATATGTCAGTACTTATTTAGATTTTGATATCAGCTGTCTGGTCTGTATTAAGACAGAAGCTATGCTGAAGTAGGATGGCCTCTAAAATACCTTGAGGTGATAATTTGTAGTGGTTGGTCTGTTAATGGGAGCATAACGAACAGTATTGAAAATGAGCTGGGAGAGATGGAAGAATGCCTTATGACTTTGTGTGATAAAATAATCTATAAGAGCCTAAGAGGCAGTTTATTGTGTGGTGGTAAGGTGGGCCTGGAATGAAGATATGGGGTCAACGTGATAACCAATTAAGCGGGCGCATATTTGGGAAGTGACAAGGGCAGCTATGATAATTATTGTGTCAGAGGATAAACTAGGAAGGTTAAGATTTGCAATGAAGTGATTTGAGAAAACGTGGGATTGCTTGAAAAGATGTGTCGAGCAAGACTTTGATGGCTTTGATACATCAGAATGAGTCATGTGGATTTACTATTGAGGAGGTGTGAGAGGGTCATGTTGATGGAGACTAGGAGGGGAAATGAAACTGAAGAAAATAGTGGCAATTACTTGACAAAATCTTGCACATGTGTTGGATGTTACTATGGAAGGAGATTGTGGTGGCCTAGGATGGGGATAGTAGTAGCTCCTTCTTATTGGAGTGCTAGACTCTATGTGAACAGTGAACTCTAGAATCTTTTAGTTGCCTCCTTTTGGATGTGTTATATTCACCTGCTAGTCCTTGGCCTAGGATGAGGATGGTAGTAGCTCATTCTTGTGGAAGTGCCGACCATTGTGTTGACTTTAGGCTTTCTTAGTCCCGGTCAGAATCTACTTGCGCTAGTCAGTTAAAAACTCAGCGTGATCTATTTATGCTTTACGTTAACAAATCTCTATCCCCTTGACTGTTAATCTCTATGCGTACATCTTTCTTTGTATGTTTTCCACGAGCAAATCCTTGTAACTACTCTAGAAACATAATTTGAAAATGTTTTGTACATATTCTACCTCTCTGCCAGTGAGGCTGCATGAAGATCTCTTCAAACCTTTTGTGTGAATGTGTGGTTCTTTTGTTTTTTGGTGGGGGGGGGGGGTTACACACAATCCCAATTATTGACAAGTCTAGATCAACGAGTCCAACTTGTTCTAACCGGTTTCGCTAGTCAGCCCAACAAGCCTACCTACTGCTGATTCTTGGATTCTGGTTTTCAAGCAGTTTTGCTAAAGCATCATTGGTAAAGTTTATCTTGTATACTGATTCCTACCCTTTTGAATTTTGATAGAAACAACCTTTGCATCAAGCCCATTTTATTTCTATAACATGTAAAATGCTTTTCTAAACAAACAGAAGTCGTTCATCTTGCTCTCCCCTCCACATTATAAAATAGCTCTTTAGTACCATTTTTTAGTTTTGCTAATTGATGACATCACCTTTGCACCCACTGTTGCGCCGTGAGGAAAATCTCAAGTGTTGTCAAATTCACGACATGCGGTTAAGTGGTTGACCTATCAATGAGAATTTTGAGAAGTTGGTAGCAGTATGCAAATCCTTCTATTTAATCTACTATATCATGTCTAGCATGCTTAGTAGAATTTTGAGTATTGTCAAACCTTCTTGGTTTCTCAGTATGAAATCAACAATTCCACGACCAATTGAGAATTAGGTGCCTTCCCTTCCCCCGTCCCCTCTTAATTACTGGTTTTCATTTTCTTAAAATTCTTTCTGATGGGGGAGGGCAGGGGTGTTTGATGTGATAATAGAAATTCACATTACAAGATCTCTAGAGACTACCCAATGCAGGAAAATCATAACGTGTGATAAGACTAAGGATGTTATCCTTCACAGAATTTCTCCCTCAGAATCAGTCACTCAAGGACTCGTTTATGTCAAAATGTCAATGTCAAACAAGAGTAATATCTAGAACCTGCTTCTACATGACAATTATTGATTTCCAAAATGCTAAAACTGTGTAAAATTACGTCCTGCTAAATTAGATCCTCTGAACACGACATATGTTCCGTTTCCTGTTAAATGCTGAGATAACAATCTGGCCGTTTTCCTCTATTTAAATTAATATGTATCCTGGTTCCTTTGCTTTAGGAACACCTTCTCTCAATGCTATTGGCTCAGCCATTAAATTGGATCAACAATCTTGCTTAGCCTTTTCACAAATGGCTCCCTCGTCTCCTTTTTAGTGAATCATGGTGCTGTTGTCTGTCTTTAGTTCCAAAACCCTTGAACTATATTTGTTTCTGTAGGTCTGTTACGCATTACCAACTTATTATCTTGATCACAAGTTTGATTTAATACAATCTTACTTCTGGGAGTGGGCCTCTGAAGGTTCAAGAGACCATGTGATGTCACTTCTTTTGCTTGCGCTAATCATCATAATTGGTGTGTTCTGTAGTCTTTTAAAATTATTGATAAATTTCTCACTGTATTATGGATCAATTGACTCCTTCCAAGAATAGATTTCAGTATCATAAAAATGTCAACTATGGAGTTCTGAAGAGTCCATCTTAGCGTTCTAAACTTTCTGTTAATATACTTGGGCATCTGATCTGGTGAAGTAATTGACATTGTTGGCTTCTGTGTTTCTTACAGGTGGTTTGGAATACAACTCAATCCGCAATTCATGTGCATTGATCTCAAGTATGTCTTAGAATTTTTAATTTAAAATGTTCTTTGTGAATGAGTTATTGGACCTGCAGATTATGTTATAGCTGTCCCCAAGTACTTTGTGTTCCACACTGTCTAACATGTTAGCCAAACAGCTTGCAGTATGAAGCATGCTCTTACCTACTATGAGAGCAATTATTTTAAAATCTAAGAAAATTATGGTCATGACTCTCATGAAGATACAATATGGAAAGCATAAATGGTTCAAATCCGCTGTTCACTGTCTTGTACTTCTGGGGATATTTACGGTTCTTGATTTTTTCTCATTTGTTTGCTTTTCTTTGATTTCACCCAGAATTTGTGATACTGCACTTGTTTGAATAAGAAAATAATTAGAGCTCCTTAAATTACATAGTTTTGCTACATATGTTGTCACTGTGAAGAAATTTCATGCTCTGTAATTTTTTCTTTTACAGATTTTTCTTTGTCAGAGCTGGAATGTTGGGATGGTTACTTATTAATTTTTCAGTTTTGGCTAAAAGCATCCAAGATGGCAATTTAAACCAATCAATGGTTCTATATCAGCTATTCTGTGCTGTAAAGTCTTTCTCTCCTCCCCTCTTCCCCCCACCCCCCTCCAGCTCTGGGGAGTTGCTTATTTCTTCACTGCATCTTGTTACAGTTTTACATCCTGGATTACTTCTTCTATGAGGAATACATGACTTCCACGTAAGTGCACTTACCTGAGACTTTAGAGAGTTCCAGTTGAAGTTTGATCATTGGACTTGCAGATTTGATGCCTGTGGGATTTTTCTGTTGCATGTATGCAGTTTGATTGGAATAGGAATGTGTTGAGACCTCTATTCAGATACTCCGCTGTGAATGCCAAATATTTTAGATACTGAATCTACTTTGAGTGTCAATAGGAGCAGACCTATTTTGCAGCAACTAGGTCAACTTGCCTTAATAGTTTATGTATGCACCAGGCATATGCATCTTTCTGCGGTGGAAACGCAAACTATGTTGGCTAATCTATTACCTCTGTCTATTTATTTCATGATATTGAGTTTTATTATGCAATTGTCGGTTTCCCATTTTGCTCTACAGGGTGGTGAATACTGATATTTTCTCATATTCAGTTGTGTATTCAGGGCTCTCTTTCTCTCTCTCTCTCTCTCTCTTTCTTGGGCTGGGGGTGGGGGGAGGGAAGGGGATCTTACTCAGAACTACCCTTCTTAAAGCAATGTCTATCATGTATATCTATTATGCTGCTTGTGAACTTTAATCGATTAACCTGGTATGAGGGATGGGCCATACGCAATGAAATTCATGTAAGTCCATTTTATGCTGGAAAATCTAATCCTATTCTTCATAGTTTGAGCCATATCTACGATTAGATAAGAATTGATAGCCAAATACATATGCAATCCTAGGGATCTCTTATGACTTATGTTAAATGGACTCGGGTAGGGGGTGTCGGACACAGGTACGGATCCAAGTGTCCGACTCGTCAAAACTCCAACTTTAAGACACAGGGACACTGTGCAAAATTTGAACACGGTTATGAGGACTCATAATTTTAGATATGGAAGTTGCAATTTCAAGTGTACCTTCCAAGTTACAATGTTGTCAACTTGTCAAACGGCTGAACATTAAAGATCCACTAAAATAATAATGAGCAAAGAAGAAAAAAGACCTTATATTCCTAATTTTTTTCACCCCTGCTGCTTTAAGAGTCTAGATAAGGGTTCAACACGTATCCCATGTACTATTCGCAGAGTGTCGTGTTTGACATGGGTATGGCAGGGCAAAATGGAGAGTTCGGGTATCATAGCTTATGATTACCCTACTCCAGAGTTTTAGTCATTGCATTGTTCATACATGGTTCTGTTTGTATTGTATCATATTATATGGTAATGTTAAAATTGGGTAGAGCTAATGTATGATTGACATATAAGAATGACATTTAGGGCTCCATAGAGGGTAGGATCACCATGTAAGATTCCTATGTATGCTCATGTTGCCATGTAAAATAGAAGCTAATCTAAAGGAACATTGAATTTAGTTAAAGAAGTGATTCTTTGACCATAAGACAGAAACCATTTAGATGCCTGCTGCTCATAATACTCAATGGGGACATAGTTTACTGTTTTTTGTTGTTTTTTTTTTTTGGGGGCCGCGGCCCCCTTCTATGAAATTTTAACAAACGGGTAATCTTAGTGTTAAACTGGAGAAATTTGAGTTGCTCCAGAATAATGATAGTAGTTTTCAAATAATCTGGATATGAATGTAGCAACTTATGTGTTGATGGTTGGTATTTGCTTATTACTCTTATGTATAAATGTATATTATGAAAAATATGGTTGAAGTTGTTCAATCAGAATGGGTATGAATCCAATGATTACAAAGACTTGGGTATTTAAAGCAATCTGTCGTGGTTCTACATAACACTTTTGTGTGCTTAGCAAGTGAATAGTCCTTTATCCAAGAATTCTCCTTCTCATTCCCTTCGCTCACCCCTATTTCTTGCTTTTGGTGAATTGGAGGGTAGAGTTAATGGATAAGCTTAGATTGGTGATTCAGGATGGTTTACCAAAGTGACAGCTTACTGGTAATATTGCTGTAGTGGATGAGACAACAGAACACATATTACTTGTAAGTTGGATCTTTGGAGAAACATTGTGGTAACATAAGAAAGTCAAATTCACTGTGCGAGTGAGTACTGAGGGTGCAAGTTACATAATGATACTATCATTTTAGAAGTTCAAGTTAAATTAGGAAATATAGCATAGTGAAAATCTACTACTTAATATATTTCAAGTTCATCATCTAAAGCAATAGAGTAACCTATGAGGACACCAACTTACATTCAATCAGAGGAGCAAATATGTGGAGTGGGTTCTTACGTATTAAGTGGATCCTACTTTGAGTTAAGAGTAATTTTATCACATGGAATTTAGACTTGCACTGTTATATTGTTCCAAGTGTTGAGCAATCAGGCATGTACAACGTCAAAAGTTAATTGTGGTGAATATGAGTATTTTGAGGTTGACATATGCCCATTCTAAAATGGACAAAATTAGAAAGAACGTGATTAACAGAAATGTCGGAGTGGGTTGTATTAGGAGGTAAAGTCTGCGAAATGAGGCTTTAGATGGTTCGGACATGTTAAGAGAAGATATCTTGTGCCTGGTGACGAATTGTTGTTAGTGGAGAAAGGAGAAAAGGTAAAGACCTAAAAAGAGCCTAAGCTAGGTTATTGTACATGATTTGGCTCATCTAACAATATTTGTGTCCCTTTGAGGAGGACCCTTTGATGACCTAGGATTTTTGTGCCCAATGCTATCCACGTCTATAATGTATCTAGTTCGGGTTTTCTTTGCATTTCTCCTTGTAGTTGTCTTAATTTCCATGTGATTCCATACTCGTTGCCGTGGTTTTTGCTTATAATGCCTAGCGGTCCTTTAGCTTTAGTTCTGATTGCTTTAGACTTGTTTGATTCTTATGTAAATGCTTCCAATTGTTATTTTGGGTCTCTTACAAATGGCTTTTCCATTTGTTAGGGGTCAGAATGCATATAGTTGGGCTTCCCCAGATTTTCTGTTGGATCCGCACAGGGATTTTTTGTTCTATTGTTCTTGTACATAATGAATTATGTATCATCCTCTTTTGTAGGTGGGACATAATTGCAGAGAAGTTGGGCTTTATGTTGGTTTTTGGGGATTTGGTTTGGATCCCTTTCACATTTAGTATCCAGGTATATCATCTTGGCTAAATTTTATAATTCGATCTGGACCTGGTATCTCAACTGACAGTTTCGTTATATAACTCCCTGTTGACTGTTTTTCTTTCTGCTGTGCTTGGCGATTTTCCCTTTCCTATTTACAATGAATTTCCCTTTTTCTCATTTTTTTAGGGGTGGGGGGAGGGGTTCGGAAGGACTTAGTATATTACCGTATGCTTCCTGTAATTTCTAATGTCTTTCAATTGTGTAATCAACACTGTTATGGTCATCTATGGTTTGGATCTTTTGCGTGTATTGTATGGCCTAATGGCCACCATATGTTGTCTTATTCGACCTACTGTGCTTTATCCATAGTTGCTATCAGTAGGATTCACCAGCTACCAAATATTCTGGTTCTTGAAAAATATTTACTGAGGTATCAAATAAGGCCTATTCTTAAGAACACGTGCTGTTGACATCCTTGTAAGCTGCACCAACGCCTAAATCATCCTGCCGTTTATATTGTAAACTAGGTGTTTTGTTGCCAGTTATTGCTTGTAAAGCATCCATTCGTTGTTTTCTCTTGCTATGTTTTGTCATCGTTACATATGCTTATGCTTGGGTTATCACATTTGTGACCGTTTAATGTCTCTGTTTATCATTGAATATGATATTTTATCTTGTAAGACTTAAAATGTTTGATTAATTCCGATTGTAGGGATGGTGGCTTCTGAAAAATCAGGTGGAGCTAACAACAGCTGCAGTTGTGGCAAATTGCATCGTTTTTCTGATGGGGTAACATGTAGTAGATAGTTTGCATTAATCAGTTTTTGCTGTCGACCCGTCATTTGTATAAATTTTTGTTCATTTCTGTTGAGTCCCTCCCTTGGCAGGCAATATCTGTTTGAAATAGCTCTGTTGCTTGTTACATAATTTAATTTATCATAGGATACGGGTGGTGCCGCTTGCTAATTGGGTATTTAATTTGATTAGGTATCTCATCTTCAGAGGGGCGAACAAGCAAAAGCATGTGTTCAAGAAGAATCCTAACGCACCTATATGGGGCAGACCTCCCAAGGTTATTGGAGGCAAGTTGCTTGCTTCTGGCTATTGGTAAGTCTTCACTAGATGCATATCCATCTTAATTTGGTTGAGAAAACAAGGCAACCGGACAGAGAAGAAAGTAATCTGGATCCATTTGTGTTACTGGGTTCCAATTGCTTGCTACTGGCTCTTGTTGAAATCAGATTAGTGTATTGCTTTTTGTAGGAAAAGCATGGATGAGAGCCTGACAAGAAAGAAACAAATTTGATCAATGATGCAGAACCTTCTAGGCAGTAGTAGATGTGAAGTAGGCCGGACCTATTTTCTTTGGTTGGGGAAATATGAATGGGTGGAATACCAGCAGTTGTCAATTGAGGTAAAATGGGGGAAACTCATCAAGCGGATGCAAACTAGGCAAGACCCTTTTTCTCCCCCACCCCCTTTTTTGTGGTGGTTGATAGGGGTGAGGGTCAGTAGGTATGTTTACTTCAGTCGGTAAGCGTGCCATTGTAGTGGTGATGCCTGAGCCTCTCTTACCCAGAAGTCATGTATGACCTTTGGAATTTGGTGTACCTTTGAGTGTCTGGTTGTCATTCTTATGCTGAATTGGGGATGAAATCATGAAATCTTATAGCATCAGATGTATATCCGCAGTTCATTGGCATCTAAGAGCTTTTACTGTCAGGGCCTATCTCAGATCCTTGCCTGGAAAGAGGGGAGAAAAAAAAGCAAGGCGCTTGTATTTGTTTTAGATTTGATTAGTGTGGTTCAACCGGTGTCAGTGATGATCTGCACAAACTGAAACTTTTTTTGACATTTGTGATTGTAGGGGAATCGCGCGGCACTGTAACTACCTGGGAGACTTGTTATTGGCTCTTTCATTCAGCCTGCCTTGTGGAATAAGGTGATGCTTATTCTTTCAAAACCGTTGTTCTTTCTCGCCCCTTTGGCATGTATTCTAGTGGTAGTTCTACAAGGAAACCCAAGGTTTCAATTCCCTCTAGGTTCTGTGCATGTGTAAAGTTGCCAAAAATTAAAGTCCCCTGTTCTTTATCGCTCTGATAGCGTGTTCTAACCTTGAGACTTGTATTCGCAGCTCTCCGATCCCTTATTTTTACCCGATTTATCTTCTCATTCTGCTAATATGGAGAGAGAGAAGAGATGAAGCTCGATGTGCTGAGAAGTACAAAGACATCTGGGCTGAGTACCGTCAAACTGTCCCCTGGAGAATATTGCCTTACGTTTATTAGGGATCTATGCACCAAAATCTTAAGCCACTGGCTTCTGTACACTAATTTGTTTCTGATGTTTTTGTCGAGTAATTTTGTGGTGGGCAGTTGATCAAAATTTTTGGAAGCTGTCGTGAGACCCCGCAATTCGTGGCTGTAGGATGCAAATTCTGACACGATTCAATTTTTCTATGATGATTTTTTGGTTGTCCAATAGCGACGAAATTTAGATCCGCTTCTTGGGCTTGGCACACGCAATCTTTTGTAGCACTTTGTTAAGCAAGATTTTATGGTAAGTGATTGTTTTTTTTTCAGCCACCATAATGGACAAATTAATGCCGTTGATCTAAAATTCTAAATGAAGCAAATCTAGATCATCAACTTTGTTTGTGGAACCCGATGGAGATTTTTGAGGAATAAATTGGTCGTACGAGTGAATTATTTACTTTTCTGCACTCTAGGTATGGTGTCTGAATTTTTGGGACCAGAAGTTCAAGAATGAATTTTTTGGGTACTTCAAGGTTCGACGAAAATGACTTCTGGTCCTTTTTTTTTTTTTTATGATTTTTGCTTGAAACTTTTAGAAACTTTTGGCTTTGGCTCAAATGGAGTATTCTGCGTAATTTGGCTATTTTTTGGGATTTTTTCAAGAAAGAAGTTTTAAATGATTTAACTTCTTATAATGACTTTACTTGTATTAGTTACAAAATCTACTACTTATATTATAAATATTATTTTTAATGTGATTATAGGTCTATCATGCTTAGCAATAATAAAAGCTCAATTAGAAAGTTTTACCTGAACTTAGTCGGTGCTGAACTTTATGTCACGGGTCGAATTTTTGGAGAGTTCTAGAATGTCCAGGATGCTCTAGAATGCTCTGGAACCTTCTGGAATACGATAGAACATTTTAACATATTCTAGAACCTTCTGAGGTAGTCTAGAGTCTTTTAGATTATTCTAGAATCTTCTAAAGTGACTAGGATCTTGTGGAGTATCCTATGACATTTTAGCTTGTATTAGGATATTCTAGAATGCTCCACACTATTTTACATGTGTATAATATCTTGGATATTTGTATAGAACATTCTAGATATGTAATATATAACAGTAGGATCAAGTAGATCTCCACCGTTCATTGAGGAGGTGGATGCGTATACATACATCCAAAGGACCTCATTTGTACATTAAGACATTGAAAGCATTCCAAGTACAATAAAAAGCATTCTCCCAAACTCTCTCTCTTTAGATTCTCTTGGAGTGTGTCTGTGCTTACTTAACTTTTCAAGTCTAAGTTAAGTATAACTTAAGGTTTACTAGTAAACTAAAGAAGGGTTCCGAGTGAGTTTGCTAATGCCGCACATGTTTGAGTTTGTGTGAAGTATCAAGCCGTGACACCTGACATTCTTCTAGCTTCTATGCTAATCTCAACCACACCTCTATTAGATCAGGCATAACACAGATATGTTTTGTTTATGACCTCAAGCCATAGTCACTAATCAAGTTTTTTTAATTTAAGGGATATGAGATTTTAATCAAAAAATTATAATATTTAAGACATAAGGTTCGATTGAACAACGTTCCCTATTGGGGAACTTCTTTTATTGAAAGCTTGGAAATGAAAATATTACAATGAAAAGATTGAAGAGGGATTTAAGCTACTAAGGTCCTGTTCTTTTCGTGGGTGTGTTATGGTTGTGAAATGGAAGGAGTGGACAGAAGCGGGTGAAAGTGCGTATGAGTGGTTTGTTGTATGTGGGGTGACAAAAAATGGAAAAAAGTAGGTGAAAGTGGGAAGAAGTGGGTGAAAGTCGTATGGAGTTGGAGTGTTGATATTAGTTAATTTCTTTTGTATATTGAAGAAATGTTATTTATGTTTTGCGTTGGTTACCCAAAATTCTTTATTCGTGACAAAAAATTTCAGATGTGTTCGTTTGTGTAGTAAATGAAAATGTTATATTTTTACGTTGGTGATCAAATATTTTTTATTCGTGATACAAATTGCAGATATATTATTTTGACGACCTATTTATGATTTTTAAATTTTTTTGAAAAATTAATTAAAGTTCAGTATTTAAATTTTAGAAGAGTTTTAGAAATTTTATGTATATAATACGTTGTAATTGAAAAATTGGACGTACATAATCTAAATTTTTGGGACTATTTGAAAAAACAAACCAATCTTTAAGAGTATAGTTTTTTGTGACAAACTACCACCAAGTTGTTAGACCATTTACGCATTGAAAAGCGCTCTACTGCTTCTCCAGAAGTCCAGCAAATGTGACCACGCAACCCTCCCCCCAACACACAGCTTCTCTGCCATAATGGGCCTATTATGCCTAGTTTTCCTTCCCCTCTTATTTCTTCCTTTTTCTTTTGCATCCCAAGGCTCAGCCGAGACCTTACCCATACGTACCTCACCCTCACTTAACCCTCTTGTGTGCTCCACATGATCACTGACTTCCCTCCTTCATATTTTTTTCCTTTCTTCTTCTTCCCAAAGAAAAGAAAACCCTGAGAATCCCTCCCACCGTACTGCTTTAGAGCATTTCCTGTGGTGAGCGGGTTTTTTGGCTCATCATTGGGGGCCTACATATGTCACATCAGCTTATGAGCTAATTTTTTGGCTCACAATTATATCTCTCTCCAATGTAAGACTTACCACTTTGGCTCACCAAATAAAATAATACTCATGGATCTATTTTACAATACACAACCTTCTTTTTAATATCCCAAAGAAAAGAGAAAAAATCAATTAAAATTTTAAAAAAACAAAAAAGCATGAAAAAGAGGTGGTGACCCGGCTCACGGCCACGAGTTGGCCCGTGAGCTGCTCGCATGCTTGCACCACTGCACAGGGAGCGGGCGGCTCGGTCTGCAGTCCTTGATGGGCGAGCCAAAATTTGGCCCCCGTTGGACTTGCTCTTATCTTCTTCCTCACTCCTTTATGCGCCATAACCACACCTCCCACCTTTAATTTATCTTTTATAATTACATTCTTTAGGGCGCGTTTGGCAACAACGTTTTGGGTAGTGTTTGGCGTTTTGTTAAGTCAATACACTAATTACGTAATTTTTAGTGTTCGGTAACGTAGTGTTTTGACTAGCATTTAAAGTAGCGTTTAGCGTTTTAAGTAGCGTTTTTGAAAAACTAATAGTATTAACGTTTTACATTCAAAAGTAGCTTTTCATATTTTTTTACCAAAAATTACCCTTTGGAAATTTTATCTTTGGAAATTATCTATATCCTTTGATGTTAATTTACATTAATAAGCTAATCCAACAGCTAAATTTACCGAACGCATTTTATTCAACTGCTCTTCTAAACAGCTATCTGCTAACAGCTAAATTAGAAACGTTATCCGCTACCTGAACAGCTATTCGCTACCTAAGCCGCTATCCGCTACTCGAACCGCTAATTTTGTCGAACAGGGTCTTAGTCCCACCAGTATCTTCCTTATCATCGCCATTATCAATTGGCAGTTACAAGTTTGGGTTTAATTCAAGTTTAATTGCAGCAATCAAGTGTTGAATTGCTGATTATTGGTTATAATTGGGCAGTAGAGACGAGTAGGAGGAAGGCAGGGAACCCAAAAAGATAGAGGAGAATAGCAGAGAGTAGAGTTTGATCTTCCAATTATTAATTTTCGTTCTCGCTTCTCTTTTGTTTCGATTTTTAAATCTAGGTTTTAGTTTCACGATTGCTGTAATGTAGAGTCTGGGTTGTTAATTCTGAGTGAGATTTCGACTAATAATATTTTTGAATTAGCTGGTTTCGAGTTGCATCCCCCATTTTGAATTTCGGGTTCTTCCGTGCCCCTGTTCTTGATTTGGGTACTCTCTTGATATCTGTCGTTGTTTTTTTGTGTTGATTAAACCTACAATTTCACACCAATTTGTATTCAATCCGGAATTATGGTTTTTCTGCATTTTCGAATTAAATCTGGTTGAGGAATTTGTTTCGAATGCTTGGATTTGCAAGGTGATGTGAATTTGTATTGAGTTCAAAAGGTCCATTAAGAGATTCACCAATTTGTTGATTCCTTTTCTTCAATTTTAATTAAATTGAGGCCGAGGTTTGTGTTATTGATTTACTTATGCCATGGGATAATTTTGATTTTTGGTAGACGGTAATTTAGTTTTGCATTTGACTTTAATATTTAGTAATTAGCTCAATTTAGTTTGTATCAATTTCGATTGCATGTTAATGTAGACGAATTAGCAACCTAATTTTGCAATCCATCCATGTGGACTAAAGTGCTATGACGAAAGTCATACGCTTGCAGTTAAACTTAATCTTCATAAATAATGTGGCAATGCAGCTCAAGATGAAGTATATAAAGCTCCCGGACTGCAGTTAAACTTAATCTTTATAAATAATGTGGCAACGCAGCTCAAGATGAAGTATTTAAAGCTCCCGGACTTCAGTTATGCCTAATAGGGTGTGCAGCACCACCACTTCTAAGATCAGGATCCTCCGATCACTTATCCAATACTCTATTGGAATCGAGTCTGGGTTGACTCTAATACCACTTGTCACGAGCCATTGCGCTTTCTCCAAAAGGCCAATCTAATGGGATGTGCAGTGCCACCGCTTATAAGCCTAGGAACCTTCCATCACTTATCCGATGTGGGACTCTTAATCGTGACATAAGGTACCTAAGTTTGAACTTCAATAGAGGTCTTGGATGCTTGCTTTTTCAGTGAAAAAGATAGCTGAACAAAGCGAGAAGGAAATCCTGCAAGAGGAGAGTAGACTTCTTAGCCTAAGGACATCTAAAAATGACAAACTTGTCAAAGCTCGTCTAAATTTTGATAAAGCTAGTTTGGCTATGAACGTTGATGAAGTGCCTATTGACGTTCGTGGGCACATGACAAAGCCGAAGAAAGGTAAGGATGATGCTATGGCACATGACCTAAAAGTACGGATTATTGAGAACCTAGGCCCCAAAAATATGGATTTATTCATACTTATTAACCTTGTTCAGGCGGCGGAGGTTGTAGTGCAACCCCATTGAGGAAAATGAGTCTCCTCTGTATCAGTTACCAAGGTCTTTGCAAGCCTCGAGCAGTAGACAACCTCCGGCGAATTTTCGGGGGTTGTAAGCCCAGATTGTTTTTTCTCTTAGAAACCAAACTAACTACAGTGGAGATTAAAATTTTGGTGGAACAGCTAGAGGACTTTTATGGAACTTACGTTGATTATAAAGGCCGCTTGGGTGGTTTGACTCTACTGTGGAAAAAGCATTGACCTGTTTGAATTCTTTCCTGTTCCTCGAATCATATTGATGTGGCTATTCGATAGAGGTCAAATGAGGTTGAATGGAGGTTGACTGCTATTTACGGTTTCCCTAAGACTTATAATTGTTAAACAAATAAGACTGACCTGGATGCAGAAACAACTGTCGGGGATGGTCCACATATGTAGTGATGATGGGGGGCTACCAGAGTTGCCTTATGGTTCTCCACATCCTAAACCCGACGCCCAATGTTGATGGTATGGCAGTCGTGAGGGGAAGGGAGGGAGTCTGGGATATTTGTGCTTTTTCATGTATATCCCTAGTTGACCCCCAAAACCTCCTTTTATAGGTTATGGGGCAACTAGGGTTGTCGCCCTAGGTGACACTTCGTGGCCTTTGGGCCTAATTAAATAGGCCGGGCTAACAGCTCCCACTCGGCCACAAAAGCTGCAGACACATGCTCTCCACGAATCACAGCTCCTCACACTTCATACTAGGAATAGGACGTGCAACCGAAAAGTAACAAGTAGTTCTGTATTAAGTTACCATCTAACTAACATAAAACTTTTACGAATACAATACCCCAAATCATCCTAAACATCACCAGTGGTATTTCCAATCCCTTACGTCATGATATATCATATGATTATATACTCACCATAATCGGCCCGGGCTGATATTGGTGACGATGGATAGACTTTTCCTTAAACACTCATGATATTACATATTAGCTTAATTACTTTCCTAACATGTTCTTGTTGAACCATATACATCGTGACCCTTGAGAAACATATTAAAGTAGCAACATCAAGCTTTGACTTCGTACCATAGCTTTAAGTCAGAGGGTCATCGTCCACAGGGTCACACAGTGACAAGAGATAGGGAAGTCAATTGTGACTCTGTATATGGTCGTCTTTTAAGCACATACAGTATGAGACGTGTGTCATGACATAGCTCCCATTTACCTAGAATCGTCACTTTATATGCCATGTAAATCTCCAGTCTAGATTTTCACCAAAAATCTAACCTGAGTCACTAGATTAACATACTAAATGCTAATCTTGACAGTCAAGATTCGGCTTTTAAGGCTTCAGTATAAAATCACATCTCATATTCGACTCCCTCGTGTCTCATCTTAGACTTACTAAGACGACTATATCACATTCATACACTTCCCGTATGAGTAATCAATATTGCGCACCTAGTGTCAATATGATTTAGTCTCATCATTCCCACTACTCAAGCGTTAGGGCGATTGCCTGTGTGACTAGGCCAATCAGAAGCCTGTGACATTTCAACATGTCTAACAAATGAATCACAAAGCATTTAGAAAGAGGACCTTCAATCTTTATTTCATAAATGCTCATTACAAGACATATCTATCATACATAACAAGATTTCATCCAAAAACTAAACTTTAAGAAGTCCTAGACTCAACGAATGTGCTTTAAAAGCATCTCTAGGAATTGGTTTAGTTAATGGATCAACGATCATCTTGTTAGTGGGTATATACTTGATGGCAACCTCCTTCATCTTTATGGCGTCTCGCAAGAAGTGATAATGCCTCTTGATGTGCTTGGTCTTCCAATAGAGCTTCGAATCTTTAGCGAACTGGATGGCAGCTGTGTAGTCACATAACATCTCTACAAGATCATCAACTCTAGGAGTGAGGTTAAGATCCTGGAGGAAACTCCTAAGCCACATTGCCTCCTGCATGGCTAGGCTACATGCGACATACTCTGCCTCCATGGTCGACAGAGCTATGCAGTCTTGCTTCTTACTGCACCATGATATGGCTCCCCCTCACCCAGGGTGAATACATATCCTGAGGTTGACCTGGACTCATCCGGGTCACCACGCCAATCGGCATTTGAATTTCCTCTCAACTTAAGGTCCTCGTCTTGATAGCATAGGACCAAGTCGGTTGTACCACGAAGGTAGTGCATGATTCTCTTGACGGCTTGCCAATGAGCAAGTCCTGGGTTGCTTTGGTAACGACTTACCAAACCAACCGTAAAGCAAATGTCTAGCCGTGTACATAATATGGTGTACATTAAGCTTCCTATGGCACTAGCGTAAGGGACATTGCTCATGGCGTCTTTTTCTTTGTCTGTTTTTGGGTATTAGTCGAGGCTCAAGGTTAAACGCTTCTCAGCTGGAGTGTTTACGGGTTTGGAATGATGCATACGTGATCGTTCTAAGACTTTCTTGATATATGCCTCCTGGCTCATACCTAAAAGTCTCTTAGGACGATTCCTGATTATTTCCACGCCTAGGACATACCTGACTTCACCCATGTCCTTCATCTCAAAGACGGAGGACAACAACTTCTTAGTGGCTTCGATCATCTCTAAGTTGTTCCCAGCCAGTAGTATGTCATCAATGTATAGGGTAAGGAATGTAATCCCCCCGGTTGACCTTCTGACATACACATAGTGGTCTTCCGAAACCATGGATAAGCCAAACGAAGTTATAACTTCATACAATTTTAAGTACCAAGATCTGGAAGACTGCTTAAGACCGTATGTGGACCTTTTAAGACGGCACACCTTGTCCTCTTTTCCCTTTGATACAAAGCCAATGGGTTGGTCCATATAGATCTCTTCCTCAAGGCTACCATTGAGGAAATCAGTCTTTACGTCTGTTTGAAACAACTCTAAGTCCAAATGGGCAACTATGGCTAGGAGTAGACGAATGAAGGCAAATCTCACCATAGGAGAAAATGTCTCTTTATAGTCTACACCCTTAATTTATGTAAACCCTTTCGCCACTAAATAGGCTTTGAACTTATCGGTTGAATCATCTGCCCGGCGTTTTATCTTGAAAACCCACTTGTTTTCAATAGACTTACGCTGGAATGGAAGATCAACAAGTTCCCAAACCTTGTTTCTCGCCATCGCGTCCATCTCATCCCTCATAGAATCTATCCACTCTTTGTGGTTTGGTAAGTCAATTTCCTTTTGATAAGAGGTAGGCTCCTCAACTTTCAAGGGAGTGTATATGAATATTTTCTCTTTGATTTGAAAGTATCGTTGAGAAATTCTTCCACGCTCACTCCTTCGGATCCTAGGACTTTCATTGTTTGTCTGCCTAGGTAAGGCATCCCTCCTCCTTTCTCTAAGAAGTGTGGGACCTTGAGCATGTGAAGAGTCGCTCCCACTATCCCTTTGGGGGTGTGGGATCCTGAACATGCAGACTAACTACATGTTCGGAAGCACGAGATTGAGGATGGACCTCATTCACAGGTGGACTTTCCTCATGTATGAGAGATTGAGGACGAATCTCATTCTCCTGAGCAGACAAGTCTCTCCTATTCCTTTCGTATAGGGGAGACATACCATCCTCGGTGACTTGGCTAGAGTCCTAATTCTCCCCCTCACCGAAAGATGGTTGGATGTCTTGCTGTAACTCAAACAGTTCGACATCCTTCTTAGCTTCACCAATGGTTGGGAGCTCATCCTCGAGAAAATCGACATTACGGGAATCTATCTCTGGCATGCCACCATTAGGGTGTTCCTCGTACATTATATATCCTTTAGATTGTGTGAGATATCTAATGAACACAATTTTGGTGGCTCTTGGACCAAGTTTTCCATGCTTATGGGTTGGGCTATGCATATAGTCGACTGAACCCTATGGGCGTAAATGGTTTAAGGATGGTGTCTTACCAAACCATAACTAATATGGTGTGGCTGGTACACTCTTGTTTGGCACACGGTTAAAGATGTAAGCTGCCATAAGCAACGCATCCCCCCAAAAACTAATTGGGAGGTTAGCATGTGCCATCATTGACCTGACCATGTCAAGCAATGTACGATCCTGCGTTCCGCAACACCGTTCTATTGGGGGATACGTGTAATCGTTAGCTGTCTTTGTATACCTTTTTTCTCACATAACTCCTTGAACATATCATAAAGGTATTCAGGACCTCGATCAATTCGAAGAATCTTAGCCCTACGTTCGAATTGAGTCTCTACTTCTGCTACGAATCGTTTGAACACATTGAGTACCTCGCAACAATGAGATAGTAGGTACACTTACCCATATCGTGAATAATCTTCTATGAGAGTAATGAAATAGATAGCCCCATATCGTGCTTTAACGTTCATGGGTCCGCATATGTATGAGTGGATTAATTCTAAGGGACTAGATGCTCTCGAGGCCTTACTAAAAGGTTTCATTATTGCCTTGCCAGCTAGACATAACTCACACCTAGGCAACTTAACCCTAGTGAGTCAGTCTAGAAGACATTTTTTAGCTAGTCTATTTATCTTATTGATGAACGATAAATTCACCCATTTTACATGCCTCTTTCACCCACTTTTTGCTCGTATAATAACTTAATCTTTAGGATTTTTACTTGTTTTATTTATGTTTTGCAGGAAATAACTCCAAATCAAGCAAACGTCGCGAAAAGGGACGAATACGGGACGAAACGAAGAAAAGCAGCGAAAACCGACGAAAACCGGCAAAACCGGGGGACCAAACCACCGTGCCACCAGTGAAGTGGCACGGTGAGGCCGTGCCACATGGCACGGTCGTGCCACCATGGCACGGTGGGACCGTGCCACGTGGCACGGTCGTGCCTCCCGGGGTTTTGTCCGGTTTCGCAATTTCTTCTATTTATGCCCCTTCGGGCGTTTTTGGCTGGGGGTCGCTCGGGGGTTCTTCCAGGCGATTTTTAGGGTAGTTTAGTTTAGGTTTTAGCCAATAAAAACTCCATTGGGAGGATTAGATTAGGGTTGTATTGGATTGTTCTTGGATTCAAGCAATTGGATTTGAAGTTCCTTCCATCAATCTATAAGCCTTCTTCTCTCTTTCTCCACTTATTTCAATTTGGTCATTGTTTGTTCTTATTTTGATTATGTTAGTTTAGATTGTGTTCAGTTTATTTGTTTGGTTTCCATTGTTAATTTATGTTATTTAGTTGTTTAGATTCGTTTTATTTCATTCTCTTTGTTTTGTTCTTCGTGTTCTTGCACTTGTTTGTTAGTTTAGGTTTTGTTGTGTTTGTGATGTTTAGTTGTTAGATTTTGTGGGCTTGGATTGTGATTAGCTTCTTGATGGCTAATTAGTCTTGTATGTGGCCTAACCATACCCAATCTATGCCTAGAACCTAGAGTTTTTCCTCACGCCCGCCAAGTGTTCGATGAAATGCTTGAGAGAGCTTTCATCCATATTTTTGGGCGATTGACTTATGCTGAGAGGTGAGGTCAATTAGCTAGTGTGGGAGAGGGAATAGCTGAGTTCGGGACACGAAAGTAGTATCCGAATCGAGTTAGGTCCAGGGTTGCTAGTTTTGTGGTCTAATTCGACTAACCCCACGAAAGTAGGTGGTTACGCGAATTAGACTAGCTCATGACCCTTGAGAGAGGGCTTGGGTGGTCTCTGATGGTGCAACCGACCATCTCTAGTTCGTGATGTAGTTTGGGTAGGTTAGGACTCGTCTTGATTAACTGGTTCATCACTTGGTGAAATCATAAACCCAAGTCCCTTTTTGTTTGTTTGTTTTAGTAGTTTAGTCCTTCTTCCTTCACCTTCGATCCTGCCTAGATTGAGACGCTTTAGTTAGCCTCGGTAGTTGGAAACACAACTCCCTGCGGACGACACCCCAAGTACTCAACGATACACCTTGCACTTGGGGTTTATAAATATTAAAACTTTTTCTGTAACACTTATCTTGGCCCACATGGCCAAGTCTAGCATTCCAGTTAGTAGCTTCAGAATTGGAGTTAAAGTATAAAACAAAAGCAGAGGATATATTATTATAGTACTCATCCAAATCCAAAACAATGAAATCTCCTTTCAAAGTTGCTTGGCCAAACAAATTTATGTTATAGAACAAATCTAAACCTTCTGGACAAAAACCAAAAGTAAAACCTAATCTTACTAAAGAAACATAAGAAACTAAAGAGCATCGCACCCCAGGTGCATAGAGGGCATTATGCAGAAGCAGTTTGTTTCCTCCACGGAGTTTGAGCTGGTATGTTCTTAGTCCAAGGATATCTTTTTCTTCGCTGCTGTTCCCCAGTATGACAGTCTGTGAACCCACCGGATAGCGATGGAACTTCGCGAATCAACCCTATCCTGAACTATGTGCTTTGTTGCCCCCGTCTCTACAATCCATTGAAGAAACGAATGCATGGGACAAACATACAATTTAGGACTTTTAGTGGAAAGAGGTATCTTGGCTGGCTCAGGACAATCCCGAGCAAAATGGCCATTCTTTCCATAGTTATAGCACTTCACACATGTCATATCCTTAGCTCCGTTGTCCTTAGCCTTATGCTTCTTGGTAGTACCACCATTGGAGCGAGAGTTCTGAGGAGGACGGGGACCCTTCTTAGGTTTCTTACCACGGTAAGGTTTCCTGCCCCTGGGCCTCAATCCTTTGGCAACGAATGCCACACTAGGAGGCGCATATATCTTTATACACTCTTCCTCCATTTCGAGGTGTTTGGAGATTGCCTCGAAGGTCTTGATATGCTCACTGTGTGTCACGATTACTTTAAAACTCTTCCAATGTTCATTGTCATTGGGAAGAGCCCTAATCACATTGAGGGCCTGTTCTTCCTCAGAAATCTGCTGCCCTGCAGCTTTAAGATCCCGAACCATATCACTCATAGTTCAAAGGTGTTCGGAGATACTACTGCTAGAGTCAATAGTATACTGCATCTATTTCAGTTGTAAGGTACGCAACCTTGTAGTAGATGTCTACTCGAACCTAATCTTAAGTTGTGCCCACATGTCCTTAGCAGTGGGGAAGCGTTCAAACTCACCTAGGAGATCGTCCTGCATACAATACAGCATAGTGTAGCGTGCAGAACGATCGCATTTGAACCATGCTTTGTACGTCTTTAGGTTTTCTTGGTACTGCTCAGTAGCAGTAATATCCCTACCTTGTTCATCTTTTTCAGCTAGAGCAGACATAGAAGAGGTCAAGAGGTCCAGCATATCACCATCATTTAAGGCGAACTGGACCTTCAGATGCCAGATGTCATAGTTTGAGCCATCCAATTTATCATTAGATTGCATACAACCTATCACGTTCTTAGTTGCCATATCTGAAAGTATATATTATTTTGTTAGATATATTGTTTTAATAATTAAATTATCAAGAAGACCCCATCGTTCATATTATACGTTCGAAAATTTCACTAAGCTCATAATCATCACGTATAGGTATGAATTTTGGAGCTTCTTTAATTTAATTATTAACTTAACTTCCTAGAATTTCCTTTAAAGGTTTGTTAAACTAATTAACATTTTAGTTTAGTGACTATCACAAAGATATTCACCTTTAATTATGAAAAATATATTTGCGTAGGCTTTATGAAACTAATTCATTAAAAAAAAAAAAAACTTAGGATACAACACAAAGTTATATATTTCAACTTCAAAATTTCATACTATTAACAATAATAATATGAAAATAAAGGCCAAAAATATAGCTCATAATATATATATATATATATATATAGAGAGAGAGAGAGAGAGAGAGAGAGAGAGAACAAATTCATGGCCACTTTCAACATATAAAACAAATTTATATGATTATGGGAACAATCATTAATCAGTCCACAACATAAAAAGACTGATCTAAAAAAAATGTCACTGCCCTCTCTAAAACCAGACCCAAAAAGAAAAATGGGCCTTTTTGTGAAGGGAGCCCAACCGGAGCCCCTATTTATCAGTGAAGGCCACTCACTTAACCTCTCCCCCCAACCCTAATTAATCTCATCGATCTTTACTCTCTCTCTCCTCTCCATCTTGCTCTCGAGCTCTCTTTCTCTCTTCGATCTCTCTTTGTCCTGTGCTCAGAAATGAAGTCTTACCCTCTCTCTTCAAATCCTCTCTGCAGTTCTCAGTCTGCTTCTCATGGAGAATAGTGGAGCCCAGAAACCCTCTTTTTCTTGGCCTGCTATGCCGCCATCGCTACCCTTCTCCTTCTGGGTAGCCATGGCCGCCTAGAAGACCTGCCCACCACCAGATGATGAAACCCCCCTTTTAACCCTAGATTCCACCTTCCTCGATCAAAACGTGTGACATCATCGTATAGATCGGCCAAAGCCGAGTCTAACGGCATGCCCCACGTGTCTAACGTGCCACTAAGGTGGTGGCGCGTGGGGTCACGCGCCTTCAAACGATGGTTTCTTGGCTTCTTTTGGTCGGCAGTGCGTAGATCGGAGGTTACGGAGATGATTGGAGGAATTGAAAGAGGAAGCTAAGGCGACCTCTATCGGCGGTAGACCTGGCAAAACTGACCCGAAACCCGAACCGAATGACCCAGACCCATACCCGACCCGACACCCGAAATATGCTCACTCGAAAGTGGACCCGAAATCCGAATTGACCCGAACTGAATCATACCAGACCCAAAATTTTCTACAAAGTTGTCTGTTTTTGCATGACTAGTGTATTTGACCAAAAATTGGTTGACCCGAAATTGACCCGACCCGAACCATACTCGACCCAAACCGAAGCGACCCGGAATGTCACTTAACCCGAACATGACCCAACCTGAACTTGACCCGACCCGTACCCGAACCGAATGACCCATTTGCCAGGTCTGGCACGTGCCACCCCTCCGGGAGGTTTATGATGGTATGTCCAGATCTGAGTCACTTCTACACTTTTCTATTTAATTTTTTTATTTGGTCGAGGTGGGGGTTTCGAAGACCATTGAGGCTTCGCCAAGCCCACCGCTGTCGCACCCAGCGAGGCACTAATAGCGGGTTTACGGTTTGCAGGTTTGGGGTCTAGCATTTATCTTGGTTTATTTAAACAGTCGAAAATCATATCAAGAATTCATGGGATTAGGGTTAGGGTTTTTAGATCTGGGTTTTAATAAAACATCCGCATACTAATCATACATTCATGAATTCGATTTATCATAGTTGCACTTAGAATCATGACTTTTGATGCATAATAACAATTATCAGCTAAGTATCATGTTTTTCACATATTAATATGGGTAGGATTAACATATAATCCCATAAAATTGCATAAAGAATCATGCTTGTAAAACATAAACATATTGAGCATGAATTTAATTAACGATCTGGGCATGTTCGTTCATCAGTTCTTGTGATAAATTTCCAATCTTTATCAATTCAAGACATTAAAGTCACAGAGGCATGCTTGAGTTTCATAATTACGAAATTAAATAACTGATAATGTTATCATGTTCTTAAGAAATCAAGCATGCTTATTAGTCAATTCATCAAACGTATTGAACGGGACTATTCCAATCAGTTAGACTTTGATACCACTGTTAGACAAATAGGATTGATCTGGATGCGGAAACAACTGTCAGGAATAGTCCACGTATGTAGTGATGAGGGGTGGCTACCAGAGTCGCCTTATAGGTGTCCACGCCCTCAACCCGAAGCCTAACGTTGATGGTACGACAGTCGTGAGGGGAGGGGAGGGAGTCTGGGATATTTGTGCTTTTCAGGTGTATCCCTAGTTGGCCCCCAAAATCTCCTTTTATAGATTATGGGGTAGATAGGGTTGTCGCCCTAAACGATACTTCGTGGCTTTCGGGCCTAATTAAATAGGCCCGACCAACTAATAAACTCAAAACTTGTGAGCTACGGCTAGATTTGAAACAATAGTCTTCCTTACCTTGGTTCATTGGAAGAGATTTGAATGAGATTTTTTACAACTTCAAAAAGAATGGAGGCCCTTTAAAACCCCAATCTATCCTGGATGCCTTCAAGAATGCACTGGATGCCTGTGACTTCTTTGACCTCGCTTTTCGGTTCACCAGTGTACCTGGTGGACTAGTCAAGGTAGGCATGAGTTTGTGGAGGAATGACTTGATAGATATTGCGTTGACTTGTTGACACTACAAATCTAATATTTCTACAGTACCTTTCTAGCTAGTTTATGCTCGAAATAATTGTTATTTTTAGGTTTTTATTTGATT
>JACYFF010019584.1:12420924-12433616 GCA_017589665.1 Selenicereus undatus
CTAGTTTATGCTCGAAATAATTGTTATTTTTAGGTTTTTATTTGATTTTAATTTATTTTACAGGTATTGAATAATTCGGAAAAAATACTCGAAAAAGGTGAAGGAATGTCGGAAACTAAAGCATTTGACTCAAACCCGGCCAAACTTATTTAGTGTAGGTCTTTTGTAGCCCAAAAGAAAAAGAAAAAAAAGAGAAAAAAAATAAATAAAACCTCGGTCACGCATGAGGCACGTGACCAGCCTCATAATTTCCCCCTCCCCTTTTCTCTTTCTCTCTCCTCTCATTTCCCCTCTGCCCCAAAGAGCCCGAGCCCCTCCTTCATTTTTTGCCTCTGCTTCTTTTCATCTCCCTTGCTTTTCTTCTTCTTCAACACTCTCACACCATTGCTTCTTCATCTCCCTCCTTGCAACGGTTACCCAGTTCATCATCAATTTCATCTTCAATGCATCGGTTACAAGAGGAACAAGGGAAGTAGTGAATGGTGGAGGGCAGAAGGCGGTCACGGGGGCTACAAATGGAGGGCTGTTCGTCATTGTGAAAAAACAAGGGGGTTTAGTTTAGTTTAAGTTTTAGCTTTAGTTAAATTTTGATTTCGATTCAATGTTAGAAGTTCGATTGCAATTTTCTGGGTTTAGGCTTCAACTTCGAAGTTCAGGTTCTTCAATTTCAGATCTGTTTTCCAAGTTTTAATTTAAGTTGTTAATGCTTCGTTTAGTTAATTTCATGTTTAGATTTCGAGATTTTCAATTTTCTGGGAGTTAGGGTTCAACTTTGAATTCTTGTGGCTTGATTTCGATTTCGATTCGAAGCCTGCGATTGGCACGCATCGTTGAAGTTTGGTGTTGTTTGGATTCTATTCGAATTGGTCAGTGAATTGTTCGATTTCGTTGGATGTTTTCTCCCCTGATTCGTGCTCTTCTTCTCCCCCTTCTCCCCTTTTCAATTTCCCTGTTCTAGATTAGAATTGTGCTTGGGATTTCTAGTTTGCAATTACAGTTGAGTTAGATTCGAGTTGGGTTTGCAATTTCTGGGTTTGCCTTCCCTGTTGTTACGCTGTTGTTCTTTGCGAGTGAGTTGGACTCTCGACCTAGCTTGACTGATTTTGCCCTTGCCCTGTTCGAATACCGTATGATGCTGTGCTAGATTCTGGAATTTTATGCCTGCTTTACTGACTATTTATGCTGGGTTTTGTATGCTATTTATACTGTTCGTGTGTGGGTTATGTTGGAACTTATAATACCTATTTTATTCTTGCTTTACTCATGTAAATTAGGATTCTAAAATCATATTGTTAGAATAATAATTTGATTCAGGTTCTTGTCAATTTAGCATTTGAGTTAGAATTCTAGCGGCCTAGGCTCACAACCATCCATGAGGACGATACCTGTTAGTACTACAACGTTAACCGTATACTTGCGGAAAAATTCACAACAACTCAGACTAGAGTTCTTTGTTCCCTGACGCTAGAGTGACGCACATTATTGACGGGGACTGTTCAGATCACCTTCCCATGTTCCTCACTGCCTTTCTTAATCATCAGCACTGCAAGAAGCATCAAAGAAGAAGTTTCGAAATTTTTTGGGGTTCGGATGAATGTTGCGAAGAGGTCATTTCAGATGCCTAGTCATACCCTCTCGATTATGATCCTTCAATGGCTGCATGTCACAAATAAAAGGCTACATGGATGAGCTATTTGAGTGGAGCTATAACGTTATAGGCAATGTTAATAAGGAGATTAAAAAACACCAGGTGAAGCTGAAATCTACCACTGATGCCAAGTCCATGAAAGCTTTATTTGCCATGATCAGTGAACTTCGAAGAACAGAGGAAATGATTTAGTGGTAGCGCTCCTGAACCGAGTATCTTAAGTTTGGGGATAGTAACTCAAGCTAGTTTCATTAAAAAGCCAATGCTAGGCATACCACCAATCATATTGCTGCACTAAAAGACCTGGATGGTAAGCTTTGTTTGAAGCCTGAGGAGTTAGACCACATTATCACTGACTACTACAAGCAACTTTTTACCTCTTAGAATCCAAGCAACATGGAGGCAGTGACTAACAAGGTCCATCAGTCCGTTTCCTGTGACATAAACCACGAGCTCTGTAAGCTATACTTGGCAGACAAAGTTTTTAAAGCCCTTTAACAATTGGATCTAGGAAAAGCTCCAGGCGCCGATGGTATAAAACTGTACTTTTTTCAAAAATTCTGGACAATTGTGGGAGATGATGTTAATCAAGCCACACTGAGTATTCTTAATGGAGGTACTTTCTTGCGACCTTTTAATCATACCCATGTTGTTTTGATCCCTAAAAAACAAAATCCAGTTGACGTCTGTGACTTTAGACCTATTAGGCTATGCAATGTGATTTACAAGCTTGTTACAAAGGTTGTAGCTAATAGTCTCAAAGTATGGCTACCCCCTATTATCACCCATAATAACACTGCATTAATTCAGGGGCGCCTGATTACTAACAATATTCTAATGGCGTTTGAGATTTTCCATGATATGAACACTTACCCCTAGGTTAATGGATGTATGGCCCGGAAGCTTGATATGTCGAAAGCCTTTGGCAGGATTGAGCGGCCCTTCCTTCGCGCTATTATGTCGAGAATGGATTTTCAGGATGCATGGGTCAATCTAGTCATGAGATGTGTGGAAACTACTTCCTTTTCATTTATCATCAATGGGGCGCATTGGGGTTTCATCAAGCCCACTAGAAGAGCTAGGCAAGGAGACCCCATCTCCCCATATTTATTCATTTTCTGTGCTAAAGGGCTCTTTTTTCTTCTTCACGATGTTGTCCTTTCTAATGCCCTTCACAGCTACCGTATTTGTCATGGTACTCCACAGATTTCTCATCTTCTTTTCATTGATGACTCCATAATCTTTTGAGGACCAAACTAGGCCGAGGCCATGGTTGTGAAGGCAATCCTAGCTACCTATGAGTCTGCTTCTGAACACCAAGTCAATCTGGCTAAGTCCAGAATCCTTTTTGGTAAAGGTATCCCAGTGCAAAGGAGGGATACTTCTGACCCTGGATATTGGAGAGGTTCTTTCCTTCAACAAATACCTTTGGCTCCTATGCGAGTTGGAAGGTCAAAGAAGTCTGCTTTTACTCCAGTGCAGATCGCATCCGCCAAAAAAAATCAATGGATGGCTTTGCTGGGCTGGTAGGGAGGTGCTCGTAAAGGCAGTGGCCCGTGCTATCCCTATTTATGCTATGAGTGCTTTTAAACTCCCGGGAGACTTTACTGAGAGTATCCAGGCAGCGATTTATAATTATTGGTGGGATCATGATGAGCAGAAATGAGGATTCATTGGCTAGCTAAAGATAAGCTTCGAAGGGGCAAACTTGACGGGGAACCGGGGTTCGTAATTTAGAAGCTCTAAACTTGGCTTCGCTAGCTAAGCAGGTTTGGAGGTTATTGCATGCTGAGGAGTTCCTTTTGTTCTAGATCCTTAAGGCCTAATATTTCCCAAGTTGCAACCTTCTTGATGCGGAATTGGGTGTTAAGCCCAGCTACACTTTGAGGAGCTACACTTTGAGGAGCCTCTGCCAGGCTCGGTGGATAGTTAACCAAAGTTCCAGGTGGCTAGTAGGGGATGGTGTTGGAGTAATTTCCATTAGATGGAAATTTGATAAGATAGTTATTTCCATAACAATAGTTATGGAAATATATTTTTGAGTTATGCCTAAATAACAATTAAGTATCTTGATAATTAATTATTGCAATGCACTTTTTTGGTAAATAATTAATTTGATTAATTATCTATGAAGAGGTACAAGTTAGTTTAGATGATTAACTAACTTATACCTTTTAATGAAAGGGTGCGTTTTAATGAAAAAGGTGTGTTTATGAAGAGATATGTCCCTTTTGAAATGGTATTTGTAAAAAGATGTTATCCTTTCATGAAGAGGTGTGAATATCTCTATAAATATGTGGCATGGTGGCATGTGAATGGTAATGCCTTGATAGGCATGATCAAGAGAGTTATACTATTACCATAATCTCTAGAATTTCTGTCATGTCTTGGACATTTAAGGACTTATCTTCGTGAGTGCAACACGCAGATAGGGGAGGCTTCTTTGTATCCCAAAGACCTATTCAGGTAACTCTGTTGCACGTGGGGGCGAATAGAGTCTTTAGAAAAAGAGTAATTGCACCTGCCTAGAAGTCTCGATTAATTTGACATTGAGTTTGTCTATAACAAACTGAGATACGTTTCCATCAAACCGAATTTTACACCAACAGATGGTTGGTCCCTTAGCTTTTGAGAGTCTATGTGGCTACCTAGGCCCTTTTCTTTCAAAGTTCTAAACCCCTCCAAACCAAATAACTACTTTTTGGGGGTGATCTCATCAACGGGAAAAGAGTGAATGGAACCGAAACATGGTTGATTTTGTTTTCCTCACCATTAATTGATTCAGAAATTATCAAAAGTATCCTACTATGCACCACTTGGTCGGATGATAAGCTTACCTGGCACTACTTCTCCTTAGGAGAACTTACTGTCGATACTGCTTATCTTTTTATACTCCAATCCCAAGCTCAAGTCGAGGCGGCTTCTAGTTCAAGCACATTGTGAGACTTCTGGAAGGATTTATGGCAACTCCCTATTCCTCCAAGAATGAGAATGTTCACGCAGTAGCATGTTGTAATGCAATCCCTTCATGGAAGCTCTAGCCAAACGTGTCCCATCTCTTAATGCTCGTTGGATGTTTTGTGGTGCTAAGTAGGAGTACAACGTGCAAGCTATCTTTGAATGCTTTCAGGTTATGAATATCTAGGCTACTTCCTTTTTTTCTCACTTTGTTAAACCTCGCCAGTCTGCGACGCTGTGGATGAATTCAGAGCTACTTGTGCCGAGAAGTTTCGTGAGTTCATTGCAATAATGCCGGTTTGTTGGAATTCCAGCAATGAGAGTATCTTCCGAGACTCTTTCCTCCCCGCTTCCAATATTGTTGCAAATGCTTTGTGGAGGATTTTTCCGCAGCTTTGGACCACTTAGCTATGCCTTGGGAACTTGCCTACCAGTGCTACCTGGAGACCCCCCTCAGCTGGTGTTGTCAAAATAAATTTTGATGCGGCAAAACTAGGCACTTGTGGTAGAGGCTGGGGTGCCGTTGCTAGGGATGCCAACGGAGGCTTCTTGTTTGCTGCGGTTGAACAGAGTTGTTGCTTCATGGGGCTAGAAGTGGAAGAAGCCATCGCATGCATGTTCGCCCTCAAGCAAGCTTTGGCACCATCGGTGCACGCAGAGCCTGATCGAAGGTGACAACGAAAGTATTATCTCAAAGCTCAAATCGGGTCTCTATCGGAACAGTTCCGTTGGTTTTATTTCGAAGGACATTTTAAACTTTGTTAAGCATTTTGGGTTGTTCTGTTTCACGCATGTTAAGTGAATCAGTGAATGGGAAATAGGGTTGCTCATGCCCTAATCCATTTCCAGCTCTATTCTCTTGTAGAGAATGGGTGGGAGATGGCCCAAATTATATTGTTGATTTAGCGGTTAAAGATCTTGTATGGATTTTGAATCATAATAAAATTTCCCATTTTCTATCCCAAAAAAAAAGTGATCTATTGAATGTTTGATTTTGTGTTGTCAGATCTTTGTTTCTCCATCTGAATTTTGATTATCTTGGCTTATAGAGTCCATTCAAGAGCTTTGATTTTTTTATTTTTTTTTTACATGGGAAGAATATTTAGGCCGTGTTCGGCAACAACATTTTGGGTAGCGTTTAGTGTTTTGACCAGGTTAATATACTAATTGGTTAATTTTTAGTTTTCGGTAGACTAGTGCTTTGACTAGCATTTCAAGTAGCATTTAGTGTTTTAGTTTAAACAGCGTTTTTGAAAGCTAATAGTATCAACGTTTGACATTTAAAAGTAGCGTTTCATATTTTTTAACCAAAAAATATCCTTTAAAAATTTTATCTTTGTAAATTATCTATATCATTTTATGTCAATTTACATTAATCAACTAGCACAACAGCTAAATTTACCGAACATATTAGTTTCAATGGCTCATTTAAACAGTTATCCGCTAACAGCTAAATTAGAAACGCTATCCGCTATCTAAACAATTATTCGCTACCTGAACCGCTATCTATTACCTAAACAGTTAATTTTGTCAAACAGGACCTTAGTGCAATTTGTTGTAAGTTATGAGGGCACATGTTTTACCATCATCCATAATGAACCCCACACAAACTTGTAGCTAGAGTAAATCTCGCGTGACTACTCTGGGTAAACTTTCAATCCTGCATTATCTGATGTAGTCATTACAATGGTCATTGTCATTTTTACCACAATATTCTTACCTACAAAATTGTAACATAAGTCTTGCATATATATATCTATGATTTAAGAATTAAGATTATGATATCTTTTTTGGGGGGGGGGGTTTAAATTTGTTCCCTGACACTAGAGTTGCGCAAAGATGATCCCGCACAATTACCGATCCGAAGCCGATACGAAGTTAAGTGGGTTAGGATACAAATTTTCAACCCGTTTAATTAATTAGTTTGACACGTTCAACCTGTAATGGGTTAGGTTCAGGTCAAGATTCTTGACACGAAAAAGTACTTATTTAATCCGTTTAGTTAAATGGATTAAACAAGGTACTCATTTTCCCATTTACCATTTATCCATTTACCTTTTTATTAGAAAATAAGAATGCAAAAAAATTTTTAAAAAAGAAATGTGAATTATGATGAATCGGGGGAGTTTTAAAGGGTAATTGTCTGTTGTGATATGTAAACTTAATTTTTAATGCTCTATGTAATTACATATTAATTGAAAATGTCAAATGCATAAATGTATAATTGGGTGACTGAACTCAACTTGTTTATCTACAACAGATTAAGCAAGTCAACTCGTTTAAAAATTAAATGGGTACAAGTCAAGGTTTTTCAACCCGTTTAATAAACGAGCTAGGTTCAAGTTGAAGGATTTTCAACCCATTTAAGTTCGACATGAACATACACCCCCCAACTTGACCTATTACCCAACTCTACCTGAGACCCCTTTATCCAACCCGAGTCATAGGCTACCATATATTGTAAATCAATTAGTAGATTTGATGAAATTAAACATTGTGTTTGAAGACTTGTACTACTAAAAGGTAATATTTTCTCTTTCTTTAGTTTGTGATCCTCCATTTCAGAAAAGTATAACTACTATTAGCTCATAGATAATATCCACGTTAGGCTCTAGTTTGCCCTGAATTCGCTTCAATCTTTTCATTCTTCTATTCATTCGAAGTCTTAGGAAGGGGTCTCCAAAGTTTTTGGAAATTTTTGAAAAGATAGCCCATAAAGAGTACAATTCTTTTACTACAATTTTTTCTCCATTTATAACCAAACCCTAAAACCTAGATAATTTTAAGGGGAATACTGTTGAACCAGTTGAATCAGTCATTACTTGCTTAAAAAGTACTAATTCTCTACATCATGTACCACAAGTAATATGCTTCATAAAAAGGCAAGTCAAGTATAATAAGGTTTTTTCTGTCCCAAGAAAAGTTTGAAGAGAATGTTTTATGTAACTAACTATATCCCCTAAGTTATATATCTCTTTTTAACAGTTAATTTGCAGAAGTAACTAAGTGCACTAAAAACCTAAAGTGTCTCACATAAGCAATTGTTAGTAACTCAATTTACAAATTTTATCAAAGCTACCCTGTGATCATGAGTTGCGTTAGTGGGCAAGAGATACCATATTTAATAAAAAACGACTTCGCGTATAAATTATAAGTTTAGAAAACATATATCTATCTAACTATATTTAAAATTGACTAATCACATAATGTTTAGACACTTGGCAATCACTCATTAGATATAAGTTTTTTTTTCTTTTTTAAAATATTAATTAAGGCATTAATTAAGATGTATTAGCAAAAGTAATTAGATCAAATTAATGTAGGCATTCAACTTATAGGTTTAATTTTGTATTTGGAAAGTGCTTAAAATTACAAGTCCAATTTTGTGTTCTGAGTTGTCTTTAAAAAAAAAAAAATAAGAATTTGTATATTCTTGGAACATGTATAAATTCTATATTCATAATCTTAATATTACAAATATAGAAAATGGTAAAATCGTGGGTCAAGAATATTAGCAATATTATTTTAAAAAAATTATGATTTTAATTAATTGTTTTATCATAGTTTCATTAATGTATATTTACAAATATTTGGTTCGACCAAAAAAAGGTTTAAATTTTAGTCTTAATGTTAGTTTTTGAGAATTGGTAAAATAACTATTAATTCCTTGATTCTTTTACGTTTTGATGATATTGATTGATGATACTTTAATTTTTGAATCAAACTTTTGTAACAAATCAATATTTATAACTGAGGCTTCTTCTTTTAACCTATTTTGCATTGATTAATTCCAATATTTCAACTTTTCTCCCCGCATAAAAAGAAAGTCCTACAAAGATATGCTCTAAGAGTAATATGCCAAGTTGGTGCTAACATCCGGAAATTACTTTTCATAATTTGTGGAGGAAGGTTGTTTTCATAAAATATTTTTATTTTATATTTTATAATTCTATTATTTTTTCAAAGGATTTTGTTACTCTTATTATGTTTTGAGTGTTGAATAATTTATCGATTTAGTACTATTATTGTGCGATATATAAAAAATGACTAGATGGCTGTTGAGTTATTTGAAAAGTTATTAAGACGACAAGTTTACTTTTTCCCCCTTTTTTTGTAGGACTGAGATTTTTTTAGAACCTTATGCAAATCTTACATTCATAATCTTAATATTATAAAAATAAAAATGATAAAATCATGGGTCAAGAACATATAAATACCACTTTTTAAAATAGGATTGAAAATAACTATTTTATTGTAGTTCATAATATATATTTACAAGCCACTTAGATCACCAAAAAAAAGGTTTTACAAATAGTCATAATCCTCATGTTAATTAAGAATGTGTAAAATGACTATGAACTCTTTGAGTCTCTTTAGCATTTTGATGATATTAATTGATGATTTAAAATTTTTTAAATCAAACTTTTGTACCTAATGGATATTTGTAACTGAGGCTGCTTCTTTTAACTTATTATGCATGCATGGATCCATTTTTTTAATGAAACTTTATAACTAAGAGATATTTTGATTTTTAAATGAATGATACTTTGATTAATAGCAATAACATGGGTGATGTCATTTAGTAAATATATAGTAATTCAAGAATAATTAGAATGGATGCAAGTAGTATTTCAAAAGTTAGTACAAATCGATGGGATTAGTACATTCACAATTAAATAAAAAATAGATTTGTTAAATATTTTAAATAATTAGTTACAAATAAGCACAATTAAAATTACCTTTCTTGTGAATTAGATTAAACAATACCATGGGTTTAACTGTGATGCTTCAGTTATTAACAAAAAAGTTGGACTTCTAGACTATACTTATCAAAATATTAATTTAATTTTTTTGGAAGACATGAACAAGAGTTTTTTCCAACAATATATTTATTATAAATATGTTGATTTATCACATAGAAATTTGTTAAACAAGAAAATTATAACAATCCATGCGAAGTATGGGCCTAACACTAGTTTTAGTTGATTTATAGGTATAAGTATTGTGTTTTCCATTGAGGGGGGGGGGGGGGGGTAGATGTCACACCCCAAAGGCCCAAAGCATAAGTTAAAAGGCTAAAGGAGTTCATGAAATTGCGTTGTGTTACAAATTGAACTTTCATTTAAGAAGCTTATTTCAAGGGCTTCATTGTTAAGTAAGTCTCAATCAAAGTAGCATTGCAATGAGTGAGAGCTTCATTATTAAGCAACCTTGAATTAGAGTAACATTCGAATAAGAGAACTCATATTAAGCAACCTTCTTGTAAATCTTGTGAGAGATGACAAATTAAGCAAATAAGAATGTTGGAAACTGTCTTTGAAGTAAACAATCTCTGAATAATCGGAAGAATACACTTGGAGGTGGGAGCCCTCCCATCTTGTTTGAACAGTTACGTGGCTAACATTGCTACTTATAAAGCAAGACAAGGCTAGTTTTTCTTTGTTTTTTTCCTTGCGGGAAGGCCCTCTAGTTTTGATTCCGATTCCCGACACGTAAGTTATGCAAATTATAAGGTAGTCCCGCATTTATAAATTTGAATTATCATAGATTTTTTTTTTTAACTCACCCCCTATTTCCTTGTCATGTTCCCAAAAAATAAAGCTTCTAATTTGACCCAAATTGCACTATGTCATCTGATAATTTAGATCCATAGATATGAGTTTATGATGTAAGTGTTGAAGTTGCCCTACAGATGAGAGATTTCAACAGTGTCGCTAAAAGGTTTTGCTTATTACAAAGGCCAAGACATATACAACTTTCCTTTATAAGAGGGTTTGAAGAAGGGAGGGGACAATGAAGGAGAGAAATCCCCATGCACATCTAGGGGGATCCATATGTTGCTTGTGCACTAGTGTATTTCCAACCCAAGGGCTATCATTTGATCATGTTATGTTATTGTAATCACAAATTACAAAGATTGAATTTTTATAGATTCAATTGGGTTACAATCTCTATAAATACAAACTCCTCTGATTCTTTCTCTCAAGGATGAATTTTCCAACCCTTGAAACAAAGGGGGTGGTGACCTATTTATAGGAAAACCCCTCCTCCCAAGTCAAGATAGCCTTGACTTGGGTTTTGGGCCTTGACCTAGGTTTTGGGCCTTTCAATCAGGCTTTACCGTAGGCTGCCTGACTTTCATTTGTTTGACTTTGACTTTTGAGTCTTCCGGGTTTGAACCGAGCATTGACTTGGAAGTCGCCTCGAGCTTTAACCGGTCGTTGACTTGAGAGTCGTCTTTGATGTTCTGACTTGGAAGCCGATGTTGACTTTGACCTTTGACCTTTGACTTTTGACTTTGACTTTGACTTTTGACCGCGCCATCACTTGAACGTCGTTCGGGCTTTTAGGTCGTGGTTTGACTTGGTAGCCGTCTTGAGTCTCGATTTGGGCTTTGACTCGAATTTTAACTGGACCCGGACTTGATAGTCAGCTGGGCTTCATTTTGGGCTTGAGTTGTGAGTCTTTGGGTTTAATTAAATTAATTAAAAGGGTTGGCCCAATTAATTAATTAAATTTAATTTTGGTATGGCACGAACAAATTTAGAGTGCTTACAAATTGCCCCCTCGAGACAAGGTCACATATGAGACTTGTCGCTTGTGAGGTGACCGATGTCTCGAAATTTTTTTATACGTGCCATTTCAAGTGCCCACTTCGCAGACTTAGCACGGTGGTCTCGCTGACCGGTCAGCGAGTCGGGGTCCAGGGGCGACGCGCCCTGGTCTGGGGTTTGGGGGGCGCGACGTGGCCCCCGATGGGGGTTCGGGGGCAACGCCCCCGAAACTAACGACGTATGTGATTTGTTCCCTTTTTTTTTTTTTTGTGGGCTGGGCTTGAATTCATGTGCTTGCCCGGTTTTGCTTCACTTCACTAAGTGGTCATGCGCTTCTCACATGACACAGCCACTATTCCTCCTCCTTCTTCCTTCATCCTCTGTTTGCTGCTGCCGCAAAGAACCTGTCTTCCGCCTTCTTCTGCTTCGCCCTCCATTGGTGTCACACCACCAACCATTTTGGTGTCGTATTCGATTGCTTGTTCATTGTGGAAGGTGCCCCCTTTTTTTTTTTGTGATACCTTGACATATGCCATGGGTGTTCTTGTCGACGAAGACAGCTAGCGGCGGGTTCGAGGACCACTCAAACTGCCTGCTTTGAGATTGGGATTGAGCCGATGATAACGTCGGCGAAAGTGAGGGTTTGCGAGAGAATATCTTGGACGATAATGTTGATGCCAATCTGCTGCCCTGTCTCGCCATTTCTGTGGAACTCTGCTAGGGCGTCCTCTTTCTGTCACGCTCTCTCTCAATGAAACTCTTCAACGCCAAGAGGCTCCATCTCCATTTGAAGTTAACTGGTATGAAGTGCCCTCAATATTTTAGTTTCCAGTCGTCACATCCTTATGCAGCTCGAATGCCACAATCATATTGACGCCCACAAGGTGTTTGATAGAATGTCTGTGAGAAACTTGCACAGTTGAAATAATGGGTTTTCTGGGATAATTTTGGACATGCCTGATGCTCCTATTGATGGATGCATTATATCACCGCATTGAGCTTGCTTGCGATTTAGTGATGTGGGAATCTCAGATGTGGCTTGGCTATGGGAAATAGTGAACAGAGTAATTTTGAAGAGGGTTTTTTTTTTTTTTTGAACTTGGATTTGCTTGTGATGTGGCTCTTTATGGACACTTCCAATGTTGTATTTTGGTCTTGAAATACTTCTTAACATTTGCAACGTCTTGCCTTGAAGACCTTGCTAATTTTTTTCTTTGGCAATGAGCAATAAAAGTTATGTCTTCGACTAAAAATGAATCCATAGGAAACCCTTTTATTAGACTGACGAGTCTTCTCATGCCTGCTTAAGCCATTGTAACGCCGCATTCATTTTTTTTTTTTTGAACTTTTTGCGTATTACGATATTATGCTCACTGCCTGAGCGATCGCCTTTTGTCGCTTGTGCTTTTTTTTTTTGGAATGCAGAGACCCCCTTTTTTTTTGTTGCGCTTGTATTGCTGCTTGTGTAGGTTGAGGAGTCATCTGAAGAACCACTTGCGACACGGTTCGCTGCTTGGCCAAGGGCCTTGAAC
>JACYFF010019584.1:12442853-12464110 GCA_017589665.1 Selenicereus undatus
CCAAAACCTAAGTCAAGGCCCAAAACCCAAGTCAAGGCCTGTCTTGACTTGGGAGGAGGGGTTTTCCTATAAATAGGTCACCACCCCCTTTGTTTCAAGGGTTGGAAAATCCATCCTTGAGAGAAAGAATCAGAGGAGTTTGTATTTATAGAGATTGTAACCCAATTGAATCTATAAAAATTCAATCTTTGTAATTTGTGATTACAGTTATGTTTTGTCTTGTCTTGTCTTTGTATTCTTTTCTTTCTATAGATTTAGCTCTCTATTGGATAGGGTAATGACTAATGAAATATCATAAGACTTTCTTTTGTATAGGCTTGGAATATTATTTCATTCTTCCATGCCAGTAGTTACTAGTATCTTTAACTGAAATCATTTCAACTAAGGCAAGCCATTGGACTTTGATATCATTATCAACGCGACAAACCTAGTACGATTAGCTTGTGACCACTCATTTGACTTGTAACGAATCCAAATTGACCCCAAACCTAATCAGCTCACTAATTCTACATACCGGTAATTGCATAATCTTCCCATATAACAACTACAAATTGCTATGGATGCAGTTCAAATTGAACCCAAGAACATAAAATACGTATTCATCCACTTCCTCTAAATTTCAAACAAGCCTTGAGTAACCGTGTCTCATCCAAAGTCTCTATGCGAGGCAAGAGACACAAGCCCACTGAGAGATGAAGCAAATTCAGAGTACAGTTAATAATAACACACATAATTATTACTCAAGGCAGACTATCCAAAGGCTTAAACAGACGTGCTTAAGCTTGCAGATAGCCAACCATCCACACACAAAAAGTTACGTCGAAAAGCAAAACAAGTAGTTCAGTTCCCCTATAATCAGGGATGCAGGGTTTAACTGATCCAGGGCATGAGATTAGACAGTAAGAAATTTAGTGAGCTTTTAGAGACAGGAATCAACAGAAGGGAAGCTTGCGTAGTGATCTCTGAATGCAACAAGATTTCCCTTCCTCGAGAAAACAATCTGCATCAAATAAGATCTATCTTCAGGTTAATTTTCTCATGTCAACGTCAAAGGTTCCTTACAAATGAAAGTCTCTCCACCAATTGAAGTGCGGTTAAGCCTATTGCTGATAACAGAAACATATCTGAAGTCGCCACCAATGTGCAACAGCTGCATGGGGCTCGAGAACTTACCTGGTAATCCGCCGTAGTTCTAGTCATGAATCCGGAAGCACAGTAGTCAAAATAGCATTCCCACATCCTCAGGAATTTCTCATCGAAGCCAAGTAAACGGATTTCTCTGGTATTTGAGAAACAGTGTATTAGCAGTCAATCCAGAAATCCTTAGCAAGACTATACAATAACATGCAGGAAGATCCTGCCGCTGAGGGTTTTGCAGAGGTTAAGATGTGCACAATCCTACCTTTCTAAGAGGGTTTAAAGAGGGGGTTAAATTTTTACGTAAATTGGGCCTTTAACAAATAAGTCATGCATACCCACTTTTATAACTCTGGCATATGTTTACAAAGTTCCCATGAATGGGAAATACTGAAATAGGACAGAGGAAGGTGCTCATAGGGTAGGGTCAAAAATCAACGACAATAATAGTAACAAATCTATTCTTAGGACGTCACAACTTTCAATCAAGGCCATTTCCCATCTAAATAGATTAACCACGAAATTCGGATAACCTTTTTGGTGCCTTCCCGCAAAGCTAAGATATTCAGTTACAAGTATTCAAGAATCTTCCCACGACAGTAATTCTAGCACAAACTACATCCTTGTGTGGAAGATAATGTGAATTTGTGTCTAACCTTTGGTTCTCAAGAAATTTTTTCCTCCAGAATCTTAGGGTTCAACTATAATGTCCTCCAATATTCTCCACATGCTCCATGCTGCAAATAATACACTTTGAGCATTTCTATAGAAGTAGTAAGAGTATTTGAGCAGTTGACGATGTAGTTTCATGTCTTGATCAATTTACCAAAGTCTAGATGCAGCAGCCATTGCCGATGTTATTCTGCTTAATGAAGGCAGACATCCACCTGGGAAGATGTACTCCTTAATAAAATCTGAGCTTCTTATATGCGCGCCATAACGTTGATCTGGTATTGATATGGTCTGAGAAGGAAGCATTCACAGCAAAAGTCATCAGCCAAAATTAACTACATCAGACGTACCTGCCCTCCCACATTATCCACAACCAGTGAATATAAAATGGCACCACAGTCAAAACCTTCAGCCAAGCATGTCCTATCATGATATGACATGACATAATCTTATAATGAGAAGACTGGTACAGATTTCCAGAGGTCAAGATATAGGTAGTACCACTGGAAAATTCAGACAAAGCTTTGCAAACATGATCTTTTTCTTTATAATTTACGCCGGGGGGGGGGGGGGGGGAAGCTAATGGCTCCTGAAGCCAAAGGTACCCTTCCTCAACTTGTTACCTGAATGACTAGGATTCCATTTTCTCCCAAAACAGACTCGCACAGGCGAAAAAATTCCTCATAGTATTCATCCCCCACTTGCTCTAGCATCTCACTGATTCAGCAATAGAAACATCAGAAATGAGGACAATGATCATTGATCAGAAAGCAGTTAGCCAAGTCATGCCAGTAGGAGGGTCTCACCAAGAGATGACTCTATCATATTTGTGTGTGCTTGGCAATTCACTATAATCACAGAGGAGAAACCTTATGCGATCCTGCAAGCATCACAGATATCAAATTGATGTGATTGACATCGTGTCAGTATTGTACTTGGTAAAACAAGGACACAGATAATGGCAGCAGAAATCTCTAGATGAAATGGAACATTCTCTCCTTCAGACCCACTGGGGAATTCAATGACACATTGACACTCAGCATGAGCATATTTGATAGAGTTACAGTTCTATGAAAGTCAACTTATTCACCACTACAAAAATTTGCTGCACAACAAATCAATCAACGGCATGTCAGTTGTTATTGAGATGAATTAAAGAAACATTCAAAAAGTAGTAAAAAATTGAAGTCCACAGAGCAAGTCCAGACAATTCTGAAGAGTGTCCTGTTGCTGAACAAGTAAAATACACTAATTAAGGGTACATAAATTCTTGTTGAAAGTGCTTCAAAGGGTTAATTCAGTTTCCTTATTTTCAGGATTCAGTCAAAGTATCTGGTTGATGTTGACCAAGTCTTTTCTGTTAATTTGTTTCCTATTTTTAGGTTTGTTATCTGTTCCTATTCTTTACGCTAAAAGGTTAGTTATCTAGTTGAGTTGTGGTTAGTTGGCTAGATTTTATGAATTATTAGTTCTATGCAGCCTACAAATGGGGCAGCACATTAGTTGTTTTTTAATCAATTTAATTAGAGAAATAAAGCATCAGCAGCTTTAGTAAGATTCTTCTCAATATTTTTTACTATTGTGAATTAGTTTTTCTCCTGTTTTTTCCCAATAAAATTGGTATCAGAGCCAAATTTGGTCTCTTGTGCAACTGAGAGAAAGACTTTTTTTTGAGTGCTTGAGAGAGAAACAAAACTGACTCTGAGGCAAACACATTTCAGAGGAATTCATGGCCAACAGCAGCACCAATTCTTCAGGCCAACCCCTTATTCTTACGTTCAAAGGGGAAAAGTATCACCTTTGGAGTCTTAAGATGAAGATCATGTTTAGGTCTCAAGCGCTGTGGGAGTTGATGGAGAATGGGTACACTGAGCCTAATCCGACACCGGCTCAACCCGACTAACAATTGCATGAGACTCATAAGAAAGATGCGAAGGCCCTGTTTCTCATTCAATTAGCACTGGATGATGAAATTTTCCCACGAATTGCAGTAGCTACAACCTCGAATGAGGCGTGGAAAATTTTGAAGCAAGAATTTTTGAGTGACAAAAAGGTAATTACTGTGAAATTACAGACACTTCGTCGTGAATTGGAGACTTTGGCGATGAAAGACAAAGTCTGTCCAAGAGTTTTTGTCTAGAGTGTCTGCCTTCGTTAGTCAAATGAAAACATTTGGTGAAGATATTAGTAACCAAACTGTTGTGAGCAAGGTACTGAGAAGCTTAACAGCAAACTTTGACTATATTGTTGCTGCAATAGAAGAGTCTAAAGACTTGTCTACATACACCTTTGATGAATTAAGGAGTTCCTTACAAGCCCAAGAAGCCAGAGTTAGTAGGTCCTCGGAAATGGTTGAAGACAAAACTTTTCAAGTGAAAGGGGAGACATCAGAATATTCTCGTTGTGGCCATGGCAGAGGACGTGCAAAAGGTCAAGGAAGAGGCCGAGGCAGAGGTGGTTTTCATGAATAGAAGCAGAACAAAAACTCTCACTTTCACTGCCATTATTGCAAAAAGCCATGCCACAAAGAAGCATATGGTTGGCAAAAGCAAAAGGATGAGGCAAACAAGCTAGTTTTCTAATAGTAAGCTTTTTGCGGCTATTTTTTTTTTTTTCTAAAAATGAAAAGCCTAATGATGTTCGGTTTTTGGACAGTGGGTGTTCCAATCACATATCTGGAACAAGGTCATTGTTAGGGAGCTTGATGAGTCCAAGAAATCAAAGGTGACACTAGGAGACAACCAAAAAATTCAGGTGAACGGCAAAGGTACTGTTAGCGTCACAACCAGTAAAGGTAATGCTAAGGTTTTAGATGATGTACTGCTTGCTCCTAGTCTCTCCCACAATCTACTTAGTGTCGGGCAACTAATGATTTGTGGATATTCTTTTATGTTTGATGATGGGCATTGTGTTATTAAAGATAAAGCCTCTGGTCACTAAAGTTCTCATGACTAACAATAAAATGTTTCCACTAAAAGTTCATATGGTTGAGAGGTGTGCTTTGATGACTAGTGCAGACTCTAACAATGAGACTAGATTATGCCATTTATGCTATGGGCACCTGAATATTAATGGAAAGAAATTGCTAAGTCGAAAGGAGATAGTTTTTGGACTACTGAAGCTTGATAATCTTGAATTTTGTGAAAATTGTGTTTATGGGAAGCAAAGCAAAAAACCTTTTCCTGTAGGAAGGGCTTGGAGGGCCTCTAAATGTCTTGAATTAGTGCATGTAGATTTGTGTGGGCCTATGAGTACAAAGTCTCCTGGTGGAAGTCGATACTTTCTCCTGTTTACTGATGATTTTAGTCGCATGAGTTGGTTTTACTTCTTGGAGAACAAGTTTGAAGCCTTTGGCTCGTTTAAGAAGTTCAAAACTTTAGTGGAAAAGCAAAGTGAACTGTCAATAAAGACTCTTTGAACAAAGAAAGGAGGTGAATTTGTATCCACTGACTTTAATATTTTTTGTGAAGAAATTGAAATTTGCAGGGAGCTTTCAAAACCTTATACACCATAACAAAACAATGTAGCTGAGAGGAAGAATCGAACTGTAGTAGAGATGGCCAGAAGTATGTTACAAGCAAAAGAACTTCCAACTTGTTTTTAGGCAGAAGTTGTAGGCACTATACATCTTGAATCTGTCTCACACTAGGGCAGTTCGTGATCAGACGCCATATCAAGCTTGAACTAGTAGAAGACCAACGGAGAGCCACTTAGAAGTCTTTGGTTGCACAGCATATGTTTTGGTTAAAACTCATTCTCGAAAATTTGACGACAAATCTGAGAAATACATTTTCGTTGGTTATTCTTCTGAATCCAAAGCATATAAATTGTATAACCCTGTTAGTGGCAAGTTAACCATTAGCAGAGATGTAGTGTTCAATGAAGCAGCAAGCTGAGATTGGGCAGAAGAGCAGCTCAGCAAGGTATTCCTATGAACATATCTTCAATTCCACCACCTGAACCAACACCTGCAAGCAGTCCTACAAGGTCGTCTCCTGCAAGTTCACCTGAGAGTTCTCCCACATCATCCCCAAGTAAAAACTCTTCTTCAGACGTAGAAGAGACTTCAGCTACTCCTCTACTCAGAAGATCAACAAGAATTAGGAAGCCAAATCCCCAATCCTACACTTTTGTCCTACTTGTTACAGATCCTATTAGCTTTGATGAAGTTATAAATGAGCCTGAGTGGTGCTTGGCTATGGATGAGGAGTTGCAAGCTATTAAGAAGAATGATACTTGGGATTTCGTAGAGTTGCCAGAAGGAAAAAAAGTTATTGGCTTGAAATGGGTGTACTGCACTAAGCATCATGCTGATGGTAAAATTCAGAAGTTCAAAGTCGTTTGGTTGCAAAAGGATATGCGCAGCAAGAAGGTGTGGATTTTTATGAAACATTATCTCCTGTGCATGGATTCAAAATGTGGCCGAACTGCGACGAAACGGCCGCATTGGAAAAGTTTTAGAATTAGGCCAAACCGTGTTTTTATGCCACGATAGCCGCGATATGGAACGTAATTGCCGTATTGGAGCGATTTTGCATATCCCAACCGAAACCGAAATCGCGACCGAAACCGCATTTTGAATCCTTACTCCTGTGGCTTCCTTTGACACAGTAAGAATGTTTCTGGCACTAGCAGCACAACTTGAGTGGCTAGCAATTTGATGTTAAGTCAATGTTTTTGAATGGAGAATTGAAAGAGGAAGTATATGTGGCCCAATCTGAAGGATATGTTGCTAAAGGAGAGGAAGATAACGTATACAGGTTGAAAAGGTTTTATATGGCTGAAGCAAGCTCCGCAGGCATGGTATAGCAAGATTGACTCATATTTTCAATAGAGCGGATTTGAAAGGAGTGAAAATAGACCAACCCTTTATGTCAAAAGGCAAGGTAATTCTGATTTTCTTGTCGTATCTCTTTATGTTGATGATATGATTTATATGGGGTCTGGTGAGCCACTCATTAAAGACTTTAAGTTTGCATGTTGGGAAAGTTTGATGTCATATTTGGATTTGCTACATTATTTTCTTGGACTAGAGGTTAACCAGTGTGCTGATGGAATTTTTGTCTCACAAAAGAAGTATGCTACTGATTTGTTCAAGGGGTTTAACATGCTGCATTGCAAATCAATGCCCACACCCATGAGTGTGAATGAAAAACTTGTAGTTAATGATGGCACCGGCATCGCAAATGCAAAGCAATTTCGGAGCATTGTTGGTGGTCTAAATTATTTGTGCCATACTAGACCAGACATCACATTTTCTGTTAGTGTAGTGTCAAGATTTATGCACAATCCTTCACTGCATCATCTTGGGGCAGCAAAGAGAATTCTTCGTTATGTAGTTGGAACTATTGACTTTGGGATTTGGTGCTTTAAGGTATCAAAATTCAAGTAAGGTGGCTTTTCCAATAGTGATTAGGCAGGATGATTAGAGGACAAAAAGAGCCATTCAGGCTCCATATTTTCCCTTGGTCCTAGTGCTATTTCATGGAGCTCAAAGAAGCAAAATGTCATTGCTTTGTCCTTGTTATAAGCAGAATATGTTGCTATTACAGGAGCTGCTTGTCAAGCTATTTGGTACGGAGGTTATTGACTGACTTCCTTCAAATGCAAGGAGGAGCTAATCAGGTTTTCTGTGACAACAATGCAACAATTGCCATGACAAAGAATAAAGCATTTCATAGGACTTAGGAAAACAAAGCACATAGACATCCGTTATCATTTTATTCAGAAGTTGGTTGTTGCTGGCGAAGTAACTTTGAGTTACTACAATACAAACAATCAAGTTGCTGACATTCTCACAAAATCGCTTCCGCGGGCTAAGCATGAACAAACTTCAAATGGGAGTGACAAGCCTTGAAGCAAAGGGGAGTGTTGAAAGTGCTTCAAAGGGTTAATTCAGTTAATTATTTCAAGATTTAGTCAAAGTATCTGGTTGATGTTTACCAAGTCTTTTATGTTAATTTGTTTCCTATTTTTAGGTGTGTTATCTGTTCCTATTCTTTAGGCTAAAGGTTAGCTAACTAGTTGAGTTGTCAGTAGTTGGCTAGATTTTATGAATTATTAGTTTCTATGCAGCCTATAAATGGGGTAGCATATCAATTGTTTTTTAATCAATTTAATCAGAGAAATAAAGCATCAATAGCTTTATTAAGATTATTCTTGATATTTTTTACTGTTTCGAATTAGGCCCTATTTGGCAAACAGTTGTTAGCAATTAGCTGTTAGCTATTTGTATTAGCTGTTTGTATTGGCCGTTTGAATTAGCTGTTTGTTGAAAAACTATTTGGTAAAATTAGTTGTTTCTGATAAAGTTGTGAGACAACAAGCTAATTTTTCAAAAAGCTCTTTCAAAAAGCTCATGGAATTAGCTTTTTGGACCCAAAAAGCTCTTCTAAAAGGCTCTTTTACCAAACACCTAGATTAGCTTTTTTATTTGGTCAAACAGTTAATTTTGGTCAAAAAAGCTCTTTTTGGCCAAAATGTTCTTCAAAAAACTATTAGCCAAACACCCTCTTAGTTTTTCCCCTGTTTTTTCCCAACAATTCTCACTAAGATGGTAAAAGAGAGGGGTACCCGCAAGCCAGCCTCCTTTACCCTTTGTTCTGCGTATTTCAACTGCTCCTCAGCAAGAGCTATGCCAGTATATCTGCATCCTGTTTTCTTCACAACCTCAATAGCAAGGCTACCCCAGCTGCAACCAATTTCCAGCAACTCATGATTTTCCTCTACCTTAGCCTGTGGTAATCTCATACAAAAAAGTAAACCCTCTTTCTATATCGGTAATAATCTATCAATATGACATCTACTGAATACTCACCTTGTCTATGAGAAGATGGAGTTTTCTAAGTTGTGTAACTTTCAAGTCTTCATTTTCAGACTAGCACACATCGACAAAGTTACAGGAAAACTTATTTTAGCAACAAAAAAAAAAACGAGAAATAATTAACAAGAGAAACTATCTTTTAAAGCTTGGGAACTACATTGCTAAGTTGAAAGGCTGCAATTCTAACCTTGAAGATAGCGCAAGAGTATGTCAGTGTCTCATCAAGAAAGAGAGAGAACATTTCATTACTCTGTTGTTAATTTAAAGAAAGACAAAAGAAAAAGTCAAAAGCAGTATAGCTATAACCATATTTTGCTTGTTTCACATTATATGAAACAAGCAACTACATGTCACTTCTCATGTGAATTATTCAACCAAGAGGATAACAAGCCTCAAAGACAATTTGACCCACAGTCTGAAAATGTCCAATCAATAAGCATTTTTAATGCAATGAATTGATCGTAACTGACTGAATGATGTATGCTGACACAAGGAGACTATAAGAAAGAAATTCGCTCCCCCCCCCCCGGGCCCCTTTTTCCCATTAGACATAGCTTGTCCATCATACCAAATATTAGTTTCAGGCATCAGTGACTGTAGAGTTGCCTTTCCCGGGGAAAATAGTATATCTATATGGTTTTCTGAGGAGCAGCAATTCATGATGAATGGGAAATACATACCAAAGATTAGTAAATTCATAACCCATAGAGGAACTTGGATAAGAAAATCACATGGCTACTTGCAGTATCTAAGAAAGTTTGAATAAATATAAATATGAAAGGAATGTAAGTCAACTACAAATTACTAAATGACTCATACCAGATCATAATGTCAAGCAACATTTTGACGAGCTTGGGCAATTGTGTTTCTCCTGGAAACATATTGGTAGAGATATTTTGCAGAGGCTATGGCAGCTGTAGAGATAAACGGTCTCCATCCACCTTTGGATCAACGGCTGAGAGTGCAAACATTAAATGAATGTAAAGAACGTGACTGCTTAAAGACATCTCATGAAAACCAGAGACCTGGACAGAATATACCTCCAGTTTTCAAACTCTGAAGCAGGAGGATATAAATATAAGTTGGCTAGAATGACCTGCACGATCATTTAATAAATAACTGAGAGAAGAAGAAAGAAAAAAGAAAACAAAACAAACATCTACATTGGAAATGTTGGATACAGTCTCATGTTGGACTAATCCTTCCCTCATGGGTCTCTCACTCAGCTTACTCCTTCACGGAAGTGTTGATTTTTTCCCCGAGTTCAATGGTAGCCTACGAAATAATCCATGAGCTATCAGCACTATCATTACCTTATTTTCAGGTATTTCTTCCTTATTACTGTAAAAATTACGATCCTCTACCTTCAATTGACCATTGGAAGGGCCTTTCCTGAGAAAACCAGGTGGCAACACCCAGGTTTTGCAGGAAGAACAGGCTTAAGGCCAGCTCAGTGCACTTGAGATCAGTTTGTCATTTATCATGGGATTTGCTGCTTCCCAGTCATCCAACCATCCCCCAAAAGATCCAAACAAGCAAAACTGTATTGGTAAGTCATAAAGAAAGTTTCATTTACCATGAAAAAGCTTAGAAGACCTTAATTCTTGTCAACAAATGAAATGTCTCCATTGATAAATGCATCTGCAAGGCCCAAGTCACCTTCTGTAGCAACCTGTAAGAGAACACATGAGCCATACCAGCTCCAAATATGGCCAATGTATAAGAACATGAGAAGTGTCAAATCAAGGGCACATGACTTCCAGTAAAAGCTGGAGTTGTGCACCCTCAATGCACTTTTCCATGTACATCTTTTATCAGAGCCTTCGAAGGTCAGAGCTGTCCCTCCCTCCTCCAGCAAACCGTTGCATGCAAGCAAATCAACCAGGATAACCACAATGAACAACTAATCAAATTAGAAGAATGACAACACTTTGCAATACAGATGTTTTTTGGATAAATTTAGTTATTCAATCAGTCATCTACGTTGTAATACAGACAAATTTGGAGGACGTTTAGTGGTACAGAGCAAGTTAACTGTGCCTTCATGAATGACGGATGATCCTATCAATGTGAACAAATAGAAAGGCCACAAAAGTGAGAATATGACATTTTAAAGAAATTGAACTTACGTCAAACAGCTAGCAGATATAAAGTGCTTGAAAAATCTGATTACATAATGGCGAAGTGCTGCTTCTGTCCACGAAGGCACCATCTGTTTTGGGTTTCTGAGAAAAGTAAACCTCCTTCCAAGCATGGCGTGTGCAGTATTCATTCCGGCCTGAAAAATAGTTATTATTTCATCCAGCCAAATGTTTTCAGAATAGCAATTTGTGACATTGGGTCGCTAGTATTTAAGTGACTAAAGAATTTAGCATAGGAATTACCTTTAATCCGTCCTCATAGGAGCCATTGCCTAGATGGAACAAAATCAAATAATAAGCACATCCGATTTCAGGGAAACTACAGAAACTAGCACCAGATACTTCTAGTAATATACAAGCAAAGGCATAGGCCCCTTCTGTGCCAAGCATGAAAGTAGTTGCAATCCCTCACTCTCTACTCAACCTCCAGATAAATCAATATAAAACATCTTCCTAGCATGCTGCTACAACAAACCAACGAGTCTTAAACGTCCGATATTCACACCGCATTTGAAGCTAAAACAAATATTAGGTATTCTTTTATTGTCCCTCTGCATACACATCGTCCTTGATGGATCAAGATGGGTGCATACAATCTATGTGGAAGATTCCGAATGTTCTTGTTTAAGCATACCACGATATGCTTGAGAGAACCAAATTCCTCTCTTGCCTTGAAGAATATTAAATTCACGAGAAGCTTTTGCCGCTGCAACTGAGGGTATGAGATGCCCAGTTAACCATTTGAGCAACACATTTTTTGGTAGATAAGGTGGATTAACAGTTGCAAGAAAAGGCACACTTGTCTCGCTGATATTCTGCAGGGTCAATAACCACAAAATAAGTGGAGAAAACCAAGAAAAACCCATGAAAGTCCAATCCAGAAGTATGTACATCTTAGAACTTTGGTACATATTTTAATAAAGACAAGCTTGCCCGCAGAAAACATAAGCAGGAAGCTGAAGAAGATCTGCATGTTTCAAACACAATAATTGTTTTCCCCTTGCTAAGACCAGATTGATATCATTTCATCTGCCGACATAAGGGCACTCTCGTGACTTTGATCTACCCTCAGCAAGAAAGTTAAAGAGAGTTTGGCCATGACATGCCACCTCAGAGAAAACTTTTCAGGATCTCGTCAGGGCGGAGTTTAGCCATTTAGCAGTAGACTGGCGGTGGTGATGATTCCCTTAACATTTAATTTGTCGGTATCTAGGAAACTACCATTTCGTTTGTGAGGGATATGACACCCCACATTCGTATTTCCACATGCCCAACCGCCTGAGGCAGTGAGGTCTGAGTGGTTGGTGGTGGTTGCATTTTAATCTCACTTATAGACACATCCAACTTGTCTTCACTCTGCCTTCAAGTACCTTTAAAACTTCCTTTCAAAATATCTTTTATGGGCATTTTGAGGACAATCTTCTACCTGACAAAGATAAGGCTGGGTACACAAACCTGTGCAGAACTGGCTTCATTGGGATCCATAAAGGGGAGTCATCATTGTTGTAAACAACCCCAGGGAAGGAATAGAGTACTCCCTGAGCTTGATTTTGCATACAATTTTTTTCCCTTTTTTTTTGGGGGGGGGGTGGTTACTAGTTATTTTTTCAATGATATTACTCATATACCATAGATAGCAGTATAGCATGTTGTATGACAAGTAGCTATCATATCTCCAGTGCCAATCGAAGAATCTGAACAGTATCCTGTTCTATAAAACTGCAAGTCATTGTTACAAGAGCCAAGCCCACTGCAGATCCCCAAAATAGTCGTTCACTGATAGAATATCATCTGCTATGGAGAGAGAACAAGACAAACCTGTAGTACATTTAGCCAGTATGTCAAAAATGCTTCACCACCTGTACTATCCAGAAAATTCCAGGCACTCCATGCGGCTGGGTTTGAGGGCATGAAACTTTCGTCATGATGCAGGAATATATCCTGCAACAGGGAGGTTAAAAATGCAGATCAATTTTCCACTCCAACACCTTACAATCTATGCAAGGAAGACCGACTTTTCCTTAGATTGATTACTAACTTGTAAAAGACACACTAACTTTTCAAAACATGGTAACTTCTATGACCATACTGAGAAATTGAATGCAACAGATGGCCTACTCATAACGCATCAGAGTTAACCGCAAAAATAAATGATAACCAGGATTTCTGACCTCAATTTTGTCAGTGCCCATGCACATAGGATTAAACAAAATAAAGGTTGTAAGCCAGGGTTCAAATGGAAGATATCAAAATAACAAATATAGACGATGAATGATCCCGAGTTGAGCCAAACTAGTTGAGCGACTTCGACAGGATGCAGAAGACAACTAATAGATTATCACAAAACAGAAGCCATGCCTGTAGATGTACTGGAAAGCACCGAGTATTCTCATTTCATCATGCATAGCTTCCATTCCCAATATTTTTATGACATCTGGTGCAGGAACAGCCATAATGCATCCATCATATATATCTTGTGAATCATAACCATAAAATAATGTGCAACCTGAAAGGCAATTATAGTTCTGTAAGAACTAGCAGAGAACCCAATGAAAGATGAGTTGTGAAAACAAAACATTACAATTAAGGTCAGTCTCAAATTGAATGACTACTGACCATTATCACTTGTCGAAACAGAATAGACTTCACAACCGGTTTTTGTTTGACTTCCTCTAACCTCAAGTTCCTCTCTTAGCTGTAAAAGATAATGAAAAATATTGTAACAGAAATAACAATGGCACTGATTTTGCTTCAACATTCTTCGAGGGAATTTCAAGCAGTAACGATATGCATTAAGAGCTGAAACATCAATGGATACCTTCTTCACATAATGACGCGATCGTTTTCCCACATTAAGCCATTGTGGATGACCAGACAACTGTGAATGCATATATACAATTACTTAATTAGAGAAGGCATCAGCAGACAATCAACAACTGAAACGCTTTATGGCAATGCACCTGCAGCAAGTGATAGCTGCGACAAAAGGAAAGGATAGAAAAGGCAGAGAAATCCATCACTCTGTCTGGGGAACAAGACCAGATGGAAGCACACACAGGAACCTTCAAAATTTTAGTATTAGCTTGCTTGAAACAAGACAAAAATGCATTATTAGATTGAGAAGCTTGAGAAATGGCAAAAAGTTTGTTAGTCTCACCAGATAAACCTTTTGAAAAAACTCAGGAGTAACCATGTGACTTGATAAAATGACCTAGACTTTCAGTACAATCCAAGTCTCGGTTATTCTCATGCTCTTCGAGCTACCTTCAAGAAGATGGAAGGAAGGGATGTCAAAGAGAGAGCTAATGTTTAGAAAGTGAGAAACAATACAATGTCTACTCACGTATTGCTAAAATTAAGCATTTTGACATCAGAGTAAGATAAATAAGCTTCCCATCAAAAGAAAACGTGGTCAATAGCTATCTAATTAAGTGCGAGACCCTTCTCGTTCTTGAGGTATGGAAACAGATAGCATAAATTAATGGAACCTTGTCCTTTCTTCTCAGCCTTTCTATACAGCAACTAGTGGAATGGCAAGCACACTTGATTTGAAAAACAGTGCAAATAAATTAAGACTCGTATTACCACTTATATAGGGAGCGAAAAAGAAAGCACTTTACATGATTGCGTCATATTTGAATTTCTTAAGTTCTCTTGAGCATTTTCCAGAAGTTAGGCTTCAGCAAATTACTCTTCTGCACAAACAACTTCTTAAGCCATTTCGGCTTCCCCACTCATATCCCAGGCCTCTGTCTAAACTCACTGAAAATGACACATCAGAGTCCTCTGTATAAATGCCAAGGCTATCAAAGAGCTCTGTCATATGCGGAAATGTAACCTGCCCATGAACACAATTCCATGGTTAGAAGGACAACCCCAGTCTTCAACATCAAATGCTGCTTGTAATTACAATAACCATTGTTATTATCTTTATCAGACAGCAAAAAAGGGTAACAGTTCTACAACTGCTTGGATATTAGCTCACTCAAAAGCCATAAATGAAATTCTTACAATATTGACCCCCCCCCCCAAAAAAAACAAAAAAAAAAGAGGTGCGGATACCTCCTATGGTGTGATCATAATAGGTCAAGATGTACACAGGGATTCACGTTAATTACAGAATCCTACCTGAACATTATTACTATGCTCAACATTCTTTCAGGGCATCGTGGGCAACTAAATTCACTATCTCTACCCATACTTTATTAGCTGACCTTCATAAACCATAATGCACCGATGTAAATGTCACTTCAGTCTATTTAAATGAAGATCTCTGTAATGATAGAGTATTGGACTTTCAACCATTCTCTGGGGAAACATGCAAAAATTTCATTCTCTCTAATGGTAGAGTAAATGTACATAGGGATCTCAGTCTATTTAACACGCAAAAATTTTTAAGGATAAGAAATTTCATTCTCTGGGGAAACATCTCTTTTTTAAAGAGTTATATTAAAATTTAAAAAAGAAAAAAAGCTCTTTGTAAAGGATTTTGAACCATAAAGCATTCTTCTCCTTCTCACCCCATTCATACACTGCATTCATAAACTGAGCATTGATTTTTCAAACTTCCCACATCCCAGATAACAAAATCCTCAACCAGGAACATCATTTCAACCACCCCAGATTACCCATAACTTTGTGATTACCCCCTCAAAACTTTGATAAAATGGACAAAATTTTGATAAAATGCACCTCAACTTACATCTAACAGGAATATCATTCCAAGCGCGAATTCAAAAATGTCGTCAATCTCCGGTATTTCACCACAATTTAGCAAGAAGGAGTACCTTTGATTGATAAGTTGAATTGCATTCCGACATGGAACTTGATATCCATGCTCATAAATTTCCAAATCATCCCCCAGAAACTGGGGAACAAATTGAAATGCGCGAAGCACGAAATCCCCAAAGTAAACCCCACTCTGTTTCTCTCTCCATCGTCTTTTCTGATGAGACTCTTTCCTTTGGAGGGCCACGGCAGAGCTACTTCGGCTCTGCTACTCTGCTAGTGGTCTTCGGAAAATCCAGGAGCAAAAAGAAAAAGCATTCGTCCTGTTTTAAAATTAAATAATTTTTATCACATAATCTTAATTTTTGGCCAATTAATTTTATAAGTTCTTGCTTCGGTATAAAAGATACAATCGTCGTCTTTCAAAATGAAACAGTTATTTTTATGTGACTACTAGTTTGAGCCCGTACTTTACACGGAGTATATTTAAATAGATATTCTTTAGATATATTATCGAAATAATAAACAAATAGTTATGGTAGACATGATTAATATTATAATTTAGAAGAGATAATGGAAAAATTCAATAAAAAAGTTAAACATACAGTAACTTCGTGCATAACTAATTGGATTAATAATTAAAAAGTATATGATTGTGACAAAACTCTATATAAGTATGATGAAGATAGTAGATAGTGAATTTGTCACAAACCATGCTAACACCATGTTCTTTTCGTTGAGAAATCAACTCAACCCACACTCACCCACTCTTTCCCCTATCTTCCCACACTTTAAAAAAAATATTACTCATTCTCACACTCACTCACTCCTTCCCACACCTACATAAAACAACCATTTCTAATATTTTAAAAATTTTTACAATTTACGTAATTGTGTGTATGGATAAGCTGATAGCAATTATAAGCAGTTTTAATTTTTCGGATGTCATGAAACAGTTTTATTTTTTTGTTTTTCATTATTTTTATAATTTTTCATTATTTTTTATTTTTTTTTATTTTTTTTATTTTTTTTTATTTTTTTTATTTTTTTACTTTTTTGTATTTATTTTTATTTTTGTTTTTATTGTAATTTTTTAATTTTTAAATTTTTAAATTTTTAAATTTTTTTTATTTTTTTATTTTTTTATTTTTTATTTTTTATCTTTAAAACTTTAAAATTTTAAATATTTTGCATTTATTTTTATTTTTTATTTATTTATTTTTAAATTTTTAAATTTTTAATTTTTTTGTATTTATTTTTTTATTTTTTATTTTTCTGTATCTATTTATTTTTTATTTTTCATTTTTTATTTCAGAAAAACAACCAACAAAAAATTCCAAAAAAAAAATAAAAATAAAAAATAAAAAATAAGAAAATAGAAAATAAATACAAAAAAATTAAAAAATTAAAACTAAAAAAATTAAAAAAATATAATAAAAATTAAAATTACAAAAATTACAAAAATTATAAATTATAAATTATAAAATAAAAATTAAAAAAATTCAAAATTAAAAATTCAAAAAAAAAGAAAAAAGAATTTCAAAATTTCAAAATTTAAAAATTAAAAATTAAAAATATAAAATGAAATAATAAAAATACCAAAATAAAAAATAAACAAAATAAAAAAGAATGAATACAAATAAAAAAATTTCATCATCATTAATTACTATCACAATAAAATTATTACATTATAAAACAAAAAATTATTAATAACCAATATTTCAACTTCATTCAACTACATTCAGCTGTCACCCACACTCAGTCACTCATCCACTCATTCCCACACTTAAAAAAAATACCACACTCACCCACTCCTTCCCTCCTTTTCCCACACCCACTCATCTCACACCCCTCATTTCCCACTGAAAAGAACATGACCTAAATTGGGTGATGATAAGTCAATCTATGATGCCAATGATGAAAAATCTACCTTCTCATCTTGTTGTTGAGCAAAAATTTATGAAGTGGCTAATTGTCTAGTGAATTTAGGTATAAACTATTTTGAAGTCAGTTTAGTTTCAGTTTTACATGTAACAGAAATAAAATTTGTCTTTCAACAAAAATAATTTGAACATTGTATTTATGCTAATACATAACTTTTTTTGCTATTTAAAATGGCCAATTAGGGGACGCTAATATAATTAAGTGTTCATACTTTGTACATTTGGCTTTCATGTCAACTGAATAGTTTCATGGGTTTTGATATAAACTTCCCATGCCCTTATGTTGTCTTGCAAGAGATGGGTTGAGTTCAGATTTGTGGGTTGAGATATTTTTTAGTTTGAAGTGTTATGGCAATTTGGGGTATTTTGTTTTAAACAGTAAAGCATTAATTATAATTTTAAGTGTTTTATGAAGAGAATTTGATTATTGGATTTGTATGGTTTAAAAGAAAACGAAAGTGATTTCAATTTTTCTTATGCGTTAAATAGATTAGATTTTGGTCAATTTATTTGAAATGTTAAAAAATTAATTATACGTTTAAGATTTAAATGAATTAAATTTAATTGTAAGATATATATGCTTTGAAACACAAAAACAATAGTTCGTTTATTTTCTTCTGTTAAATAGATCATATTAAATGTGAAAGAAATTCAGTTTCATGGGCCTAATATGATGATTGTGTTTTATTTTAATTTTTTTTTATATTTCACATTCAACCCTTGCAATATGTTATATCATGCTTACAATATGTAATTTTTCAGCACAACCCTTACATCTATATGATCATAATTAATATTGACTATGTTATCAAATTCAAAGAGAAAGATAACGGCGACGATAACTACAATGACAACAACAACAATAGTAAGAATGGAAATAATCATGAAAATCATATTTATATTTATATTATCTCTAATAATACATGCTCAAATGTACATTTGTAACGAAAAAGATAAAATAATAATAATAATTATGGAAATAATTTTTTTTTATTATTTCTATTTGAATTTGTATATTATATTATGTGATAATAATAAGGTGTCACCTAAGATTTTACGGCTTGTTCAGTAATTATAATTCGGTTTTCTTAAGTTAAAACTTCTAAAACATGAACTTATTCCATAATAATGAAATAATAAAAACTTTTATATCCACTATACTCCCTTAATCTCTCTTTGATAATTAGATGATCATAATTAATATTGACCATGTTATCAAATTCAAGGAGAAAGATAAAATCGCCGGCAACGACAATGACGACAATAACAAAAATAATAATAATGGAAATAATCATGAAAATCATAGTTATTTTTCTATTATCTCTAATAATACATGCTCAAATTTATATTTGTATCGAAAAATACAAAATATTAATAATAATAATAATGGAAATAAAAAATATTTATTGTTTCTTTATAATTGTGTATATTATATTATGTGTTAATAATAAGGTGTCATATAAAGTTTTATGACTTGTTCAGTAATTATAATTTCGTTTCATTAAGTTAAAACTTCTAAATTATTAATGTATTTTATAATAATGAACTAATAAATTTTTTATATCTATTATAATCTCTTAATCTCTCTTTGATAATTTGATGATCATTATTAATATTGACTATGTTATCAAATTCAAACAGAAATATAACAACGACGACAGCGATAATGACGACAACAACAACAATGGTAATAATAGAAATAATCATGAAAATCGTATTTATTATTCTATTATCTCTAATAACACATGCTCAAATTTATATTTGTATTGAAAAATACAAAATATTAATAACAATAATGACGAAAATTAAAAACGTTTTGGTCCATAAGAGTCACAATGGGCAATACAATATAATGGGGGATGAGGAAATCGAACCTGAGACCTAATGTGCATAGTAAATAGTGCAATGCAATGAGGGAGGGAGGAATCGAACCTGAGATCTAATGTGGTTAGTAAAGATAAATCCAAGGGCTAAGATTGTTTAAGATTTTGATCCAACGGTTGTGAAGCAATATATGTCCTAAATTTACTCCCATGTTAGCATTTTTCATTTCCTCAACACTCAACCCCTTACACATTCTAGCATTTATAATATAAAGATTTCATGCAATAGTTTTTAATTTTTAAAAATTTTCTAAATTTTTAAAATCATTTTATATCAATATTTCATATTTTACACAATATTTTGACATTTTATATGAATGTTTCTAATCTCTTTGAATTTTTTCTGCTACAATTTATCTGTAAACATATTGAGACAAGACGAGTTCTCTTCTCCAATTATCACGTGTCGTTATTACATCATTTGTCTTTTTGTTTTATTTTCATATCCCCATTACTAAAAGAGATTTGAAATAACTAAAATTCTGATAATACCAATATTACAAAAATATAAATAAAAAAAAATCTTAACTTTAACCAAATTATTGCATTATATTATAAAAAATATATGTATAGATGCTGATGATATACCAAAAATTCTAAATTGAAAAATATAAATAATTAAAGATTTTGAATATAATTAACATAATTATCGCATTATATTATAATAAGTATAAGATATTAATGAGCTACTAAAGATTATGATCTACTAAAGATTCTAAATAGAATATAATATACGTCAGTTATAAAATGGAAGACAAAATTTGGCAACGAGACAATGGAAGTTAGTTATTATTTGTCAAGCATTTGTATGATTTATTATTAAAAGACAAAATTTGGCAATGAGATAATAAAGGTTTATTATTGTTTGCCAAGCATTGGTATGATTTCTATTACTACTACTACTACTACTAGTCTACTACTACTACTACTACTACTACTACTACTACTACTACTACTACTACTACTATTATTATTATTATTATTATTATTATTATTATTATTATTATTATTATTTCTACCTTCCTCTTGTGCATATATATAATATAAATGCAAATATGGAATATTTAATTTACATGTCAGATACAACACAATTACAGTTATAGATACTATATGTATAAGATAATATCACAAATAGCTTGCCACCAATAGATATCAAATTCTTTTCAGTTTTTTACAGCATGAGAGTCTATAAGAGTCCAATTAGTATTAACAAATTTAGATTGGTAAGATTATTTGATTTTTTCTTTAGCACATATTCTTATCGTTGTATATTTAAAATCATTTATGTTATCTTCAAGATTTTTCTCTATCTTGCTCATTAGCTGTGAGATCAAAGTGACTTTTTACCCTATCTTCCTCACATATGATATTTATTTGTTAAAAATTAAGTATTTTCTATCTTTCATTTCTGAATGTATAAACTTGTGGTCAAAATTCTAAAGTCGTTATTGTTCTAAATTTCAACATTACCATTACCAGTCACAAATTTCTATTAGTTTCTTAGTTCAATGGCATGTCCTTCTCTTTTATGTTTTTTCTCTCACAATCTTAAAAGTGTTTGCTTTCGATTTGTTGTGTAGTTTTTTGCATTGTTTATTGTCATTCCCTCCTATTTTTTAAGTTTACTTTTTGATAAATTGGGTTAATAATGATAATTTTGATCAGATTTGTTTACATTTTTATTCAATATGGTTATTTTACGGCGTGGGTTGTAACGCCCCCAAAATACTAATGACATGATTACTGATAATTGCAGCGAAAGACTTAGTAACCGAAGGCGCTACCGCCGTCCTGATAAGGACAAGGCTCACTGAAACCATTTAATCTCGCAACCCGTGCTTACAATCACAAAATCTAGTAAACTGAAACACTTCAAGCCCGAAGTTCATAATAGTTTAACCATACCACACAAGTACTTGACCCTAAGGTC
>JACYFF010019584.1:12464510-12518987 GCA_017589665.1 Selenicereus undatus
TTGCACCACCCACATAATGCCAAATAGCACACCATAAGCTACTAATTGCTATTACCATACATAAGCACTCATTGTAGTGTTCTTCTCATAGTACTTCAACTCAAAGATATTGCCCCACCAGGCATTTCCTCATCTAGAGGTTCACCTTTGACTTAACATTATATAAATCCCTTGAGAAGTTGCAAATCGCACCCCCACATCGACTTCAACCATCACTGTACTCAAGGTTAGGTATTTTAATTCATCGCAATGAAACTCTCAAATTCTGGAGTGAAACAGACAGAGTTTCGCCTAAAAACTGGCTAAAACCCAGGCTTAAAGCCTTACAATTGATACCTGAAATGGACAGAAATACTTTAATAGCTCAACGGCCACACGCCGGAGTTCATAACTCAACGGGTCACACACCCGGAGTGCACAATTACAAGAATTTAAACAAAGACGAGAAATGAAACATACAATACAATTCCCAGATAAATGAGAGCATGCCTTTCTAACAGGTGACCCAAATGGTTCCACAGTCCACTTTGCTCATGCTTGAATCTCATGATACTACCAAATGATTGAGTCATCCAAATGACAATGGTTCCTCCATATATGCCCATACATATGAACTTATAGCCAACAACTCATTTAACTGGTCCAACACAACTCATACACACCTTCATAGCTAACTCATAAACACTTCATAACTCACAGTGGCCTTAAACCTTAGCTCTGATACCAATTCTGTAACGCCCCCAAAATACTAATGACATGATTACTGATAATTGCAGCGAAAGTCTCAGTAACCGAAGGCGCTACCGCCGTCCTGATAAGGACAAGACTCACTAAAACCATTTAATCTCGCAACCCGTGCTTACAATCACAAAATCTAGTAAACTGAAACACTTCAAGCCCGAAGTTCATAATAGTTTAATCATACCACACAAGTACTTGACCCTAAGGTCAGTTCCAATATTCAAGCTATGCTGAATCCACTGTGAGCATCTGATGACCTTCAAAAAGGCTTGCTAAAAGGAGGAATATGTGACACTTCATCACCTAAAATGGAAAACATGAAAACAATTCGAAAACATGAGCAAAAACTCAGTACATACATCCCTGTATTTGTAAAATGACCATAGAAACACTGGTGATGGATACCCGACTTTGCAATTCATTTAGTTGGCAATAAAAATGAAAATGAAAGTAATATGAAATTGAATTGCTCATTATTATCTGGATGTGAACCCCTTGCACTGATATGATCTATACATAAGTGTACACCTGCCAATCCGATCAAGAATTGGCCTGAAGCCGCGCGGGTAAATGATGGGCTGACGCCTTATAGATGATAACTGACGGGGTCACAAGTTAAATGGCAAATCACTGTATAAACTGATTCATTGATAAACTCATTAAGAGTTGTAACTTGATAAACATGATCTGCTTTCTGAAGATACAGGCAATGGACGTACCTTGAGTCTTTAAAACAAAATGTTATCTAACTTGATACAGGTCAGTTGTTTCATGAATGTCATCTGACTTGAGACATATGTTCTAATTTGATAACACTTATGCATAACGGGGAACGATAACTAGGCCTCAACTCTATTTCATAAATGTCATTGAAAGTATGTGTAGTTAGTAAATGATCTTTACTCGCACAATTGAGTAAGTAAAAGTATGCGTAACAGAAATTGAGTAATTAAATGGTATACATAACTCGTGTATTTCAATATAACTTCAAAACTGAATTGATGAAAGTAAAATAGTCCATGAATATTTATTTTCCCCTATAAATGAATTGGCCCAAAATACACAAAATAAGTGCATGATCAATCTCACTTGATCTTTTTTATTGCTCTTTATACAGTTACTCAAAATACTCCCAAAAATCACCAAACTCAAAATACTCAGCCAAATTTCATGAGATCTTGCAGAAAATTCAGAAATAATATGAATAGTCTACCATAAAAGTTTCAGAATTTTTCTCCAAGTATACACAGCACAGAAATTATAACAACAACCTGATTTACATCCAAGCAGGTCAGTTCACTTCAAAAATTCATAACTTTCATTCTAGACCTCAAATGGATACATAAAACCTCAATATGAAAATATTAAGAAGTCCCCAAAAACTTTTATTTACAACTCAAAACATGATTCCCACAATAGGATTCCCAAAATGGGACTAAAACACAAGTGTATTAGTTTTGATCTCATTCTGTGCAGTTTTGGTAAAATGACCATAACTTTCTGCACAGACCTCGGATTAAGGCGATTCAAGAGGCATTTTAAAGACGACACACTGAAATATCTACCCACTAAAAATCATAATTTTTGGCTGGACCATTCATTACCAGTTTAATCCCAAAGTCAGCCCTAATTTTCTAAAATTCCAGCCCTTAACTGATTTAACTTCTCTTCCTTTTTCACATACAAATCACTTGAAATAATTTCAAATCACCACAATCAGATACAAAGATATCATTTATGGCCTCATATATGTATCCAAACTCTAAACAATTTCATTAATACATAATTACTAAATTTCTTCAAAATTCTATAACTCACTGATTACACCTCCAAGCTTCATGAAATTTTTCCAGAAAATCCCAAATAATATAGAGAACCTACAGTAAAAATTTCAGAATTTTTGGACAATCCTATAATTTTCAGAATTTCGACAGTGGCATAAAAACGAATGCAAAATCACGATAATCATGCTCTTGATCAAATACCCATAACTCCAAACATCTCCAAACTCAATAAAAATTGCACAATAACTATCAATTTGATCATCCAAATATAACCCATAAAGAAAACAACCATAAAACTTAAGATAAAACAAGTTAGGGTTTTGGGATATACCTCACTTTAGGCTTGAATTAGATAGAGGAGGAGGCTGTTTTGAGTGATTTGAGGGGTTGGACTTAATAGCTAGCAGCAAGGGCAACTCGGGGCAGTTGGGAGGTGGCCGGAAAAGTGGCCAGAACCACCAAAATGGGCGGCACAAAGGGGCAGCAGCTGCTGCCCCTGTTCTGCTGTGAGGAGAGAGAGAGAATGGGGAAAATGGGTTTGTGAATTATGCTGAATATTTGTGTTGATAATTTGCCTATTAATAGCAACATGTGGCTGAAAATTATCCACCCAAAAATTAGTTTTTTACTAATTAAAATTAGGTGCTAAAATGAGTAATTAGTGAAATAACAAAAGTTAGTAAGGTTTTGGGCTTTTGTTTTGGGCCCAAAAAGCTAAATTGGGGCTTGAAAAATTATTTGGAGTGTTGAACAAAAATAAAAATTGGTATTGCTCGGAAATAAATTTTAGCGAAGATAAAAAAATAATTAATCACTAATTTATACTCATCGAGACCTAATATCGATTCACCCGATATTTAATCAATCAATGAAGCTTGAGTTGCAAAGTGGTACCCAAAATAAAATATCTCCCAACCGGGAAGATTAAATACGATGAATGAAGGTGAAAAATTGAAATAACATGATGGAACTCGTTAAATAAATAAATGGAGCGTAATTGAATTTAATAAATATGATTTGGTTAAACAAATAACCATGAGTGATTAAGTCAATAAACATGGTAAAGTCAATGAATAAACATGATTAATGAAATAAATAAATATGATTTAAAAAAATAAATATGAGTTAGGGTTGGCTTATTACAGTCTTCCCCCCTTAAAGAGTTTCGTCCTCAAAACTTATCACACTTGTCAACTATATGCAATGCTGCTTTAAGACACAGGGGTCATCGGTTCCCATTGCTTCCCTCTGAAGGGGTATAATTGCCGAATGAACACTGATTAAGGGTGTACGTATTGCATAACTTCTTAATCCCATATTTCAGTAGTAGATCCGAATACTTTTCACACAATAGCCTCAATGAACTCAATTACTTTGCTTCAAAAGTGATATTCTCTTCGAAAGAAAATAACCTTGTTACTGCAAATGAGGTATTCTACACTGTTGACGCATAAAGCCCAAAGTAACGAGGACTCAATTATCTCTGATATCCAGTCTCCTGACACCCTTGACTAGATAAGCCCTTCAGAATACTTTATATCGCATCTGAGACATTGGTTATTTCTTTGTTTTGCCAGCACAACTGTTTTGTCGACTTTTTATCACCTCGACATGTACTTGAATTTTTCATTTTTCCCTCTTACTGTTGGGAGTAGCTCTGACCTTATACTCAATGTGTCTTCTGGCTCATTCCAATATAATTAAACAGTGCTTGAGATTATGCCCTTCTCAAAATATCACCAGCTGATTTTTCTAACACGTCACAAGATCTCCCCTCATTAGACAACTCAGGGATCTGCTCCCAGTTGATAACGGGCAAAAGAAAAATGACCATGGTTAGGGATAAGAGCGATGAATTTCTCAGCCGAGCGAACTATTGCATACAAAAGAAATGAACAATGAGACTAGAAAAGGAAAATAAAGAAGAGATTATCATGGGGTGGTTAGAATAAAGATAACCATAAGTGTATCATGAATTCTGAAATATAATGCCACAAGAATTGTGGTTATAAATATGGACCATAAAGGGTCCAATAAATAATCCACCAAGGAGAAAGATGGGATGGTTATACTCGAGTTTAACTGATGAACTAGAAACTGGAAACGAGATGGCAAGCAACTAAGCTTCACGAGGTGACTTTATAGCCACAAAGAGTAAGATAAATGCAATAGATAGACAACTAGATTGGACAAACAAAGTGTAATAGATGGATAACTGGATTAGACGAGCAAGTGCCAATGGATAGATAAATGGATCAGATAAACAAAGTACAATGGATAAAGAAATAGCTTGAACAAGCAAGGTCTAATGAATAGATAAACGGATTGAATAGGCTGTAGTGGAAACATGCATTTGCTCATATGGAGCCAAGTTAAGAACGACAATAAGATTAAATAAGGATTACTGAAGTTCACTTATGAGGATATAAGATATAGGTGTGAGAATTGCAAGTGCCATAAATAGATCAATAGAATGAATAAGTGAATAGATTGAATAGATTGATCAATAAATGGATTGGATAGATTGAACAAGTGACGTGAGAAACGTGCCTTTGCTCATATAAAACCAATTCAAATCCAGGAATAAGATTGAACAACCAAAACTAGAATTTACTGATGAGCATGCAAGATATATGTGTGGGAGTTGAAGTTCAAAATAGGGAAAGTAAGGGGATTATGACAATTACAATCACCCACACCAATGAGAGCTGAATTACATTATGAATTCAGAATAAGTTATACGAGTGTATTATTATGAATAAATGAGATGTAAGGTAGATGTGGGAATCAGCTCTCAACGAAATGAACTACAACTTATGATAATGAAATAAAGATGGTGAAGGTCGAGAGCATTGGAATGTTGACAATCATATAAGGTCGAATAAAAATGTATTGCATACTTAACAATGGGTTTGCGAAGACAAGGAAGATCACGCTAATAAGAAACATCGGGTTGAAATGCAAGGGAGATGAAACAATATTGGATAGTATCAAGTTTTGAAGATGAGACAAGCAAACAAGAATTACTATAAATGGGTATTCTTGTAAAAGATAAACTGTGGTTGCATGGTTTAGGTGTGATGTTCGAACCTTAAATCATTCTTGGACAGACATCTCCTGCTGACAGTTAATCCCATAAATCATTTATTCAAGGTATAGGGCACTTATTTTGATAGTGATCTTGTTCAACTCTCTGTGCATAGTACACGACCATAAGGTTCTGTCTTTCTTCTTCGTATGAACCTGAGGTTCCCCACGGGGACACACTTGGTCAAACAAATTCCTTATAATTCATCCACTGAGTCCTTAATTCTTTGGACTCTATTTGGGGTCATATGATAGGGGTTTTGAAAATGGATTGAGCACCTAGAACAAGGTTGATCTGAAAATCAATGTTTCTTGGGGAGAAACAATACTGATAGTCCTCATATGAAACATCTCTAACTCCACCAACTGGAAATATGGATATGGATATACCGAGTGTGGTTGACAAATCACTAATATTCAATACATTAGTGACATGATAATTCACTTGCTTGCACAATGGAATTAGGGCAGAAATAGGATTTTTCTTCTCTCAGTCCATGGAAATACACGCCTAGTCTTTCCACATTTCTCAAACTAACCTTAAGATCTTTACCAGTCATCTTCTATAAGTACGCAATCAGTTCATCTCCATAATGATAACAAGGTATGCCAATCAAACTGGATTCAATGCCCAATGAATATGTTTCCAGCAATACTATACATAACACACTCAACTGCTTACTGGTCTCAGTAAATTTAAAAGACAAGCGGCAATCTAAAGTGCAGAGATATGCAACCACACCATGAACTCTTGCAAAGATATTTCTTTATTGGTTATGAAGGATAGACATGTAAGCTGAATGAATGAAAAGACGAGGATTCGTAATGAAAGAAGTAAGACATATAAATGTCCTGCATATACAAGACATGCAGTTTACTTAAGATGGTCATGATAGTAAAGTAAATGAACGATGTTATGAAGTTGAGAGAGAGTATTTAGTAATGAAGGTGAAGAAATGTGACAGATTCCCAAAGCGGCTTTTGAAAAGTCATATGGTATCCGTATGTGAGCAAAATGACGAAGATAAGGGTCAACACTATCAGAAGGAAAATTTTATTCATCTGATGTTTGAAAAGACAATACGTCAAGATGAAGGAGTCAATCTTATGATTGAACATGATGTCATCCATCAATACAACAATTTGCAATAAATGGAAGTCTTGGGTAGACATATAAACTTCAAAACTGCTGGCAAATGGAAGTAACACAAATCGTTGTTTATCATTACAAAACTAGGCTGTACTAGAAAAGAAAGGATTGCCAAAATAACTTGAATAACGACATGTAGTCATGGCCAAAGACAGGGGCGGAGCCAGGATTTAAACCAGGGGGGTGAGATTAATAATATACATAATATAAAATTTAATAGTTCTAAAAATGAAATGCATAGCTACTACATTCAAGAAAGTTGTCCTCGACGAGATCTCATGTTTTGAAAGTATAGCATGATATCATCGTTCGAGAGACTTTTAAAAATATCAATCTCAAAATAAGTAACAACAGTATCATTTAAAAATTCATCTGATATTTTGTTTCGCAATTTGGTCTTGATGAACTTCATCGCAGAGAACACTCTTTCAACAGTTGTCGTGGAAACCGGTAAAATCAATGCAAGCTTCAAAAGTTGATGTAGTTGGGGAAAGCTCAAATGCTTCTTTGTTTGAACCAACTTCCTGCAAAGCTCAGGAAGTCCCGAAATGTTGGACAACCTCACATCATCAGCTGCATTAGCAATGAAAGTATCTAGTTCACAAGCAAGTGTCTCAATAGCCAAGTCATCAAAATCATCTGGATATAGCTGAGCCATTTTTAGTATCTTGTTCTTGTCAAAGTTAGAGAATGAGTCACTAGGATTCAAACAAGCCACCCCAAGAAGCAAATCAGTGGTCGCCTCAGAAAAACGACTATGAAGTTCTTGCATTTGCATATCAACAATTGTGTAGAACACATCAATGCGATAGTAATGCTCATTTGTGATCTTGGAAACTCTACGCTTGGATTTTCCTCGAATAATATGAAAGTCATCCATGTTAGGAATCTCAACATCATGTTTCACACAAAATGAAGAAACTTCATCAAGCAAATCATCCCATCCTTGATCCCTTGTTATTTGTAGCTGTCTCTTGGCAGTAGTAAGGAGAGATATAGCATTAACAATATCTTGGTCTCTTCTTTGTAAAGCCTGACTCAATGCATTTGTAATACCCAACACCAATTTCATCAAATGTAGTAAGAAAGCAAACTCAAACGTTTGTAAGGCATCTAAAGCACCTTGCGTCGTGACTCTATTAGGTGAATGATTTCCATGAGTTGCTATAACATCAAGCACATCAATGATAGGAGCAAACATGATAATCATATTTGTAAATGTTTTATAATGAGAGCCCCAACGAGTGTCCCCAGGTCTTCCAAGTCCAAGTTCTTGGTTTAAACTCCGTCCAGTTTGTAGTTCACCTAAACGTAATGCTTCTTCAACTGCTTCTGTTTGTTTTTCACGAAACTCATCTCTACGTTTATAAGAACCACCAATCACATTCAATGTAATACCAACCCACCCAAGGAACCATTCAATATCATCATGATGATTTGCAACCGCAACAAGAGTTAATTGAAGCTGATGAGCAAAACAATGAATGTAATGTGCCGATGGACAATCTTGCATAATCAAAGTTCTAAGCCCATTAATATGCCCACGCATATTACTAGCCCCATCGTACCCTTGTCCTATTATGCGAGATGGACTCAAGGAATATTGAGATAACAAAGAATAAATATTTTCCTTTAGTGACAAAGAGGAAGTATCGGTGACATGAACAAGACCAAGTAGCCGCTCCATAACAAATCCCTTTCTATCAACATATCGCAAGACAATAGCCATTTGTTGTTTACAAGACACATCACGGGATTCATCAACTAATATAGCAAAATATTCATCTCCAAGTTCTTCAAGAATCTTTCCAATGGTTTCTTTTGCACAAGAATGAGCAATGTCCTTTTGGATATCAGGAGAAGTCAATTTATGATTTAATGGAGCCTTATGAAAAATACTTCCAAAATTTTCATTACTTTGGGCATGCCATTCTAACAAATCCAAAAAATGGCATCTCCTTATTGAAGATTCACTTTCATCATGACCTCGAAAAGGCAATGCTCCACTCAAAAGTTGCCTCGCCACTTCAACTGAAGCATTTAAGCGGACTCGATATTCAGATTTAACCTCATCAGATTGTTTGTCTAAGGTAGTTTGTATGGATTGCTTTTGCATCATAAGATCTTCACACATTTTAACACATTGATTATGCACACTATTCACTTCACCAACATGTGCATCAAATGATTTCCTTTTCTGCCAATTTCTAAAGCCTTTACTTGTAAATGCATCCCCTCCACCATGACCCAACTTGTCATTCTTGAACAAATAACAACACAAACAAAATGCCGCGTCTTCTTTTATGCTATATTCTAACCAATTAGGATATGTCGCAAACCATGATTCATTAAAACGCCGCATATAATTGGACATTTTAGTTTGAGGGAATGCATGATTTCGGGGTTGGTAAGGACCTTTTTGTAAATATGCTCTTCTTACCTCATCACGATCATTTGGATGATAGCTTGAAATCGGTTTTCTATCGGCTGGATCCGATTGAAGAGCATTAATATCGATTGGAGTTCTCCTGGAAAAAGATGGATTAGTACTTGTTGGTTGTTCATTGCTAGACGGTAGTTGAGTACTTTGTTTGGCACTTTCTTGGATCAGTGGTGAGTTTTCTGACGCAGAGCTTGAACCAACAGATCGTCTAACTATCTTGTTGAGAAACTTATCCATATCAAACTGAAAAATACAATGAAATTCTTACTTAGGTTCATGATTTTTAGTAAATCATAAACATAATTATTTACAAAATAGTTTATATAATTACTTACAAAATTAGGTTTTGCCTTTCTTGATTAAGAATTTAGAAATTAGAATTGAGGTAATTTGTGTTTATCATAAACAAACACAAATTTGTCTAAAGTCAATAAATTTAACACAAATAAACAAACAACAACCAACAAATTACCCCAATTCTAATTTCTAAAATTCTCAATCAAGAAAAGCAAAACCTAATTTTTTAATTGATGAATAAATCTCTAAATTAACCACTTGTTCAACACAAATTCAATAAAAATTAGCAAACTAACCATAAACAATGAAATAGTTACAAATAAAATTAGCCCAATTTTAAATCTTCAAATAAGAAGACAATTAAATTAAAATCTTCATTTTTCATTTTTCAATCCATGAATCATGAATAATTCACTAAGTTAATCAATTATTTAACCCAAATCTAAGTAAAATCAGTAAAATAAACATAATTACTTGCAAAATAACAAAATTAAAAATAAAAAATGAGTATTTTTGATAATTACCTCAAATTAGGAGTTGAGATTTAGGAGTTAGGAGGAGAGATGAGGAGGAGTGGAGGCGGGCCTGGCGGCCGGCGGGTGACGGGCTGACGGCGGCGGTTGGTCAGTGAACAGTGGGCCGGCGGCTAGCGGGCGGCGGCTGAGTCAGAATGAGAGAGAGAGTGGGCAGGGGTAAGGGTTGCGTCGCTGGGCCTGTGAGCAAGTTCTGGGGCGGGCGTGCCGTGTCTGGGAAGTGGGAAATGAAATTACAAAACTCAAAAAAAAAAAAATAGAACATAGAGCAAGCAAATACCCAGAGTCGAACTCGTGACCTGATGAAACAAAGACGCGGCAGCCAACCACACGGGCCAGCACAAATTTGCGAAATGTTACTAACTGAATTGGTATATATATTTTTTTTCAGCCACAAAAATAACCCAGATTTATTTATTTTTTTCCCAAAAAGCTGGGGGGTCAATTGACCCCCCTTGCCCCAATGTAGCTCCGCCCTTGGCCATAGAGTAGTATGCCAGCATGACGTTACGGTGCTATAACAACACGAACAATAGGGAAACATTTATTGCTGAAAGGACACTCAATGGCTAGATCTGAAGCAACAAATGGCTTTGCAAGCAACAAATGAATAGTGCCCAAATAGAAGCAAAGAGTTCGAGTAGATAACAGTAAAAATGTGAACATAGTGATGACTGAGCTGCAAGTAGAATGAGTCAAATATGCTTAAGAAGAACTGCAAATCACATAGTGATGCACACCGGGAGTCATTATAGGCTCCATTATGGAAACAGAGAATTAAACGACTGAGATTGTTAGGGTTTGAATCACCTATAAGAAAGGTTGCTCAGATGTGTTTGAAAAAGTTCCCACAGACCACATATGAGAATTTCCATAAACACCCCATTACAAATCAAGAGAGTGTTAGTAGCAAAGAAATGATGCATCTGAACGATTCAAGGTAACTAGGGCAGGAATAAGTCAATGACAGGAAGTAATGGGAGCATTGCTGATGTAAAGTCTTAGTATCAAGACCAAAAGATTCTGATACATGGCAGCTTAATCTTACTTGCACCACCCACATAATGCCAAATAGCACACCATAAGCTACTAATTGCTATTACCATACATAAGCACTCATTGTAGTGTTCTTCTCATAGTACTTCAACTCAAAGATATTGCCCCACCAGGCATTTCCTCATCTAGAGGTTCACCTTTGACTTAACATTATATAAATCCCTTGAGAAGTTGCAAATCGCACCCCCACATCGACTTCAACCATCACTGTACTCAAGGTTAGGTATTTTAATTCATCGCAATGAAACTCTCAAATTCTGGAGTGAAACAGACAGAGTTTCGCCTAAAAACTGGCTAAAACCCAGGCTTAAAGCCTTACAATTGATACCTGAAATGGACAGAAATACTTTAATAGCTCAACGGCCACACGCCGGAGTTCATAACTCAACGGGTCACACACCCGGAGTGCACAATTACAAGAATTTAAACAAAGACGAGAAATGAAACATACAATACAATTCCCAGATAAATGAGAGCATGCCTTTCTAACAGGTGACCCAAATGGTTCCACAGTCCACTTTGCTCATGCTTGAATCTCATGATACTACCAAATGATTGAGTCATCCAAATGACAATGGTTCCTCCATATATGCCCATACATATGAACTTATAGCCAACAACTCATTTAACTGGTCCAACACAACTCATACACACCTTCATAGCTAACTCATAAACACTTCATAACTCACAGTGGCCTTAAACCTTAGCTCTGATACCAATTCTGTAACGCCCCCAAAATACTAATGACATGATTACTGATAATTGCAGCGAAAGTCTCAGTAACCGAAGGCGCTACCGCCGTCCTGATAAGGACAAGACTCACTAAAACCATTTAATCTCGCAACCCGTGCTTACAATCACAAAATCTAGTAAACTGAAACACTTCAAGCCCGAAGTTCATAATAGTTTAATCATACCACACAAGTACTTGACCCTAAGGTCAGTTCCAATATTCAAGCTATGCTGAATCCACTGTGAGCATCTGATGACCTTCAAAAAGGCTTGCTAAAAGGAGGAATATGTGACACTTCATCACCTAAAATGGAAAACATGAAAACAATTCGAAAACATGAGCAAAAACTCAGTACATACATCCCTGTATTTGTAAAATGACCATAGAAACACTGGTGATGGGTACCCGACTTTGCAATTCATTTAGTTGGCAATAAAAATGAAAATGAAAGTAATATGAAATTGAATTGCTCATTATTATCTGGATGTGAACCCCTTGCACTGATATGATCTATACATAGGTGTACACTTGCCAATCCGATCAAGAGTTGGCCTGAAGCCGCGCGGGTAAATGATGGGCTGACGCCCTATAGATGATAACTGACGGGGTCACAAGTTAAATGGCAAATCACTGTATAAACTGATTCATTGATAAACTCATTAAGAGTTGTAACTTGATAAACATGATCTGCTTTCTGAAGATACAGGCAATGGACATACTTTGAGTCTTTAAAACAAAATGTTATCTAACTTGATACAGGTCAGTTGTTTCATGAATGTCATTTGACTTGAGACATATGTTCTAATTTGATAACACTTACGCATAACGGGGAACGATAACTAGGCCTCAACTCTGTTTCATAAATGTCATTGAAATTATGTGTAGTTAGTAAATGATCTTTACTCGCACAATTGAGTAAGTAAAAGTATGTGTAACAGAAATTGAGTAATTAAATGGTATACATAACTCGTGTATTTTAATATAACTTCAAAACTGAATTGATGAAAGTAAAATAGTCTATAAATATTTATTTTCCCCTATAAATGACTTGGCCCAAAATACACAAAAATGAGTGCATGATCAATCTCACTTGATCTTTTTTATTGCTCTTGATACAGTTACTGAAAATACTCCCAAAAATCACCAAACTCAAAATACTCAGCCAAATTTCATGAGATCTTGCAGAAAATTCAGAAATAATATGAATAGTATACCATAAAAGTTTCAAAATTTTTCTCCAAGTATACACAGCACAGAAATTATAACAACAACCTGATTTACAACCAAGCAGGTCAGTTCACTTCAAAAATTCATAACTTTCATTCTAGACCTCAAATGGATACATAAAACCTCAATATGAAAATATTAAGAAGTCCCCAAAAACTTTTATTTACAACTCAAAACATGATTCCCACAATAGGATTCCCAAAATGGGACTAAAACACAAGTGTATTAGTTTTGATCTCATTCTGCGCAGTTTTGATAAAATGACCATAACTTTCTGCACAGACCTCGGATTAAGGCGATTCAAGAGGCATTTTAAAGATGACACAATGAAATATCTACCCACTAAAAATCATAATTTTTGGCTGGACCATTCATTACCAGTTTAATCCCAAAGTCAGCCCTAATTTCCTAAAATTCCAGCCCTTAACTGATTTAACTTCTCTTCCTTTTTCACATAAAAATCACTTGAAATAATTTCAAATCACCACAATCAGATACAAAGATATCATTTATGGCCTCATATATGTATCCAAACTCTAAACAATTTCATTAATACATAATTACTAAATTCGTATCCAAAACAGGACAGTATTTTTCAAAATTCTATAACTCACTGATTACACCTCCAAGCTTCATGAAATTTTTCCAGAAAATCCCAAATAATATAGAGAACCTACAGTAAAATTTCAGAATTTTTGGACAATCCTATAATTTCCATAATTTCGACAGTGGCATAAAAACGAATGCAAAATCACGATAATCATGCTCTTGATCAAATACCCATAACTCCAAACATCTCCAAACTCAATAAAAATTGCACAATAACTATCAATTTGATCATCCAAACATAACCCATAAAGAAAACAACCATAAAATTCTTCGATTTTCTCTTCACCCGGTGATTGAAGGGATTTTGAACAAGTATGAACTAGCGCCGCGCGCAGGTTGTGCCTAAATCATGGCACAACATTTGCTCTTTCCTCACAACTTACGAACTGCACGGCCTCACCTGCTCGGCACGAGCGTTTAGTCTCGTGTATATCATCCAGAGGGCCCCCAAGGAGATCGGGGACCTGGGATGGTATTGTTTCAACAACAGGCTGGGCTTCATGATGGCCATTGAGAAGAAGTCAAAGGTAAAGCATTGGAAGTTGACTTCCTCTTTGTCCGCTGAGAGTTAGGTTGGGGAAACCTTCCTCAATTGGAACGAGGGTAAGCCTATTAAGAACCCCTTTGGGGAGCCCACGACTGAGGAAAGAAAAACGGTCCGTCATTTACAATTCTACATACGGGAGGACGATAAGCCCCGGCCTATCCCCAAGTTTATGGATTAGGCCATAGAGTCCGTGAAGGACCCTGAAAGGAGTAAGAGCAAGTCTAGTGATAGGGAGCATTTGAATTGGCTCCCTAAGTTGAAGTTTTTTGGAAACGACTTCTTCTTTGCCGCAGCGGGCCTTTTGATCCTTAAGAACTTTTCTAAGGGTATTGGTCGTCCCAATGTTAGTCAGCTTTTCTGTTTGGTTTTGACCTGACTTCCCTTTTGTTTTATGTAGAGCAAGCGAGGGCGAGGTTGACAGTCTTTGAGATTGGGGACACCACTCCAGAGCAAGTGGTAGCCGACGCCGAGCGCCGTTGGGAAGAGGAGAGGCAGCGCCTCGTTAACCAACAAGCTAAGAAGGTACACTTTAGAACTTTATTTCCCCGCCTTTCTTCGTGACCCTTGGTTAAGAGTAATTTGACTAAGTTACTCTGACCGCAGGCATCTCCTCTAGTATCGCGTGGAAAGAAACCCATTATCGACTTACCGGTTCGCAAGCGCCAACGAATCGAGGGCCTTCCTGATGAGACCACCGCATCCGCCCCTACTCATGCGGGAGAAGCAGGAGCCAAATGGTCTGCCCCTCGGCACTCCAAAAGTTGGTCAACTGGGGATAACACCCCCAATGTCTAGGAACATACCGCCCCCTCTAAGACCGTGGGGGTTGCTTCTCAAGCCGTTGGCGGTTCTCCCCCAAGCACCCAACGACCATCCATCGATTTCATCAAAGAGGCTCTCGGGCCCAAGTTCTCAGTCGTCCAGGATTTAGTTAAGTCCTGGGACTTGACAACCTCGGGCATTAGGGGTGTTCATCGGTCCAAACCCGGACCGGACCGGACCGGACCGAGGACTGAATAAGAGGAAGGTTATGGACCGTTGATCGGACCGAATAAGTCAAGGACCAGACCGGGACCGGACCGAAAAAAATCGGACCGGACCGAGTTGTCAATCTAGCAAATTTTTACGATATGAACATCTTATATTTATTTTCATATGAATAATTTCAACATATTTTCACCATAAAAAACAAATTAATATTCTTGAATGTTTGAGAAATTATAAGTTGCAAAAAAAAATTAAAATTAAATAAGTAAAAAGTCGGTTTTTAAATTTTTTTTATTCGGTCCTTGGTCCGGACCGGTGAACCTGACCGAAGACCGAATAAAAAAAATGTGTGGACCGCGGACCGGACTGAATTCATTCGGTTCGGTCCTGTCTGATCCGGTCTAGGCCGGTCTTCGGTCCGGTCCGGGTTTGGACCGAATAATGAACACCCCTATCGAGCACCTCGGATCCCCCCAAGGTCACCGAGGAGGAGGTGACAATGGCTAAGGCATTCGCTCTGGGGGTGAGAGCTGCGGTGGAGTGCCGTAGGCTAGAAGGGCTGGCGACTCGGTACCAGCGGCGTTAGGAAAAGCTGAAGGCTTATCAGGATGCCCGAGAGGCCGAGAAGAAGGACTTGTAGCGCTAGCTAGAGGAGGCGCTTGCAAAGGCCAAGGCTGAAGCAGCGGCGGGGGCTGAAAGGATGGCGCAGGCCAAGGAGCAAGGCTATCAGCAAGGTCGTGCTGATACATATTTGAGCAAGGTCTTGGTGACGCTGGCCTAAGAATTTCAGGAGGATAACTATTTTGAGGCCTACCTCCACTATGTGGACGAGTGCCAGCAGGCCGAGACCCCAAGGAGGTGGAGTTTACCCTTCCTTCCGGCAAGGGTGAGGGTGCAGGGGATGAGGCAACCAACTCCTTGGATACTGATGCCAGGGCTTCTGAGGAGGAGGGTCATGAGGATAGTGGAGAGCCCGAGGTGTAACCCCCATCTTTTTCAAAAAAAAAATTAGAGGTTGTACTCGTACTTTATTAATGAAAAACGTTCATTTCTGATAGCCAGCTTCCTTCATTGGTCATTCTTCTACTTTGTACTTGTTCTTTCATTTTAGCTTGTGTTTTCATTCTTCATGTGTCGTAGGGTAGTAGCCCCCAAGCAAAAGAACAAGTGATGAGTTATTTGGCTAAAGAATATACTACTGGGGCAAAAAGTATAGCGACCGGCCATGAGGCCGTGCTCTAGGACCTTTAGACCCTACTGAGGCTAAGAGTGTAGCGACCAGCCGTAAGGCCGCGCTCGTGGACCCTTAGCAACCATTGGGGCTAAGAGTTAGCGACCGGCCATAAGGCCGTGCTTATAGACTTCTAGCCCCCATTGGGGCTAAGAGTGTAGCGACTGACCATGAGGTCGTGCTTATGGACCCCTAACCCCCCTGGAACTAAGAGCGCAGCGACCGGCCATAAGGTCGTGCTTATGGACCCTTAGCCCCCACTGGGGCTAAAAGTGTAGTGACCGGCCATAAGGTCGTACTTATGGACCCCTTGCCCCCACTGGGGTTAAGAGTGTAGCGGCCGGCTGGTAGGCCTTGCTCTTGGACCTTTATCCCCCATTGGGACTAAGAATGTAGCGGCCGGCCATAACGCCGTGCTCAAAGAAATGGAGGGTTGCATATGAGTGCAAAGGTGGCCGCTGTGGGCTTCTGATTTTATTACTTGTAATCAAGGCGTACATGTTCGTTGGATATAAAGAAAAAGCATGAGCCTAAGTGTAGCACTTTCTCAAGTTGCTGCTATGCCAGGTTCGTGGTATGGGAGAGCCGCTGATGGCCTCGAGGTGACACGTCCCGGGGCGGACTTGAGAAGCAACTTTGTATGGGCCTTCCCAGTTGGTAGTTAGTTTTCCATGTTCCCCCGCCCGAGCTACGACCTCCATGCACCGGAGGACGAATTCGCCCACCTGAATCTATTGCAATCGCATTGTGCGATTGTGTAGGCGTGCGATGCAGAGTTTATAGAGGGCTTCTCGAAGGACAACGTCGTCACGGTTGGGGGGAAGAGGTCGAGAGCTTCTCGGAGCGCTGCATTGTTCAACTCTTCTTGGAAAGTTGTCAACTGGTTAGTGTGAAGGGCACCTCTACCGGTAAAATAGCCTCGGGCCCATAAGCTAACATGAAAGGGGTTTCGTCAGCAGCGGTTTTCTCAGTGGTGCGCAGGGACCATAGGATGTCGTGCAGTTCGTCCGCCTATTTTCCCTTTGCGTCGTCAAGTTTCTTTTGTAGGCCATGGAGGATAGACTTGTTGGCCGCCTCAACTTGGCCGTTGGTTTGAGAGTGAGCCACAACAGTGAACCGAGCTTGGCAGCCCAAGTTGCTGAGATAGTCAGTGAGCTTACTGGTGTCAAACTGCTTGCCGTTATCAAAAATGATGGCCCGAGGGATGCCGAAGCAGGTGATGATGTTCCACCAAATGAACCTTCGCACTTCAGCGGTGGTTATAGAGGCTACGACCCCAGCCTCTGTCCATTTGGTGACGTAGTCGATCGCCACAAAAAAATACTTATGCTACCCCGTAGCCTTGGGGAAAGGGCCGAGGATATCCATTTCACATGTGGTGAACGGCAGGGGGCTGATGATTGGCGTCATGGGGGTGGAGGGGACTCACTGGATGGGGGCAAACTTTTGGCATTTGTCACAGGTTTGCACTAGTGCCATGGCATCCTCCCGCAAGCTGGGCCAATATCAGCTAATTCGGATGGTCGTCACAGCTAGGGCGCGGCCCTCGGCATGCCTGCTGCAAACACCCTCGTGCAGCTCTTCTAGTATCTTTCCATCCTCCAGGGTCACGCAGCGTAAGAGGGGACGAGCGAAGGATCTCTTGTATAGGATCCCCTCGTATAGGATAAACCAGTTCAACCTCTTCTTTACTCTATCTGCTTCTTTGGGATCTGAAAGAAGGGTACCGCCAGTGAGGTGCGCACGTATAGGATCCATCCATGTCGAGCTTCTGCCTAACCACAACACTTCATGTAGATCGATGCTCCTCTCTGTCAAGGTTTACCACTGAATGTTTTCGGGCTTCCTGTCATCGGACGAGCTTGCTAGTTTAGGCAGGGATGTGTGTGATCGCAAAGTGCTTTAATAACTTAGTCACCTCTCGCACCCGCCGAACGTATGCTGCCATGGTGCTGTCCTTTGCTTCATATGCGTCGTTGAGCTAACTGACGACTAGCCGGGAGTCATAGAAGGCTTGGACAGAATCCGACCCCGCTGTGTAACACAGCTCTATTCCCGTAATGAGGGCTTTACACTCTGCCTCATTGTTGGACACTTTGAACATGAACTTCAAAGCGTGCTCGTACCGTACCTCGGTGGGACTTTCAATGATGAGGCCGACCCCACTCTCGTCCTTGGTGGACGAGCCATCTACATACAAGTTTCAGGGCCGCGGGTGTAAATCACCTTCCTCGGTGGGCATTGCATCCTCAGCCAAAAAGTCAGCTAACGCTTGGGCTTTGGTGGGTCGTCGTGGTTCAAAGGTCAAGTCGTAGCGCGACATTTTGATGACCCATTTCAAGAGCCTCCCTGAGGAATCTAACTTCTGAATGACATTCTTCAAAGGCTGATCGGTTCGGACCAGGATCTTGTGAGCCTCGAAGTAAGGTCGCAGCTTCCGACTGGTAATTACTAGGGCATAGGCAAACTTCTCTATAAGATGATAGTTCACTTCTGCCCCTGGTAAGGTGTGGCTTACGTAGTACACAGGGATCTGCTCCTTTACCCTTTCCACTACGAGGACAGCGCTGACTGCGTGCTCTGAAACAGCCAAATATAGGACTAGAATCTCCCCTTCCAGAGGGCTAGAGATTTTGGGCAGTTGAGCCAGGTAGGTCTTCAAAGCTTGGAAAGCAACATTCGCCTGTTGGTCCCAACTGAAGTTGACCCATTGTTGTAAGACGCGGAAGAATGGCTCGCACTTGTCTATAGACAAGCACATAAATCGGCCCAGGGGCTATGCAGCCGATTAGGCGTTGCACCTCTCTTACACTCCGTGGCGGCTTCATGTCGAGGACGACCTAGATCTTGTCCGGGTTAGCTTCGATTCCGCGGCTGCTGATCATGAAGCCATGAAACTTGCTCTACCGTACCCCAAATACGCAGTTCTTGGGGTTAAGCTTCATGCTGAAGGCCCGTAGTATATTGAACGTGTTCCTCAAATCATAGCCATGATCCCTATCGGTCTTACTTTTGACTATCATGTCATCAACGTAGACTTCTATGGTCTTGCCAATGAGGGGTTCGAACAGTTTGTCAACCAAGCGCTGGTGAGTGGCCCCTGCGTTCTTTAATCCAAAAGGCATCATCTTATAACAGTGGAGGTTGCGGTCCGTGATGAACACAGTCTTTTCTTGATCTTCCGAGCAGAGGGTTATCTGATGGTACCCAGAGAACGTGTCCATAAAACTCAATAAGCCATTTCCGGCCGTGGTGTCCACCAGCTTGTCAATTTTCGGCTGTGGGTCGTTATCCTTCGGGCAAGCCTTGTTCAAATCCGTGAAATCCACACACATTCTCCAAGTTTCGCTGGGTTTCTTTACTAACACCACATTCGAGATCCATTCAGGGTATTGACATTCTCGAATGAACCCAGCTTCTAGCAGCTTTTGTACTTCAGCATTGGTAGCGGTCGCTCTCTCTGTGCCCATATGTTGCTTCTTCTAGATGACCGGCCTGTGATGAGGGTCCACATTCAGCCGGTGTTCTATTACAGTTGGGGTGATACCGGGCATTTTCTCTGGCCCAAATGCGAAGACATCTTTATACTCCCGTAGGAGGGAGAGCAGTGATTGCCAATCGAGGGCTGCTATATCTCGACCCAGCTGAATTGTGCGCTCAGGCCGTTCTTCCTCAAGTGAAGCTTGCTCCACATCGCCTGTGGCCTCTGGTCGAGGCCATGAGGGTTCCGCCAAGGTGAGGGTGTGGATGACCAATGCTTCTGGGACCATGGTGGCTGGTCCAGTCCTTGCACGCTTCTCCGCCTGGGACGACCCGTCAAGCCCGTGCTCATTTGTTCGCTCTACCAGGGGTCTGATGCTCACTAAGTAACATTCCCGGGCCAGCTGTTGATCCCCATGCATTTCGCCGACGCTTCCGTCATCAGCCTCAAACTGGAGTTGGAGAAGGTATGGGGCGATGATGGCTTTCACCTTGTGAAGGGTTGGACATCCTAGGATCACATTGTAGGCCATGAGCACGTCAACGACCAAGACGTCGACCTCAAGGTTCTTGGATTTGAGCTTATCACCAAAGTATAAAGGGAGGCGGATCATCCCAATGGGATTCACCTCCTGCCTACCGAAGCCTAAGATGGGGTGCACCAAGGGAATGATGTCATGTCCAGGGTGTGCGAGCTTCTTCAAGCAGTCCCAGGTTATGATATCAACGAAGCTACCTGTGTTGATCAGAATTCGCCATACAATTGCGCTTGCTATCTTCATCTCAACGACCAAGGGGTTATTGTGGGGGGAGGCGAATCACATGGCTTCCTTTCCACGGAACACCATTGTGGGCACCGTTATGCGGGGTCCTTGCTCAATGGTAAGTACCTGTTGTGCCCTTCTGAGCTGAACCTTCCAAGTTGACTGGGTTATTCCTTCTGCATAGCCCCCAGCAATTGTGGCCACGACTTCCGTCGAACACTCCTCATCCCGAGGTTAGGGTTGTACAGGCTTCTGTTCTCGTCGAAGGAACCGTGGTCGTCTCTTTAGAAATCGGTCAATCTGACCCTTGTCTGCCAATTCATGAAGGGCTTTCTTCATCTCTCGGTATTCAATAGTGGTGTGTCTATTCTGTTCATGAAGCTCGCAGTATTTCTTGGCATTATGCGACTTAGGGGGTACGGTCATAGGTGGCGGTCTTCGGAGCATGGGATTTCCTCTAACCTCCATGAGGATAATTCTGGCGTCGGTAGTAAACCGAGGGTCAATTGCCTCGAATTGCGGCCTCCTCTCCCGGGGGCTGGGATTCCTGTCACCACGATTGAGATTCTTATCCCCTGGGACCCTAGCCTTCTTCGGGGCGTCAGAATTGTCGGCGCAGATTTCGGTGGCGCGAATAAAATCTACGGCCTTCCTCAGGGCCTCGGCCAACGCGGTCTCATTCTGTTTAGCCAAGGAAACTTGAAGCGACCATTCTTGAGACCGTTCAAGAAGGAGGTGTATGCCACCCCGTCCTCCAGGTTCGGAATCAGCACGACCTCCTGATGGAAGCGCTTGACAAATTCGGTGAGGGATTCCTGTGGCCCCTGCTTGATTTTGGACAGGTGGATACTAGTCCTTCTTTCCTTCCGACTGGCGATGAATTGGCTAACAAATTTGTCAGCCAGGTCCTGGAAGCAAGTGAGCTTCCCAGGGCAGGCCATTAAACCATGATTGTGCCACTCCCTTTAAGGTAGTAGGGAAATAACGGCAATAAGCAGCATCATTTACATCATGCACATACATCTGTGCCTCATAGACTCCCAGATACTCTTCGGGGTCTGTCATCCCATTGTAAAGGTCTACCGTAGGCATCTTGACTTTCCCGTAGCGTGGAGCATTGATGATTTCAGTGCTAAACGGGGTGGAGAAGGGAAGAGCAGTCGGCCGAGCGGTTGTTCCCGTCACCTTGATGGGGGTTTCAGGATGGTGCTCCACCTCAACAATGGAAGGACTCTTCCTCTCCCGGTTGTGCCTCGAAGTTCTAGCGGGAGACCGGTTTCCTCGGCGCGGCCCCTGACTGCGAGTCCCCCGTGGGGGTGGACTTTGGGTGCGCTCACGATGGGTACGACGCTCCGGGCTAAGTCGACGCCTGCCTGAAATCTCCCCCTGAGGCTTGGAAGTCTGCTCTTGCTTTGCGAACCAGGTGGTCTGCCGGGAATGGGTTGCATAGGGAGTGGAAGCAGTCGTAGATTTGGCAGTTGTCCCTTGTGGGGCGGCCACCAGGTCTCACTGCCGCACATCGATCTTGTTGCTCTGTATAGGGCCAATCGCTTTGGTTCGACCGAGATATCTCCCGCTCTCGCTCGGTGTAACGGGGAGATGGTATCCGCTCCTGTCGGTTGGAAGGTTCGCATCCATTGGTAGGTACGTAATCAAAGTGAGGAAGCGACCTGGCCGAGTTCGCCGCCTTTATAACCCTTTTAACCTGTTCTGAAACCTTTCGGGTGATAGTGTTCGTCATGGTGGACATAAAGCTTTTCAGGGCGTCCACCGTGACGTACGCTTCTCGTTCAGGAGGAGGTGGGCTAGCTGCTTGAGGATTTGCCCGCGAACTCTCCGAGGCATCTTACACCTCAAGAGGCGCAGAGGTATTAGCCATGGGGGCCTTGTCCCTGCGAGTTCGTGCCAGTGTTGCTTCGTTTACCACCATCGCTGCCGCTCTATCCCCATAGACAGCGCCAATCTGATTTCGGAAGATTCATCTGAGGTGCTGTTGATTATGACATTGGACGAAAGAACGAGTTTATTTGACAGCTCGTGTGCAACACCTGACGTCTTCTTCTCCAAATGGCCTAACCTGCAAAAAAGGCACCCCCGGGTTGTGGATCGGAGAACGCCTCTCTGACGGACAAGTCAGCCCAAAGTCCAAGTCAAAGGTCAAAATAAAGAGAAATGCAATATGAATTCAATGTATCAGATTGCCAACCCTTTTCCCGATGAGGATAGGTGACTATTTATAGTTCCTTCGGAAAAAGGGTAAAATAGTAATCTTACCTGGAACACTCTGCATGGGCTACCAGTCCTGGCAGGAAGGACCTTGGGGGGAGCCCCTCGCATTTAGGGCCCAGTATCCAGGGTATGGGCCTTGTCTTCAGATTTGCCTTGGATGGGCCTAATTTTGGGAAACCAGATTGTTCCCAATCAGTCACCAACCTTAGGATCACTATATTGAACTTGTCTCCGTCCTCCCTTCCCATCGATGCTCAGTTGATTCGTCGGAAAATTCAAATATGAAATTTTGATTTAAGCTTATGGTTTTAGATATAGGATTTCATTTTAAATGCTTTAATATGGGTTTAGGGTTCACCGCTCTTGCTAGCGAAGCTGGCCTCCTCAGGGTTTCGTTTCATGTCATTGGCGAAGCCAATTACGCTGTTGATGGTGGAACTATTTTGGTTACGGTTTAGGGGGAGATGGTGGTGGTATTGATTCTAGTAAGTTGGAGGATGTTATGATTTTCCGCAAGCGTACGGTTAACGTTGTAGTACTTACGGGTATCGTCCTCAGGGATGGAGGAAATTTGATTATTAAAAATTCTAACCTAATTGAAACTGAAAATTAAAATCGACTAACCTGAAAATTATCATATTTGATTTAGTGAATTTACAAACTAAAATAATTGAAAAACTGTAAGAGATTTGAGAGCATCAAAAGGTAATTTGGAGCATCAAACTGAAAATGAATCACGGGAGCAACACCTTGCAGTAATTAAACTTTGAAATCTTCTACTCCCTGGCTGAATCGAAACAGAAGAAAAAAACAGAACTGAATCGAAACAGAGGCTACGGTAGAACAGAGCAAAAACAAAGAAAATCAGAACTCCAAATAATCCTCCTAGCCAACAATCCAAACTCCAAACAACCTTGTTCAGCAATCAAAACCAAATCAGTAAATCGAATTGGAGCCCTAAATTATTAACATCTGAAATTGAAGAACTGAAATTGAAATTCGATCATGAATATAAACCCTAAAATTGAACTACAACCGGAAGTGAGAATCGAAAATTTAAGCCTAAAATACATAGCCTAGAACCCCCTCCTTGCGACGCCCGAACTTGCGATTTGTAGCCCGTGACTGCAACTCTTCACCTACCCTTGAAACCGCCACATTGATGGAGCTGAAAATTGAAAGAGGAGAGAGAGAGAAGAGGGACCGAGGTTGAGGGGAAAGATGAAGAGGCATGTCAACAGCAGGGGTTTTGGGGTTTTGGAAATTGAAGAAGGAGCAGCGAAGGGGTATCCGACTCTTCAGGGCAGAGGGGAAATGAGAGGAGAGAGAAAGAAATGGAGGGGGGGGGGGGGAAATCATGTGAGGTGCACATGGGGTTGGGTAAATTATTTAGGGGTTTATTATTTTTTTTTTCTTCTTTTGTTTTTTTTATGGGTTATAAAAGCAATGGGCTAGAGATTTTTGGGTCAAGTTTGAGTCAAGTCGGCCCAAATCTTCATTTTTCAGCATCTCTTCATCTTTTTCTGCCATTATTCCCGAATTATTCAATCCCTACAAAATAAAATAAAATAAAATAAAAACCTAAAAATAATAATTATTTCGAGCATAAATTAGGTAGAAAGGTATTGTAAAGATATCACATTTTTAGCGTCAACAAATACCCCCACACCAAAGTTTTGCTCGTCCTCGAGTGAAACAAAACTAAAAATCCTAGAAAAAGAAAACAAAAGCTGTAACAGAAAACAGAAAACAGAAAACAGAAAATCTTTTTTTTAGGAAAATTAATATGTACAAAATTGGGAACAGATATGCACATTCTAATCAACTAAATCACTCATGTAACAAAGATATTAGCCGACATATAAACATAATGTACACATTAAGGCACCATACCCCATGAATGACATTGAAGCACTAACTTGTCATCCCACTTATACACTAAAGCTTTGAATCCTTCCCTGTGCTTGTGTGCATGTGTCTCATCATCCTAAGGTTTATGTTTCCAAAATCAAACTCAATCCCACTTAATTCACACAAATTACATTATTGACTGATTAACATTGGAAGCAAGCTTTCCCAGTAGCAATATTTCCTCAAAGGGTACCACCCAGTAGCGCATGCCTCAAAGGGTTGCTTTGTCATTCCAAATTTTATTTCATTTCCTTTTCTTTTCTTTTATTTTTTTTTCTTCTTTTTTTTCTTTTTTTTTTCTTGTTTTTTTTTTTTTTTTTTTTTTTTTTTTTTTTTAAATTTCATAAACAAGTGGGAGAGCCAATAATGAAAAACGAAAACCTTAAGACAATGAATATGATATAAATAGGGATTGGATTGCACAACGACAATGAACAAATGGGATTAGAATTAGAAGCAAAAATGCCACATCAAGGACAAATACCTAACATGCACATCATGCGTATATACAGGCTATCTATCAATGTACAGAGGATTTATGCTAATCAAAATAGTACAAAAGTTCCCCACAAACAAAACAAAATCTTTTTGGAGTTTTTTTATTTTTTTGTTTTTTTATTTTTTTGGTTTTTTTTTGTATTTTTTTGATGTAAATATCTGTGAAATCGAAAACAAAGTTTTCCCACCCCCACACCGAAATCTCACAATGTCCTCATTGGGAGTGAAAAAAAAAACTAGCAAAAGAAAAATGAATATACAAAAAGAAGACTAAGACTCAAAAAGAAAACTATAAAAATAAATCAAAGCAACAAATATAAACAAATAAAAATAAAATAAAAAGAAGAGATAAAAAAGAACGTGTATACCAGACAGGTGCTGAATGACACCAAAGCTATAGCCTCTCTCAGATGAGGACAATAGAGCATCAGCCACTCCATCACAAATAGATAAGCTGCTATGCAAATCAAATCCCATTAAAGCACGTAATAGCTTATCATATAGACATGAACAACTCTTAATAAAATTTTGATAACAAAAATTAAAGAGTGGATGCCACAAAGAGTACATCCACCATGGCAATTCAGCACAAGTAAGGGCCCGCTTCAACTGATCAAATAGTTGGGCCCAATCAAAAAATAAGCAGACAGACTCAAAAGTAGCCAGGAAATGGGTCATCGGCCTAGAAATGTAATCATCAGGAATAACCGGTCTAGGCAAATCAGTGGGTCCTAAATCCACAAGTCCTGTAAGGTCAATATGTGTAGGAGTCTGTTGTAAGGCAAAATTCTCAGGGGCAACATTCGCAGACTCAACAAAGTCAGACTTGTGAGATTCAAAAAGGAGTTCAGCTTGGATGGGGCCAAAAGAAAAAGATTCATATTCAACTGGCAGATCTACTTCCAACCCCACATGGACATCAAAAGTGAATGAATCATAGTCAACAAAGAATGACTCATGAGATATTAGAGGGTTAAAAGAGAATGATTCATATTCAACACAAAAATCCTCATCAAAATTGTCATCGAAATTAAACCCACATGAAAAAGATTCATATTCTACGGAAAGAATATCATCATTGAATTCTAAAATAGTGGGCTCAACTTCCTCCTCACAGGACTCCTGGATAGCAATATCATCTAACTTATTATGATGCTCAACTACAGACGGGATGCTCATATCTAACTCACCAGGTTTCTCAAGTTCCTGACCCTCAGACTCAGAAGAGTCATCAAAGATGGTGGGTGGGCCGGTAGAAACTAAGACATCATCAATGACATCCGTATGTGAGCTAGTGTGGGGTGCAAGGTCAGGCGATAGAGACACAGGGAGGTTGTTCTCTTTTTCAAGGCTAGGCAAAGACAGATCATCATGCAAATGAGGCCTAGATCGATAAGAGGGCTCAAAATCATCAAAAAGACTAACTGCAGGTTTAGGAGATCCTAAACTAGAGTCAGACTCATCACAACGCTCCATACTCTGATTAAAACAGTGAGAATGTTCAGTAATTCTCTTTTTCATTATCTCTAACACTTTATGAGTCAAGGCATTTAACTGCTGTTCAACACTAGCACATTGAGCATCAAAATAGTCACGATATGGACAAGAACAAGCATCATGAGCAGAAGATTCACAATAATCGCACCAAACAGGAGGCACACAAGAGTAAGATGGGTCATGTGAATTTATAAAATGATCCTGAGGGTAAGGACTAACAGGAATAACAGACTCACTATGAAGTGGGTAACCAAAATGATTTTTAGCTTGTTCAAACTCATAGGTATCCCAAGCTAATTTTTCAAAAAAATTCCAAACTTCATCTTGAGTTTTAGACAACAATCCTAATACACCTCCAAGATAAATGGACTCAACAACACCCCTAAATTCAGTATTTAAACCCAAAACGATAACCTCACAAATTTTCCATTTCTCAAAAGTTTGATTCAATTGAGCACGGTAAACATTAAGCCTAGACAGATAACTCCAGAAAGGTTCATGTTCAAGTTGTGGGAAATTAAACACTGGCATTCTCTTTTCCTTTTTTTTTTCAATTTTCAAAATTTTTCAATTTTTAGGATTTTCAATTTTTTTTAAATTTTTTTAAAGGGAGTTTTTTTTTTTAAGGAAAGAAAATGAAAATGATTCTAGGACACTAATTACAAATTCATGACTAAAGCAAAAACAAGAGATTCAAATAATTAAAGGAGCGAAACAAAATAAACTAACAAAAAGAAAACTATATTACCAAAAGACTCAATCAACAAGAAATGATCAAATACAAAAACACAAGACGTGAGCATCATTGCTTTTGATTTTATTTGAACTACAAAAACAGAAAATAGAAAATAAACTAAAACCTAAACAAAAGCGAAAAATAAAATTAAAACAGAAAATCAAACTCCAAATCAGAACTATATACACAGAAAATTCAACATAATCACAAGAGACATGGATATAATTTTTTTTCAATTTTTTTTTTCTGTTCCAGAACTGTGCAGAAAATTCCAAACAGAATATTAGTTCCAAAATTCACAGAAAATTCCACACAGTCCTAAAAATTCCAGAAAAATTCACATAGCCTCTAAAAATCATGCCGAATCTAAGAAAAATATTCACACAGCAAAAATCACACTAGAATCAGCCCACAAAAATCAAACAGAAACTGAAAATATGAAAAACCTGCACTGGTGCCTTTCATTTTTTTTTTCTTTTTCCTGCACAAAACCCAGATTGGTGAGTGCTTTTTTTTTTCAGCAGCAAATAAAAATTCAAATTAAACTGATCTAAACAAAAACTCAAATACTAACTCAATTCAAAGATCAAAATACTCTAAACTAAACACAAATTCAATTGACACCTAAAAATCACAATAAATAAAACTGACACGAAAAGGACTCAAACAACTCGAATGACGAAACTACGACTCGAAGCAACCTAATTCACAACGCCATCCCCGGCAACGACGCCAAAAATTTGTTATGATTTTCCGCAAGCGTACGGTTAACGTTGTAGTACTTACGGGTATCGTCTTCAGGGATGGAGGAAATTTGATTATTAAAAATTCTAACCTAATTGAAACTGAAAATTAAAATCGACTAACCTAAAAATTATCATATTTGATTTAGTGAATTTACAAACTAAAATAATTGAAAAACTGTAAGAGATTTGAGAGCACCAAAAGGTAATTTGGAGCATCAAACTGAAAATGAATCACGGAAGCAACACCTTGCAGTAATTAAACTTTGAAATCTTCTTCCTCACTGAATCGAAACAGAGGAAAAAAACAGAAGTGAATCGAAACAGAGGCTACGGTAGAACAGAGCAAAATCAAAGAAAATCAGAACTGCAAATAATCCTCCAAGCCAACAATCCAAACTCCAAACAACCTTGTTCAGCAATCAAAACCAAATCAATAAATCGAACTGGAGCCCTAAATTATTAACATCTGAAATTGAAGAACTGAAATTGAAATTCGATCATGAATATAAACCCTAAAATTGAACTACAACCGGAAGTGAGAATCGAAAATTTAAGCCTAAAATACATAGCCTAGAACCCCCTCCTTGCGACGCCCGAACTTGCGATTTGTAGCCCGTGACTGCAACTCTTCACCTACCCTTGAAACCGCCACATTGATGGAGCCGAAAATTGAAAGAGGAGAGAGAGAGAAGAGGGACCGAGGTTGAGGGGAAAGATGAAGAGGCATGTCAACAGCAGGGGTTTTGGGGTTTTGGAAATTGAAGAAGGAGCAGCGAAGGGGTATCCGACTCTTCAGGGCAGAGGGGAAATGAGAGGAGAGAGAAAGAAATGGAGGGGGGGGGGAAATCATGTGAGGCGCACATGGGGTTGGGTAAATTATTTAGGGGTTTATTATTTTTTTTCTTCTTTTTTTCTTCTTTTGCTTTTTTTTATGGGTTATAAAAGCAACGGGTTAGAGATTTTTGGGTCAAGTTTGAGTCAAGTCGGCCCAAATCTTCATTTTTCAGCATCTTTTCATCTTTTTCTGTCATTATTCCCGAATTATTCAATCCCTACAAAATAAAATAAAATCAAATAAAAACCTAAAAATAATAATTATTTTGAGCATAAATTAGGTAGAAAGGTACTGTAAAGATATCACATTTTTAGCGTCAACAGAGGAGGTGGTTGTGATGGTCTTCTTTTTCCGGTAAGTAGTGGCTCCCTCTTCCCGGTATTAGCAAGGAGAGAGTAGAAAATGTCGGCAGTAGGTTGGTGGTGGCTGCCATGGATGTCGAGTGAGAAATTAAAACAGAGTTAGAAGGGGCAAAATTTATTAAGAGAGAAAATCAAATGGAGGATGGAATAGGAACGAGGGTTAACTAGAAATGTTAAAAGTTTTACTTTAAATGTATTAATTGTATTGCCTTGAAAAAATCTAATTAGTAGTATTAAATGCTTCCTTAACCACTGCCCAGTCTACCACTCTGCCCTTAGGGCATTGGTTAACAAATCTATTTTTTAATAAACTACCACTATGGGCGGGCAACGGACTGGATTGGGTCGGACTGGACTAGCCCATTACCTAAACGGGCTGAGCTGGGTCCAGTAGATTTGTTAATGGGCTGGGTTAGGTTATGAGCCAAATGAACCCAACCTGTCTATGACCCGCCCATTATCACCTAAGGAGTGTTTTTGGTTAGTTAATTTTTCAACTAATGTATTTGTAATTTTTCAACCAAATTAAATTAGTCCAAATTCAATGTTAGAAAGCACACAACCAAGCTAATAAACGGGTCGGGTCAATTTGGTCCATGGGCAGCCCGCTTTGGGCCCGTTTAAAAATGGAACAAATTTGCACAAAATAACGTTCTATAATAATTATTGTTATGTACAAAGTGTTGGTAATGAGGTTAACTAATTGGAACATGTAAACTAGTGTATCCATCAGGTTAAAAAAATAATGGGTCACTAAACGGGCCATTAATGGGCCCGCCCAGTCTGGCCCGTTAATATGCCTTAATGGACTGACCCATTAATGGCCTAATCCATTATTGATCTAATTCTTTATTAATCCTATTTTAAATGGGCCGACCGTTTAACCTAATGGATACCCAGTCCGTTGCTCACCCCTAACTACCACTGAATTTTGAGAATTTTGATTAACTGAAAAATTGATGTAGAGGGTTGTTGTGAACACAGGGACGGTGCTGGATTAGTTAACTTGTTCCCATTATTTTTTTTTTAAAAAAAAAAGGTGAACATCTGTTTGGCACATAATAGAAATGTATATAACTTAATTGATTCTGTTGATTTCAAGGGGGATTTTTAATTCAGTTGTCAAAATTTCAAGCGATTGATTGGTGTTTTAATTCAAGTAGTTTATGTTATTACATTAGTGATTTCCATTGTATACAAGTATCTATTTAAAAGAAATCCAACAAATCTTTCTTGCCCCTAACATTCTGTAACAACCTTAACAAACTTTCAGCTAATCACATGTATCTCATATAAACTGATAAAACCCTGTATCATATTTTATGTCATCTTATAGAAAGATCAAGCTTCTTAGACCTAATTGCTAAGACTATGTGGATCTGCTTGTCATTAGTGGTTCATGATCTTGTAAACCTTAATTTGTATTACTCCGCCACTGCATATATAATTGTAAATCAAGTCCTCCATGTTTGTAATAGGCATGTTAAAGGTGATTGTCACAGTTAGGGATGCCAAGGGTACCTTGCTTCCTATTTTCGGAAGATGATGTCAAAGACTTTTAGAAAGGCCAATCCCATGCAATATAACAAAACTATTCACATGTTTAATATATTATATTGTCTATTTTGTAATAATCGAAATAAAACTACATGAGTTTACATCTCTCCGTCATCCCATTATAGACACGAGTTTCAATAATATTACCTAATGTAGTATAGTGCTACAAAGATATGTCGCGGAAAAAGCAATGCTTGTTAAAGTATAAAGTATTTACCAACTATGTTATATCGTGACCATGTTCTATGTAAAGTAGGTGGCGAGGAACATAACACGTACGAGGTGGAAACTGCATTAGGCATATACACTTCTTCGATATTTTCATCCTTCATGTCTAAAGGTCAATCTTGTCATCGGAACGATCATCGAGTTCGCTGTCGTAGAACAAACCATCGACAATATTGTCAATGAGAGCATCGATGAAGGCGTTGCAGCTGATGGTGAAGATCCGACCCACCCGTTTTCGAGCACTCGAAGAATAGGCAAAGCCGGCAGCGCAAGCCACAGCTACTAAGCATGCTCCTATGCCTTGAGCTATGCCTTGCAAGTCCATTTTCTTGAATACTGAGTTCCCTGTTGCTAGCTCCACCCCTATCGTCGCTGCAAATACCATCTTCCAAAAGCAAAGCAAAGATTAGGCTGTGAAAAATAAAAATTAGAATCGAATAATATAATTCAATTATAAATCTGAATATTATTAGTTTTAGAACATGACTTAGAACTAAAGTAGGTTAATATTGGCCTATAGAAATAACAACCTATGCATTAGATGATCTTATTTCTATTGAACATATCAACTTATGACATGTCATATGTACTGCTATTTATCCAGATAAGTAAACATTAGTTAGTTCAATTGATAGATATTAGATCTGGATTCGAATTCAACAAACAAAATCAAAATAGATAAGAATGTTGATTACTTACAAATGAGTAATTTGGCTTTTAATGTTACAATTGGTTTATAGGATGTTGATAAGCTCTTATTTGAACTAGAGATAAACATTTTGGTTGTTCAGATACAAGCATTTTGGGGGGATGACGAACATTTATTTACTGCACAAGCACCTTTAGGTTCTTAAAGTGAACCCCTTTTCAAAATAAAACAAGAGCAAGAAGTATAATAATCTTTAAAATGCTCACAAGATCAAATATACAGTGCTTATTATATGAGACATAAACACTTATTTGTCATTTAGATAAACATTCTTTTAGCATGACGATAGGTGTTGGGTTTTGGCCCAACTTGCACTCCATGGCCCATGGTGGACGGCGGCTCTTTAGCTGTGGCGGTTAGGGTTTCTAGCGGGTTCCTCGCTCATCTTACCCATTTATAAAGGGCATGCCTCCTATCTTCTCAATAGACCAACAGAAATACCATTCGAGTATTCAATTCCATTTTCTAGATTTGTGAGAGAGCGTTAAAGAGAGTTTTGTAATGTCTAATCGATCTTCTTGCTAGAGCGTATCTTTCTAAGATCGATCTTGTACTCCTCTTCTCTATAGTGGATTTGTGACTCATCGTCGTCCATGGCTTTTCCCACATTGGGTTTTCCACGTAAATCTGGTGTTGATTTATTTTTACTCGTCTATATTATCTTTGTGATTTATTTGTTGCATTCATTCAATTTTTAACCGATCCTAACAAGTGGTATCAAAGCTTTGTTATAGAATCGCAACAGTCACAAAGTTCGATATTCCCAAGTTCGAATGAGAAAATGAGTTTCAACATCTGGAAGGTTCAGATGATGGCAGTTGTTACCCAGAATGGATTAAAGAAAGCTCTTGGTGGTAAAACCAAGAAATCTACTACCATGGCAGATGAACAATGGGAGGAACTTGATGAAAAGACTCTCTCGACTATTCAGTTGTGCTTCGCAACTTATGTTCTCCGTGAAGTTCTGGATAAGACCACCACACAGATCTTTGGCTTCAATTAGAAGTGTTAAATATGACCCAAAGCCTAGCAAACAAGGCTCGTCTAAAGGAACGTCTATACACGTTTTTCATGGCAGAAGGCACTCCTATTCAAAACCACCTTGACGAGTTTAATTCTATTATTTTTGACCTGGAAAGTCTGGATGTGACCAAAAGGTCACGAGTTCGAGTCTTGGAATCAGCAACTGACAAAGTCAGGTTAAGCTGCCTACAATTCACCCCTTGAGGTATGGCCCTTCCCTGGACCCTGCGTGAACGTAGGATGCTTGTGCACCGGGCTGTCCTTTTTTTTAAAGTCTAGATGTGAAAATCAAGGATGAGGACCAAGCAATTTTGTTGGTTGTCTCGTTACCCCCATCTTATAAACACTTCAATGTGATTTTGCTATTCAGTAACAATACTTTATCTTTTAAGGATGTTAAGGCTAGCTTAATGTCCAAAGAAAAATTTGACCTTGAAGTTCGTACTGAAAAAGGTGAATGATTATTAGTAAGGGGTGAATCCTTTGATAAAGGGAACACCTCTAAATCAAAGTTTGAGAATCGTAAATCCAACAAATTCTGCCATCATTGTAGAAAACCAGAGCATATAATTTCTGAGTGTTTTAAGTTGAAAAACAAGAAAGAGTAAGAAAAGGATAATTCACACTGACACCCTCATGAACCTGCTAAAGCTACCTTTGTTGAATCTGATTCTGATGGTGACGTTTTGTTTGCTACCTATACTGAAAGGGGGAGCGTTTTTGATTGGATTATTGATTATGAGAGTACATATCATGTGTCCTCATAAGGATTGACTTTCAACATATCATTCAGTTGACTCAACTATTGTTCACATAGGTAACAATGCTCAAATGTAATGTCACTGGAATCGACACTATTAAAATCAAGACCCATGATACTATTGCCAGGACTTTATCGAATGTTTGTCATGTTCCTAACTTGAAGCATAACTTCATTTCTTTAGACACCCTTGAATCCAAGGGTGCAAATATTTAGCTGAAGGCGGATTTTTGAAGGTTTCCAATGGCATTCGGAGTTTGTTAAAGGGTTTGACGTAAGGAAGCCTCTATGTTTTGCAATGATCTACTATGACAAATTATATGAAGAAAAGTCCATACCAGTCACTTCCCAGTGCTAAGTTCAAGTATCACTTGAACTCAACCGACGTTCGGTTCGCTTAATACCCCTCGGGGTCCACCCTTCAGGGTCCCTTAGATGATGTGGTTGTCCCAGAATTGGTGAAAATTGGTCCAAGGTGGAGATTGTTGGGTTTTGGCCCAATTTGCACTCCACGATCCATGGTGGACGGTGGCTGTTTAGCTGTGGCGGTTAGGGTTTCTAATGGGTTCCTCGCTCATCCTACCTCTTTATAAAGGGCACGTCTTCTACCTTCTCAACACACCAACAGAAATATAATTCAAGTATTCAATTTCACTTTTCTAGATTTGTGAGAGAGCGTTGTAGAGAATTTTGTAATATCTAATCGATCTTCCTGTTAGAACGTATCGTTCTAAGATCGATCTTGTACTCCTCTTCTTTATATTGGATTTGTGACTCATCGTCGTCTGTAGCTTTTCCTGCATTGGGTTTTCTATGTAAATTCTGGTGTTGATTTATTTTTACTCGTTTATATTATCTTTATGATTTATTTGTTGCATTCATTCAATTTTTAACATATCTTAACAATAAGCATTATAGTTAAATTTATAAATGTGTATGAGTATTTATTCAATGGGTATATATATAAGCACTTTGGTTGTTTGTAAATATGCATTTTGATTTCCTGTACGATAATTGATTTATTTAAGTTCGTAATAATTGATTTTGTATGCAAATAGGCGTTTTAGTTGTTTGTAAATGAGGATTAAATCTGTATATTTCCACTTTTAACATAGTCGAGTATCATAGATTTCGAGCTGTTGATGTAAGAACTATTTGAACAATTTATAATTATTACTAAGCCTAATTTTACCGGAGGATATCAATCAGGGGCGAATTTAAGGGGGCGCCAGTGGGGGCCATCCCCCCCTTCCCCCCCAAATGATTTTGAAAAGAAAATTCATTACTAAAACACCCCAAGAGTCAAAATAATATAAGTTAAATGTATAGGTCCAATACATTTCTAGTTGCCTTAATACAGAAGTTGAGGAGGCAGACATTAATTCTCATCAGTTTTAATTTTTTAATCAATTTGACTACTTTTGACAGCTTTTTGCACCCTCAAAACTTCTTTCTCTCTCTACCCCAAGTTGTTGCAGACATTATATGATTCACACATCACTATTGGACTATTAGTGCAAGAGCCAAGTGATTTTTATATTGTTTGATTGATTGGACATTTGGATGCAAGGTTCTGACACAACAAAGCAAGAGTTACATAAGGTATGTGAAGTTTTTTATTTAATCAAAGTTTTGTTCTTTTAGGTGTGCAGGGATGGATAATGGATTTAACTAGTTTTGGTCTTGTAAATAGGAGTTACAAGGACAATGAATTTTTTTAACTAATTCAACTAGTGATATGCGTAGCTAGTTAGTCTGATTCTTTTTTTTTTTTTTGGATGTTTGATTAGACCTGCTTGACTAGATTTAATTAGGAATTCATTTGATCAATAATTTGTTATTATTTAATTCATCAATGAATTGAAATTTGATTTAATTCTTAATTTGTAATTTAAAATTATTTAATAAATTTAATGACCTAAACAGTATATTGTAGGTCAACTAAAACTATGTCAAAACGAACAATTGACTTCTTTTTCAAGAAACAAGTGAAGGATGACGTTCGTACGGATGATCAGCCAAGTGCTGGCTCTGGACATACAGGAGGTGAGTCAATTGCTCAAGTAAATCTCAATGGACCCAATTGCTGGCGCCCCCTAACATAAATTCCTGACTACGTCGCTGATATCAATACCCAAGTTTTTTTACAATTTTAAAATAGAAATGGAAAAGAAAAAAATGGTCGCCAAAGCCCAATTCTTTGATGGATGTAGCCTGTTTGTCGCTTCCATCCCACAAAAAGAGAATAGTCATAATTTTTTAAAAAAATTAAAAATTTTAATTTTTTTAAAAACTTCAAACAAGAGCAAGATTGGAACTGATCAGTGATGCAATAATGTTAAACATAACAAGAAGTAACAGCCAGAAAGCTTATATCATATTCTTAAAAATACATACTTTCACAAGTCATATCAATATTATATATTAAAATATTAAAAATTATCTACGTAACAAATATATACTGAAAAAATATATATGTGACAAATAAGAGTACATATTCATAAGTGTATGGCATAAATTTCTTCTCATTATTTTAAAGATATAATATTGGACTGCATTGCGCGCTTATATATATATATATATATATATATATATATATATATATATGTGTGTGTGTGTGTGTGTGTGTGTGCGCGCGCGCGCGCGCGCACGCGCACGTGCGCGCACACGTGCATGTCTCTAAAGAGAGAGAGTGTACACTGACTAACCAAGTTATTTTTGACTAAACTCACGAATAATTGAGTCCAACAAGATATTATAATTTTGAAGTCAAGATAATTAAGGTCACTAATTAAACTTCAAGAGTTTGGGGGGGGGGGGTGATATATGTACCATGGCAAGACGACCAGTGAGGATCTCAAAGTCCTGGCTCTTCTTTGTACTCTCAATATACTCATACAAATTCTCCAAAAACGGCGACAACTCCAGCTCCTCTGCTGCGGCGCCGCCGCCCACCCCGCCTTCCACCTTCGGCGATGATCGGGGCACCGTCCTGATGACGCCTCCTCGGTCAGGCGCGTACGATCGAAGGGTGCACAGGCGGGGCTGTAGGACCACCTTCACCTGATCAGGCCCCGTCGAAGACTCAGCTCCCACCTTCGGCTGGGGTGGCGGCTTCTGGGCCTGCAGCTCGCAGTGGATTACACGCGCCACCGCCACTCCCACCATGATCGGAATCGAGTACTTCAACTCAACAGAGAGAGAGAGAGAGAGAGAGAGAGAGAGAGTAAAGTCGAAGAAGAGGATTCTAGAATAATTAGGAGGGATCTTGATTTTTGGAGGAGGAGGAGGTGTGTTAGGTGAATTTTAAATGGTGGGCATTTGTAGACAAAAGTTGGAGGAAAAGGCAGAGTACACGTCATGGGGGAAAGAGAGAGAAGGAAAGACAGGCTACCGGCTATGTGCAGATTCAATTTGGGGCTCATATGTTGCTTTCTTTCAAGCTAAGGAGGTGTACGTGCATGATGTATCAATGCTGGTGGGGTTAGCGGGGACTTTGAAGGGAAGGTTGGCAAATGGCTATGTTTTTCAACAAAAGGGGAGAGCATTATTGGAAACCTTAAAATTGTCTGGTTTTTATACAGAGACAAATTGAGAGAATTCACGTGGAGATGTGTAACTTGGTGAAAACCTTTAGGCCCTGTTTGGACCTACAAAGACAACCATGTCGCAACCCAAATTGCACTTCAGGAAACAAATGTTTTTAGCCGGAAGCATGCTAAAGACCATGTCTTTAATTAGTGAGAGAAATGGAAACAGTAAACACAAACAGAGTAACAGCAATGCTTGATGTTAATGGAAGCCTGGGTAAGATATTGGGTTACTGGAAGCCTGAGAAGAAGCTGACCCAGAAATCAGGAGGGGGAAAAAAAGATGAAATGCGGACGGAGCTATTACCTGTGTAATTTCATCATAAAGTTGCTCCTCACTGTAATTTCTTAAGTTGCCTTTTTCAAGAGCCATTGCTACTGCATCCATACCCGATCTAAGGGATCTCAACTCCTCACACACAAACTCTATTGCTTTATTCTTTGATTTCTTGCTCTCCACTTGGACTTTCGAGGGAAGCGCGCATGAAGATTTTTCATTAGTATGAATCGGTTGAGCATCCTCACTTGAGCTTGCCGCTTCTCTTCACCACTAACGCTGCCTTTCTTTTGGCCCAGTTGCATTGCTTCCAATTGCTCTATCTTTCCCAAAGAGAAGGTCCAACTTGTAGAAATTTGGCACGCGTTTGTAGCGAAAATTTTTTGCATCTGGAGTTGCCTACACAAGGACAATGAAATTAAAATTAAAATTTCATCAAGAGTGTAAAACTTGAAATGAATCCTCATATTTTCATACTGTAAGATAGGTTCGTCACACTTCTAGAGGTGCCTCTATCATTTGAGTGGACTCGTTGTAACCAAAACCACTTTGGGATAGAACCTTTTGAGCATCAGTATGTCTCTTTTTCAATGTTTTCATCCTATTTTTCACATTTGAAAATGAAAAACCTAACTTCCCAAATTTGGAGTCCAGTAACTCAGCAACACGTGTAAAAGCAGTGCTCGTAAATGTGCTACCCATTTTTCGACCTTTCTCCATTTGTTCTAACAAAGCATCAACCAAGACTTGATCCATCTCTTCAGACCAAGTCAAGTTCTTATTTCCGGTTACCATGCTTCCATCCTCCTTGAGCTCACATTCATCCTACAACATATATGAACAACAATTAGTCAGTGCAGGTCTGAAACTAGAAACAAAAAAAGTTTCATACCTCAGTACCTCAGTTTTGAAAATAACTCTTGCATAAAGACTTTCATTTGTATTCTTCACCATGATAATTTGAAGAGAACTCTTGGAAAAAAAAGTTGCCTAATTTATATTACTTCCTTTTCTTAAAAAAAAAACAAAAGCAGATTGGACTAAAATGTATAAAAGAACAAGAACGCTCCAATTGACTGGCTAGAATCCAGTGCAAATGCAACACACAACCTGAAAAATCAAACATTACACAAGCAGCAACAGCCAAGTGGAGGGAAGGAAGCAGCCCCATCTACATTCTCCAATCCATTTCAAACTCAATGTCACACCCACATTCACAATCTCATTCTCATTTTAGAATAAGTGAGATGTAACAGGGAGATGCAATAGGTACAAGAAAGATTGGAAAAATGTAGTTGATTGTTACAAGGATCCATCATACCTACTATTTGGGCCATTAACATAGTCCATCCACATAGCATTGGCTAAGCTATCTCTGAATTCTTCCATTTCTCTACTCTCACTTGTTGAGTTTGAAAGATAACCGTCATGCGATTCATTAGAACTAATTAATTCACGATCAACCTCTTCTATAAGCTCCCTATTTGGATCAACACCCATCAAATAATTATGCAATATGCATGCAGTAAGCACAATATTAGCTTGTGTGCGTACTGAGTAGAATGACTCATTCCCACTACCTAACATTGCAAACCTCTTCTTTAAAACACCAAAAGCCCTTTCTATTGCATTTCGAAGAGAAGAATGCCTATGGTTGAATATTTCTCTAGCATTTTGGGGAGCAAGCGCGCCATATTCTTTCAAATGGTAACGAGTTTTTCTATAGGGATTCAAGAACCCACGTCTCAATTGATACCTCGAATCAACAAGATAGTACTTTCCATTAGGAACTTCTAGCCTATCAATTCTATTTTCTAGAGCACTATTTAGAAGTCTCGAATTAGAAGCGGAACCTTCCTAACCTGATAACACATAAATGAACTTCAAATCAAACCCACAAACTGCAAGAACATTGATGGTAGGGTACTACTTTCGTCCTCGATATCTCTGAACCACGTCGCTTGGGGCTTTTACACGAAAATGTGAACCATCAATTGCACCAACACAATCCTAGCAAAAAAAATTGACCAAATTTATCAGAATCTTATTTTAGAATAATATAAATAATAGAACAAGCATTTCTCATTTTTGGACATTTACCTTGAAATAAGGAAAGAACCTCTAGTTGTTTGCAATCTCAGGAGGGCACTCAGAACCATCTGGTTGCTTTAAAAATAGTGATTCTAAGGAAATAATGGCCTTCAAGACATTGTGGAAGTGTCTACTCACTGTTTCCTTCGAGCGCCAATAATCTAACTTTACAGAATAATTTCTCCTATTATGTCCAATAATATTGAGAAACTTGGTATCCTGTTCCTCAGCTGTACTAAAACAGGTATCTCTCAATCTCCCTGAATCGCGTAAAATGCAAACTAATCTAGCAAAGGCATCCTTTTCCATGCGAAGCTCATTGCGACAATCTTGCTCCCTTTTTTTGTGTAAGCCTACTCAAGTGAAATTGACGACGAATATCCCCTTCACCATTTTTCAAAAGTGGCCTATCAACATGACTCTTGAGACATGTAAGAGAGGCTACTAGACTAGCCGCACATGCACCGTAAACAACGCTAGCTGCTGCCCATTTTCTAAGCTTCTCCCACCCATCTATCTATAGTAGATAAACAAAAAAAATTGATAGAAAGGAGACAATGGGTATGCATTTTATAATAGTAGATAAACAAAAAATTAATGATACTTTCGTACAAGATAAAAAAGAGTTAAGTTTACTAAAAGTACAAACATAGGAATCAAATCTACGCCCCTAGGGCCCTAACTCGCTAGGAGTAAAAGAAGTACTAGAATAACGATTTTCTTTTTTAAAGTAATCTTCATTTTACATATGAATGATAGCCTTGACGGATATGAAATTCAACTATGATTTCTAATATTATTAATAGAGATTTCATCATGAAACAATAGAATTACCACGACATCTTTGGCAAAAAAAAATCCCATAAAGAAGGTTGATGATGAATCAATAGTGGATATCAAATTCCAACAAATGAAGATTGAAAAGTGAGTATTAAAGTGGACTAAAACAATGTTCTGACAACGTATCTTCATGATTGTGCAAAGAGCATGCGTGAATGTATGTGCGACAGAGAGAGATCAGGCTTGTACAAAGATACTCTAGAGATTGACATCTTAACAAAGCTAGGGATAACCGAGTCCATCAGATTTGAAGGGCCGAACAACTTAAGGTTGGACTAAATGCATGTAATGTTTGAATGTTGAATCAGATTGGAATGACACTTTTTTCACAGCCTCATATGTTTTATTTTTACCTCAGTTTGCATTTGCACACCTTCATGATTACCTCAAAGATGTTAAAACTTATTCTCCGAAAGGACTAAAACTATTATTGATTATGGGTCAAAAATTCAAGGAATTTTAACTGAAACACAGTTTAAAGCAAATTCTTAGCAGAAGAAAGCAAGTAAAGGAACAGTTGACTTTACTTTTGTGAATCATGAACCTATACCAAAATATTCACTGAAATCATGAGACTCAAAGAAGTTCCAGTCAAATGGGCACACTCACATTAACAGCTAGACCTGTCTTTCTTGCAACTTTTACAGTGGAACTTGAGCACACACAGTACCTCAACAGATTCAAGTAGCTCATAACATTACCTCATATTCTTCATTAATATTATCTTGTGGATTAGACAAACCACTCCAAGGCCTGAAAATTGCATCTTGCTCTTCGATGTCATCCCCAAGCTGAGACGATTCAATAGCTGTGCACTTCAAATTTCTTGTCATGGATGATTCATCGAAGGCTGAGTGCTTCATAGATGAGCCAATGGGCACTTTGGGGCGATTGGCACGAGGTAGTGAAGTGTTTATTGGCTTGTCTAATGCCATGGACTACTCAATCTGCTGCCAGCCTATCACAACCACGTAAGGCACCACACAACACAGTCAATAAGACCATACAAATGAAGCTCAAACACCCTGACATTATAGTGAATAACTATCAGGTTCTGAACAAGAACCGATTAATCAGAATCCAAATCGAACCCATATATAATCGATCATCCTAAATTCCCAACAATGATTGACCTACCTCAGACCAAGATCAGAACATTCGTTTTTGATTATCCATTATAGAAAAATTTTAAAAATCCATAACAAAAGATAATCAAGTCCACCATCAATTCCCCATAGAACAAATAATAGAAAAAAACCCCCAAATTACACAATGCCCAGCTCAAAGCACGACTCAAACATTTCATATTCAGGAAAAAATCAAATAATGACTTGGATTTCTAGGTTGTTGATTCCTAGGGCAAGAGGGATAGAACCCTAATTCTGCCATCAATGAAACCCTAGAATCAACAAGCCATAGAGAGAGAGAGAGAGAGAGAGAGACAGAGAGAGACAGAGAGAGTGAGTTGCCGGATTATAGACAAAGATGGTCGCCGAAGTAGAGCATCATCGGAGGAAGCCGGAGGAGGTGAGGAGAAAGAGGGGGGCTGCGAGGAGAGAGAGAGTGAGAGTCGGGGTGGGTTCTTCAAACAGAGAGTGAGAGTCGGGGCTGAATGGCTGATGAACGAGTAAATTTTCCAGCGTTTTTCCTCACATTTTTGTGAGGAAAATATCTTGTACTATATTTTCTTAATTTTCTCAAATTTTTCTCTCTTATTTTTTTTCCTTTCATTTTTCCTCACTCCAAACATGGGAAAGTTTTTAATTTTCCATATTTTTTTTCTTTCCAAGCTACTTTCTTGGGTCCAAACAGACGATTACTGGGCACGGAAAATGACATTACTTGCTAATATGCATTGATTATGGTTAGCTCTTATCTTTATGTTTCTATACGTCCATATTACGTATGGATAGACCAAGAGCCCTGGGCTCAATTGGTATCACCTGCTTCTTGCCATCCATTTCACCTGGGTTCAAATATGAGGGGACACTACTAAAAAATAGTCATTTTCTAGCGGATATTCAGACGGAAAATGCTAGAAAATTCGTCGGAAAACCGATTTTCCGGCGGAAAATCCAACGGACCCGTACCGTAGGAATAAAGGCCGTAGACCCGCACCTGCCGACGGAATACCTATTCCGTCGGCCAGGACCGACGGCCATGGCGACGGACTGCCGACGGAATTTCAATTGTCCGACGGACAATGCCGTCGGGAAAGGTTGGTCGGGGACACCGGAAGGCCCGACCGACACCCACTTTCCGTCGGCATTTTCCGACGTAAAGTGGGTATTCCGTCGGAAAATGCCGACGGAAAATGGGTGTCCGTCGGGCCTTCCGGTGTCCCCGGCCTGACGGAACATCAAATTCCGTTGGAATTTTCTGGAAATTTTTAAAAAAATAATTTGAAAACGTTGTTCCCCAAATACACATTTACAACCTGCATATACAAATCAGGCCAACCAAATGTTGACCGAGCCAAAACCACGACACGTGGTACACAAATCGCAACAACCATAACCACTACACGTGGTACACAAATCACAACAAACGTGACCACCACATGTGGTTACTTTCAGTCAATAAGTATAAATAAAGAACCACACCAAATGGACATTGTAATAATACGAAGTACAGTAATAAGCAGCCAAAGTAAGGCAACAAACGCAAGAGAAGCTAACTGTTCAAATAAGTATCGAGGAAGAAGGGGAGGATCAAGGGACATGTTAGATGAGATAATCCCTGTAGTCATGAGGGCGGTCATCATACCCAAGGTTGCCGCCATCATCATCATCACCATCATCATCATCACCATCACCATCATCATCATCATCATCGTCGTCATCATCGTCACAAGGTTGCGGTTCAGGAGGAGGAGGAGGGACGTAAGGAGCAGCGCGGCGGTGTTGTCGATGGCACATAGAAGGGCGTGGGTGAGATCCAGACCCAGATGCTTGCTGAGCTCTCATAAACTTACGGAATGTATCTTTCAGACTAGATAATTTCGAAGTGAGTAAAGTCACTTTCTCTTCTAAGTGACGGTTTCTCTCCGCCATCGTACTGAGCTCGCTGTTCAGCTGGGTGACCGATGCTCGCACATCAGGGTCAGGGTCACGGCCCCGGGATGTCGCTGTGGACTTCACCAGATGCTTCAGTTTGACCCCTTTTGATCCTAGCTCATACACATGACCCTTTTTGTTGTAGTTAGCTTACACCCACAACTCGTTTTCGGATGGGACTTCAGTTGGTTCGGAGCCGGGATCTGTGGAAGATTGCGAGTTTCGAATCTAGTCTCACTTCAATTGGTGCTCCATCTGCAAAATAAGATTCCATAAATTTAGACATTCCAGACATAACATTCAATCGTGAACATACTGAGCTGATTTGTTACGCAATCAAGAAATCATGCAGGTGACTTACCCATCTTTTTTCCGATTTTTTGTCCACCCATTTGTTAGCCGCGTCTACATGACTGTCCTTGAAAAGTTCGAGGTCCGTAACGTCCCTATTTAGCTTCTTCGCCTACACAATAACAGAATACGTTAACGTACAGGAGGATGGCTGTAATTGGGTAAGGCGTTGGGAAAAATAAGTACAACAAATAATGAACCACGCACTTACCATGCGTCTTCTATGCTCAGTTAATGGGACCGAACCAGATCTATGCAAAGAAGGACCTAACCCGTCCTGCTCGCTGTTCCGGTTCTTCTTTGCCTGCGAACTCACCTTCAGAAATTTATCAGAAGCCCAATATTCCTGCAGCGACTTCCAAGTGCTGTCAGACAACCACAATGGTTGCTTCTTCCTCTTCCTCAACTCCCCGAATGTGTCCCTCAATCTACTTGCCCATTTCTCCTCGAAGTTCCTCCGTATCTAGGCCGCATGCTCTGAAGCCCAACAGTAACGCTTCTACATGAACACAATTACATGCCACAAAATGTGATACCTGCTAACAATATGAATACATATATGTGTATATGTACATGAATGTACAAAGAATTGGGAGAACTCTTACCTTAAACTCACCAAACCACAAGTCCCGATGTTGTTTAGGCACTTTCCCCCATGTTGGCCATGGCTTAGGGTATTTGCTCGTAAATATCCTTGTAATCTCTAACACAACATCGTACGGAAAGAAACTAGCAAATTAAGAAAGAATGGATCCCGTCAGAAATTGCAAATTGATAATACAGTTGGTAAGACATATTTACTTACTCTTTGCCGTCAGGTGCGATGAGTTGCTTGTTTGTGCTACTGCCATGGCTAGAAGCATGTTCACTTTGTTCCTGACTCCTTTCTACAGATTGTTGTGGAATAATAGGTGGGTTCGGGATCATGTAACTGCCAGACATGTGTACCTGGGGGATGGTGGGTGTCATGTGCTGGCTGAAGTGCATGGATGGAGTGGTGCGAGGGTCTAGGATAATGCGGTGGGGAACCTCAGGGATTTGATGTCCCTGAGGTTCCTCTTCGTGCTGACCGGTGGGGTCGTGTCGGTCTGCTCCCCGAGAACGCCCACATCCGGCCCCACGACCACGATGTGTACCTGACATCTTAGAGACAAATATACAGAACGTAGTGATCAAATAATATGAGGAACAAATAATTAATTGCAATTGAAATTAACAGCAAATTAAATGTCATAATTACAATGTCATAAATGTCATGCGTACAATGTCATAAGTATCTGAACTAACAGCCCATACAATTTGGTTTTAGGTCACAATCAACTAATTTATCATTATCACTTTCATTCAGAGTCTTCAGTATCATCGTCAATATCATCCCACTCCTCCTCTTCACTTCTCTCAACTGGATCGTCTTCGTTTACCTCCTCAATTTCTTCCTCCTCATTCAACAAAGTTGCAGGAAGCATGTCAGTTATTGCTGTTATGTGGGACACTTGTTCCTCTTGAAATGCAACTGGTAAAGTGAATTGATAATTCATATTTTATATACAATTTTCTCCTTCATTTTACCTACTTTTAAGTCTTTGAGATATATTTTTGAGTAAATAATGCAGATTTTATGAAACTTGCAGGAAAACTAAAATAGAAGAATTTGGATGAAGGTTGTGCAATTTTACTCGGATCGCCTACAAGTGCAAAGTCTAAAGTTCAAGCCCAAAGAAAAGAAAAGAAAAAAAAAACATAAAATGGTTTGTTTGGGCCTGAGCAAGCAACCCAGTCTTGACCGTGCCTCTCACTCCATCTCATCCTCCCCTCTTCTCTCAAGTGTTCCATTTTTCCCACATGGCTAATTCTTAACCTAGTTAAATGCCATTAATCAAAATTAATATTATACTTATGACTAGCCATGACCATGCATGTAACATCCCAAATTAATTGGAATTAATTTCCATTAATTTTGGGGGTATCCTAAGGGTTGGATTTCCACTATAAAAAGGGGCCAAGGTTGAGGGAAAAAGGGACTCATATCCACTCTCATTCTTCTATCCACTCACTCAAGCATCTTCTTGTCCTTTCATCTTTCATTTTTTTAGAGAGAGTCTTTGTAAGACAAGATCATTTGGGTTGAGGGGTTAAGAAGAAAATAAGCTTTGTTAGCTATTTTTCTCTTCTCTTCTTATCTCATTTGTGAGTCAAATTTGAGAGTTTATACTAAGTTTCATAATTTTGTGTAATTGAGTATAAGGTTTGGACATAGGAAGTGAAATATACCAATTTCAATGGTGTTTTCCCTAACCATGGCCAGCTAAACTACTCATTTCTAGGACTATGATGAATCCATGGTAATAATATTCTTTTGCTAATTTCTTATGGGGTTATTTTTGTCTCTTTTGCATAATCTTGAGTTTATATTTGATCATCATCTACTTATGCATCTTAACACTAATGTTTAATCATGTTGATGACACTAGTTTAATTTGCTATCTCAAATGAATATTAGACCTTGTAGGCTAATATGATGATTATGCAATTTGAGCTTAAAATTATAATTGTTTGAATTGAATAATTTATGCTAGATATTAGATGAGTTATGTCTAAAAAGGATAATTCATGCTAAACCACTAGATAAATTATGTCACTTTATAATTATAATCATCTTTTTAATTCATGGCCTAATGCTTGTAGCTTAGGTTGAACAAGAGACAAATTGAATCCCCATTCAAATTAGTAAATCAATATTGACATCAAAGGTGAAATCCAAAGTCCTAGAACTTTCTCCTATTTGATTTCTCTCTACTTTACTACTTATTTGCTCTTCATTTTGTTGGTCAATTTATATTCATAATCCATCTCTGAAATTAAATTATTCTTTATAATCGGAAAGGCCAAGTCAAAAATCGCTATTGTTCCTCGTGGGATCGACACCCTATACTCGCTAGTCTACAATTAACCTTGTGCACTTGCAAGTAAGAAGGGTTTTAAAACTAGAACATAAAATCCACATCATGAATTCATCATCACTTTGTGTCTAGATTTGTTTGGAACGACAACCCACCATTTACCTTTATCTCTTATTCCATTTGGGTACCTCATGTACACCACCTGCATTGCGGAGGCAGCAAATATGAATGGATCATATTTTTTGTATCTTCTTGTTGCATTAACCTCAACGAAGGGACGCAGTTTGGGGCTACGTGTTCCTCGAGGGGTGTTATCAAACCAATCACACCTGAACAATGTACATTGTTTTAGTGGTTCTCCTACATATTCAACACGAATAACTTCTTGAAGGATTCCATAATAATCATCCTCGAATCCACCTTCTCCCCTCCCTTTCACACAACCCCCACTATTGTAACTCTTTTTTCCTTCACACCTCTTCTGTGTTTGAAATAAGAATCCATTCACCCTAAATGCAGACCAGGTTGTGACCTTCCTCAAAGGCAGTTGAGCCAAATGGTACAGGTGTACTTGACGTTCGTCAGTGAACATTTCAACAATGTCGACCTACAAGTATTTATGTTTAAACTCATAAGGTCGAGACCATTTGCTAGGAATAAGCTGTGATGAATTAGTACAGTTATTTCCCACGACGATGGCAAAATTAAAAAATCTTACTGCTTTCTTGAACCACCAAATAAACTCGGACTCTATGAGTGCATCTAACTCCACATCTGTGAAATTTGGGTTTCCTTGTAATTTTTGTTGCCTGAATAGTCTGTACAAGTCATTATTCACTGATTAGCACCATGTTTCAATTCATAAAATGGTATTCGTTCAATGCATGTGATGGATGCAATGGGTACTTTTTTTTGTAACTTACGTGATGTACGGTTCAACTTCATTACAATTCAACACAATATGAAGCCGTGCAGCGTTCATTTCTTCATCAGGTAGGTACCTCTGTGTCCGACTTCCCATAGCAGTACCTTTGGTTTGGAAAAATGACAACATTGGCTCCCCTCCTGATGACTCCACATTGATTTCCTCATTTCGTCGAGGTCTTGTGCGCATTGAAGGTACATTAGCGCCGAAGTAGAATGAAGAAAACTGTGATATCTCGAACACCATATATGCTTCGGCCACTGACCCCTCAGGGGATGTTTTATTTCTAATTTTCTTCTTCAGCCACCCGAAGTACCTACATTAAAGTTCTGTGAGTGTGTGAAGTACACTTTAATTTTACATTTACATCTATCAGGAAACTTGTCATATGTATTTACCTTTCAAATGAATACATCCAGCGGTATTGTACTGGCCCCCCAAGGTATGCTTCTTCTGCCAAATGCACAGGTAAGTGCTCCATGACATTGAAGAACCCAGGAGGGAAAACTCTCTCCAATTTGCAAAGGATGATGTGTATATTGCGTTGCATTTCTTGTAACTTATCGACCTGTAACACTGTTGAGCAAATGTTTTTGAAGTACTCACTTAACTCAACAAGTGGTTCAAGTACATCGTCCGGTAGCGCACGAAATGCTATTGGCATTAGCGTCTTCAGGAACACATGACAGTCATGAATCTTCATGTTTTGGAACTTTGCAGCCTTCATATCTACGCAATTCCCAAAGTTGGTGCAATAAACATCAGGCATTGTCAACCGTTGGGCCCACTCACATACCCCCTTCCTTTTGTCCAAAGAAAGGACGTCTTTGGCTTCAATGTCCTCCCGTTCACACCTCGTTCAACATTTAACTCCGCACGATCACACATGTCTGCCATGTCCAACCTCGCCTTCACATCATCTTTTGTTTTTCCCGGAACATCCATGACAGTGTTTATGATGTTGTCGCAGAAGTTTTTCTCTATATGCATAACATCCAAGTTGTGATGTAGCAACTAGTCTTTCCAATAAGGTAAATCCCAGAAGATGCTTCTCTTGGTCCAGTTGTGAACATTTTCCTTGAAACCCGGGATTACAAAATCTCCATCCATTGTTACTTTTGGAAGACTACGCACCTCATTCCACAGTTCCTTGCCACTTCTCCTGGATGGAGGGTCCTCTTTCACCACTTTTCACTTAGAGAACGTGGTGCGATTTTTCCGAAACGTATGATCTCGAGGCAGGAAGCGACGATGACAGTCAAACCATGATGCTTTGCCCCCATGTTTCAAATGTGTCGCCCTCAACTGATCCATACAAACAGGGCAACTCAAAACACCATGAGTGCTCCATCCAGATAACATTCCGAGCGCGAGGAAGTCATTCACTGTCCACATTAAGGCAACTCTCATCAAGAAGTTTTGCCTCATGGAAATGTCATAAGTCTGGACACCATCCCACAGAGTTCGGAGCTCATCAATCAACGGTTGCAAGAACACATCTATTTTGTTCTTTGGATTTGACGGCCCCGGTATAATGCAAGTCAAGAACATATATTGCGTTGTCATGCACATATCTGGAGGAAGGTTGTAAGGTGTCATAACCATAGGCCACATGGAATAAGAACGGCCAAATTGTGAGAAAGGGCTAAACCCATCAGCACACAAACCAAGCCTCACATTGCGAGGCTCAGAAGCAAAATCTGGGTATTCGCGATCAAAGTGTTTCCACGCTTCCCCATCTGAAGGGTGACACAAAACACCATCCGCACGCCTATTGTTATAGTGTCACCTCATGTGCTCAGCTGTGCTTCTTGAGGCATAAAGGCATTGTAGCCTTGGTATCAAAGAGAAGTAGAACATTTTTGCATATGATTTTAACTTCTTCCTATTATTGCCTGACTTAATCGGCTTCCATCTTGACAAATCACAAAACTTGCAATTTTCAAGGGCCGAATCTTCCTTCGAGTAAAGCATACATCCACCGCGGCAACAATCAATCCTGTGCACATCTAAACCCAAACTTCGGACCTTCTTTTTCAACTCTGAGTAACTTTGGGGCACACGATTGTCTGGCAGGCAACTCTCATGCAGTAACTGCATCACCTCATTCATACAATTCTGCGGTATATTGTAATCAGATTTTATACTCATCAACCTCACAGCATTGGACAACTCAGTTTGGGTTGAACATCCCTCCCACAAAGGCGTCTAAGCAGTTTGAAGCATATCATAAAATGTCTGAGTTTCTGCATTTGGTTGCTCACTAACTTCAACCTCATTAGTAATAATGACATCGTTCACCATTGCTCCAACACGATCGACAAACGAGTTTGTGTTGTCGAAATCCATAGGACTTGTTGGAGCCATGTCATCATACAAGTTTTGTTGGTTACTAATGCCAACATTTGCATATTCAGTTGGTTCTATCTCCCCATGAGATGTCCAATACCAATACCCCTTAACAAAGCCCTTTTGGTACAAGTGCAATTTCACATCATCAGGTGCCCTGTATGCTCTGTTTCCACACTTCGTACAAGGACATCTATAATGCCCATTATTAATGAACTCTGTGTGACCCCTTGCAAATTGATCAAACATTTCTACTCCTTCTAAGAACTCATGCCTATAAGATTTTCTCCCTGACATAAATCTTTCATACATCCACCTCCGATGGGGTGGTCCGCACATATTATCCACTGTTCATCATTGACAAAGTAAGCAGTACATTAATATTGGTTACTTTAACAATCGACGTACGCTGATAATTTTAATTCGTATACAAGTGAACGCATGATGGACTTCTCATTAAACTATTTTGTCATACGCTACGATTAACAGGATACCAACAAAAGCACATACATATTACGACAATGAAGTCAGGATATAAACCTGTTTCAATGTCTGAAGTGGGAGCCCAAAGCTGTGACATGCATACCGACAACAACGACATTCACAGCAACAATAACAGATTTTTTCCCCTTTCGCAATACATTTTCTCTTACGACCTATTTCCTTCATATTAATAATCCACAAAAATCGATCTTATTAACACACAAATTCCAACAACACCCTTCCCTCAAATCGTACACGACAACATCTACGCACAACTTTTTCACATTTAACGGAATAATATAACCTCACAGTTGCTTACTAATTGTTTTCTATCAATCCTCAACAATAAATACATTTCACCACTAATTACGTTCAATGTCTGCACGAACACATTCTTCACTTCACTACAATTAAGAACACCAACAAATTACTAATAATAGCACTTACCTAACAACTATATATTAATTTTCACACTAATTTCAACATACACAAACCATTGTCAACAATTTCACACATATCACATAATCAATCCACTATAATTTACCGGACTGCATGCGACAATCCATACATTTCTAATTTTTCACAACAATCAAATTTCAAATATCACTCAATATAAGTCTACCAATCATTAATTACCACAAACCTATCAAAATTATCTCTTCAATTTCACAAACCTACAAAATATTTAGGTTGAAATACTTACTTCAAGATAACGGCGGGAATATTGAGGTTTGCCGGCGGTGAAGAGGCGGTGGTGACGACGGCGAGGTGGCGGTGGCGACGCCGGTGGGAGGCACTGGAGCTCGGCGGCAGGGGTGGGCGGCAACCGGCCAAATCAGGCGAAGGGGGGCGAATTTGGTGCGAGGTCGCCGGTGAGGTCGAGGTGCTCGACGGGCGGCGGAGGGGCACCGACGGGAGAGGGCGGCGACCGGCGGAGGCGCACAGCAACTAGTTGGGGAGGGGCGAAGGGGGGGCGATTTTGGAGAGAAGAAGGAGAGAGAGAGTGAGAGGTCAAAATTAGCCCGAGTTGGGCATTTTTAAGGGGTGCCCGTCGGAAAGGCCGTCGAACAAGCTCTTCCGACGGCGTGTCTGACGGACACGGCTGCCGGAGAGAGTGGTCCGACGGCCTGTCCGACGGCAGCCTCGACACCCACCAATTCAGGCGCCTTTAAAAAAAAAAAAGTCGATCGACAGCTAATTCCGCCGGCATTTCCGCCGGAGATTCCGATAGAATATTCTATCGACCCAAAAACAGTACGGTTCGCGGCTAGATTTCAAAAAACCAAGGGGTCGACGGGTGTCTCGTCGGAATATCCGTCAGCACCCTCTGACGGCCTGATATCCGCCGGAAAATTCCGACGGAAAAATACCGGTTTTTAGTAGTGGGAGCCTTTGCTTGCCAATTATTGGGAGGCAAGGGTGATGATGGTGTTGAGCCTTGGGCCTTTGTAGCAGGTTTCCCCCTTCCCCTAGGGTCAGTAGACTTGCTAGGTCTTTTCCTGGAATAGGAGGTACAGTAGGTGGTCCAATTTACCGTTGTAAAAAAAAAATTACGTATAGATAGGGTGGTTAATGAATTAGGTCGGATTGGATCAAAGTCGATCCGTTTACAAAGTGAATTAGATCAGAAATTGGATCATAGTTGACTATGGGAGGTGTTGTTGTTGTTGTTGTTGTTGTACTGGATCAGAGTCGACACGTTTACAAAGTGAATTGGGTCAACTCATGGTCGGTCCGTTAACGATTTGGCTTGGGTCGGATAATTTATGTAAATAAATGGGTCACTATATGAGCGGATAAGCTCCAACATATTAATATGCTTTAATGGGTCGACCTACTATTGACCCACCTTATTGGCCATGTTTTAAACAGTCCAACCTACTGCACCAAACGGATACCCAACCCGTTACCCATCCCTACATATGGATATTGTGTCTATCTGTAACTTTTTAAGATTCCGTTGGTTTCAACATTGGAATTTATAGAGGTAAATAGGTAAAAGGTGATTAAGAGTGGTAAAAAGTTGTCATAAGTAGCGGTGGTTAACTACACCGGTTTAAAATGCGGTTAATCAAACCGAGAAACCGATAATCTTTTCTATTCAGTTACGGATGAAGATTTTGAAACCGATGGTTGACTGAACCCAATCGATTTAACTTTTTTTAAAAAAAATACTAGAGCAATTATTATTATTATTATTATTATTATTATTATTATTATTATTATTATTATTATTATTATTATTATTATTTGTAGTAAAAGGCCTAAACTGAATTTACTGAACTGGTGAATTGTTTTTTCGTAGCTTGCAATTGCTAGTGTGATGATTGTTGGGTGCATGTAGGGGTGACAGTGGGTGGGGAATCCCCATCCCCGCTGAGGCCCTGGCCCACATTTGGAAAAAATCCCCATTTTTAGTGGGGATGGGGATGGGGACGAGATTCAATCCCCGAGCGGGGATGGGGATAGAGACGAGGCGAAATTTTACCATGTCTCCGTCCTCGCTAATCCGCCCGGGAAAAAATTCACATCTCCATTCCCACTTCTCTATCCCTGATTGGGGAAAAATTCATACCGTTCCCACTTTCTAATTAAAATTATTATAAACAATTCATTTATGAACATATGATTAAGGTTTAATAGGTAAATTTACTTGAAAAAACCCTAGCCATATAATCACTTTTTTCTTTCTTAGACTTTGATTTGGTTGCTTTTGACTTCTTAGAATTTAGTTTGGTTGCATGAACTTATTAAACTTTAATTTGAGTTGAATTATAAAATTTGATAAAATTTGTTAAACTTGTGTCGCATGGAACCTACAAGAACCTTGTACAATTAATTCATCTAAGCCTGATGGGCAACTTGGCCTTTCGTCCAAAATTCAACTTTTAATATAGTTTTCACATACAATGGACAAAAATTTACCGGTAAAAATCCCATCGGGATTTCATCGGAAATTGAATCTCCGCTAAGGATGGGGACGGGAGGGAATTTTCTTCCCGCAACGAAGAACAGGGCGGGGACGAAAAGAGGGGAGCTGAGCGGGGACACGGACAAGGGTCAGGGAGCTTAATGGAAACAGGGTAGGGAATATGCTCCCTGTCCTCAACCCACCCCATTGCCATCCCTAAGTGCATGTCCGGATTACTTGAGTCCTTGTCAATCATGCATGTCTGGACTCCTTATTATTCATACAAGTCCACTTATAGGGCCCACTGAGTTGGGTTATTTTTTAATGATGAGTTGTGTTTTTTTTTTAAATACCATTTAGGCCATATTCTTTTCGCAGTTTAATGAACCCAACCTACTTCTTCCCACACCCACCCACTCCTTCTTCTTCTCACTCTTTCCCACACTTAAACAAAAATACCACTCCTTCCCACTCTCACCCACTGCTTCCCCCTTTCCCACACTCCTTCATTCAACTCTCCAACTTCATTCAACTCCTTTTAACTCATGCCCACTCTCACCCACTCATTCCCTCCCTTTCCCACAATCACTCATCCCACACCCATCATTTCCCACTTAAAAGAACAGGGCCTAATGTGTACATTGTCAATTGATGATGCATATCCAGACTCCATATGCAATAGCTAGCCAAAGCCATGTTCTATAAACTTAACTATTTAAGAAAGTGATAACTGTTTCAATAGCAGATAGCTATACACTTTAGTAAATAACAGATAACTGTTTTAGTGACGAATTAATAAAATTGTGTTCAGTTAAATTAGTTATTGGGTTAGCGGATGAATGTGAAATGACAGAAAGGGGTATGAGCATTATATTATTATTATTATTATTATTATTATTGTTGTTGTTGTTGTTGTTGTTGTTGTTGTTGTTGTTGTTGTTGTT
>JACYFF010019584.1:12523987-12546154 GCA_017589665.1 Selenicereus undatus
AAGCTTGAGTTCCAAAAATTGGCACTTGGGTTGGGGATGCCCTAAGGGATTTATTCCGAAATTAATAAGTGAAATGCTACTCAAAGTCACTCAAACGTCAAGGGCGTTGGGCCTAAAGCTTAAAGGATTCCACTGCCCGTTACATAATCGTTTTTTATTTATTTTCTTTGCCAGAAATTATGTGCAAAAAGGTTTGGTTACATGTTTTGATTAACTGGTGGACCAAACTAAAAAAAACTGATTAATCGGTTTATCCAATTTCGGCTCCGATTATCAGTGGTGGATTTAGGATTTTCATTTAGGGGGTGTCCATCTATAAATCTCACTAACACATACATTATAAAAAAAAAAATCATACGATGAAATTCAATATGGAAGTAATGTATTATTACAATTGTCATTTATGATGGTCAAGCTTTGAAACCAATACATTTAATTAGAAAGTAAGTCAAATATATTTTTATCTAAGTAACAAGCTACCCAAAAATTCAAAAAAAAGGGATCACACATTTGGTTGTAGAGTCTAGTTTTTACAATTATTAAAAAAAAGCATCACGATGAAGTTAATTATACATTTAATTGAAGAAAAAGGTCACAAATATTATGTTTGAAACTAAAAATGTTATATATAAATTCTAATTTATGAATCACAAACAAACACCCAATTGACATGTCTCACACATTAGAGGAAAAAGATTGTACAATTAAAATTTAGAAAAATTTAAAAAAATCAATTTACATGATTATTAAACGAGACAAAAACAAATTGAATCTCGAAAATCAGATAAATACTGCAATGTTAGAGAAATCAGAAATTCATTATAAAACTCACAATTAAACTTGACAAATTACAGAGTTGCTAAATAATAACAATAATAAAAGAAGGCCGAAGTGGATCAATTTTAAACACAATCAAAGGAGCAATGTACTGCAACAAGCCCACTGGAAGTTGCAAAGAGACCTATTCTCGCCTCCGATTAGCGTTGCCCAATGCCTACTCTCACTTTCGATTGACCTCGCTCAAGGCCTATCTCTCCACCCCCTATTCTTGGGCACCCACTGTAGTTGAGCCAATAGCTCCCACATCTTCTCCCTCTTCAAAGACCTCTTCTACTCCTTTGGCGTTTCTAAGTTTGGGAAATAAGGAAATGAAGATTGTTGATGCCAACTAAAAAGTTCTTTGAAAATAGAGAGATGTGGGGGGCGGGGGCGGCCACTAGGAGAGTGAGTGAGTCAAACAGTGAAAGAAGAGCTTAAAGTATTTCAATGATGCAATCACTAGTGAGTGAAAGATATAGAGACACTATTAAAATTTCTTTTTTTTTAAAATATGCTTTTAATATCTTCCAACTCAACTCAAACATACAACAAAGGAGAATATATTTTTCACTTATACTTTTTGAGCTTGGCTTATTTAGATATATATGAACCTGTGCCATTTTTTTAAATGGGTGTCCATATGTATAAAATCAGACTTTGACATAGCAACTTATAAACACTTTTTTGGGGGCCAGGGGTGTCCATGGACACCTCACACCCCTAGCTAAAGTAGATCGGCCCATGCCGATTATGTCTCATGGTTTCATGAATCGGTACATCCAGTTAATTGTTTCAAATTTAACTGAACCGAGCCATAAACCACCTTGGTGATACGTGATGTAAATAGCGATCAAGAATGATAAAATGGTAAGAAACCATTAAAGAAAAGTAAGCCGTATAGTGCTTCTAAATCTTCAAACAAATGTGCCCTAAGAAATGTAAATTAAAATTTAAAAAAAAAAATTCCAAAAAAATACCGTGAGCTCCTTCTTTCCTCAAATTATTTGGGATTTGTCAGTTACAATGCGAGTTCAGAATACAGAGGAAAAAAAATATGCAACAAAATAAAAATACTATCTTTAAGTTGCATGTTTTTTAAAAAGTACGCAGATGCATATAACAAAGGCATGTGCACCCGCATGTTTAGTATGCACCAATCATGAAGATAATACAATTAAATCAATTAAAGTGCAAATATAATGAGTTCAACTGCAAACCTTTTTTTTAGAGAAAAGGCCTCAATGCAATTTTTTCCCCCTTCTTTTGAATGAATCACAAAAAGATAAACAGTACAACACTAATACAAAGAAAGAAAATAAAAAAAAAGAGAATTGAAACTGGAACCTGATATAGGTAAGCCAAAACCTTAATTTCAAGCAATAGATTAAGAGTCGATCGGTCAAATTTATGCGACTACGTTTCACAACATATATGGTACTAAAATTAAGTACATTAGTTAACTTTGTCATCTCAATAATCACTAATCTTTATATTATAAATGCTAGAATGTGTAAGGGGTTGAGTGTTGAGAAAATGAAAAATACTAACATGGGAGTAAATTTAGGATATATGTTGCTTCACAACCGTTGGATCAAAATCTTAAACAATCTTAGCCCTTGGATTTATCTTTACTAGCCACATTAGGTCTCAGGTTCGATTCCCCACTCCCTCATTGTATTGTACTATTTACTAGGTATATTAGGTCTCAGGTTCGATTCCCTCATCCCCCATTATATTGTATTGCCCATTGTAGCTCTTACGGACCAAAACGTTTTTAATTTTCGTCATTATTATTATTATTATTATTAATATTTTGTATTTTTCAATACAAATATAAATTTGAGCATGTGTTATTAGAGATAATAGAATAATAAATACGATTTCCATGATTATTTCTATTATTACTATTGTTGTTGTTGTCGTCATTATCGCTGTCGTCGTTGTTATCTTTCCGTTTGAATTTGATAACATAGTCAATATTAATAATGATCATCAAATTATCAAAGAGAGATTAGGAGATTATAATAGATATAAAAATTTTTATTAGTTCATTATTATAAAATACATTAATAATTTAGAAGTTTTAACTTAATGAAACGAAATTATAATTACTGAACAAGTCATAAAACCTTATATGACACCTTATTATTAACACATAATATAATATACACAATTATAAAGAAACAATAAATATTTTTTATTTCCATTATTATTATTATTAATATTTTGTATTTTTCGATACAAATATAAATTTGAGCATGTATTATTAGAGATAATAGAAAAATAACTATGATTTTCATGATTATTTCCATTATTATTATTGTTGTTATTGTCGTCATTGTCGTTGTCGGCGATTTTATCTTTCTCCTTGAATTTGATAACATGGTTAATATTAATTATGATCATCTAATTATCAACAAGAGATTAAGGGAGTATAATGGATATAAAAGTTTTTATTATTTCATTATTATGGTATAAGTTCATGTTTTAGAAGTTTTAACTTAAGGAAACCGAATTATAATTACTGAACAAGTCGTAAAACCTTAGGTGACACCTTATTATTATCACATAATATAATATACAAATTTATATAGAAATAATAAAAAAAATTTATTTCCATAATTATTATTATTATTTTGTCTTTTTTGTTACAAATGTACATTTGAGCATGTGTTATTAGAGATAATATAAATATAAATATGATTTCCATGATTATTTTCATTCTTACTATTGTTGTTGTTGTCATTGTATTTATCGTCGCTGTTATCTTTTTCTTTGAATTTGAAAACATAGTCAATATTAATTATGATCATATAGATGTCAGGGTTGTGATGAAAAATTACATATTGTAAGCATGATATAACATATTGTAAGGATTGAATGTGAAATATAAAAAAAAATTAAAATAAAACACAATCATCATATTAGGTTCATGAAACTGAATTTCTTTCACATTTAATATGATCTATTTAACAGAAGGAAATAAACGAACTATTTTTTTTATATTTCAAAGCATATATATCTTACAATTAAATTTAATTCATTTAAATCTTAAACGTATAATTAATTTTTTAACATTTCATATAAATTGACCAAAATCTAATCTATTTAACGCACAAGAAAAATTGAAATCACTTTCGTTTTCTTTTAAACCATACAAATTCAATAATCAAATTCTCTTCATAAAATACCTAAAATTATAATTAATGTTTTACCGTTTAAAACAAAATACCCCAAATTGCCATAGCACTTCAAACTAAGAAATATCTCAACCCACAAATCTGAACTCAACACATCTCTTGCAAGACAACATAAGGGCATGAGAAGTTTATATCAAAACCCATGAAACTATTCAGTTGACGTGAAAGCCAAATGTACAAAGTATGAACACTTAATTATATTAGCGTCCCCTAATTGGCCATTTTAAATAGCCAAAAAAGTTATGTATTAGCATAAATACAATGTTCAAATTATTTTCGTTGAAAGACAAATTTTATTTCTGTTACATGTAAAACTGAAACTAAATTGACTTCAAAATAGTTTATACCTAAATTCACTAGACAATTAGCCACTTCATAAATTTTTGCTCAACAACAAGAGGAGAAGGTAGATTTTTCATCATTGGCATCATAGATTGATTTATCATCATCCAATTTAGGCCATGTTCTTTTCAGTGGGAAATGAGGGGTGTGGGATGAGTGAGTGTGGGAAATGGGGGGAATGAGTGAGTGAGTGTGATATTTTTTTTAAGCGTGGGAAGGAGTGGATGAGTGACTGAGTGTGGGTGGCAGCTGAATGTAGTTAAATGAAGTTGAAATATTGGTTATTAATAATTTTTTCTTTTATATTGTAATAATTTTATTGTGATAGTAATTAATGATGATGAAATTTTTTTATTTTTGTTCATTCTTTTTTTTGTTTATTTTTTATTTTTTATTTTGGTATTTTTATTATTTCATTTTATATTTTTAATTTTTAATTTTAAAATTTTAAAATTTTAAATTTTTTATTTTTTATTTTTTATTTTTTATTTTTTATTTTTTAATTTTTTAATTTGTAATTTGTAAATTTTGTAATTTTTGTAATTTTTGTAATTTTAATTTTTATTATATTTTTGTAATTTTTTTAGTTTAAATTTTTTAATTTTATTTATTTATTTTTTATTTTCTTATTTTTTATTTTTTTGTTTTTTTTTTTGGAATTTTTTTTTGGTTGTTTTTTTGGAATAAAAAAATGAAAAATAAAAAATAAATAGATACAGAAAAATAAAAAAAAAAAAAATAAATACAAAAATTTAAAAATTTAAAAATAATTAAATAAAAAATAAAAATAAATGCAAAATATTTAAAATTTTAAAATTTTAAAGATAAAAAATAAAAAATAAAAAATATAAAAAAATAAAAAATGAAAACAAAAATAAAAATAAATACAAAAAAGAAAAAAAGAAAAAAAATAAAAAAGAAAAAATAAAAAATAGAAATAAAAAATAAAAAATAATGAAAAATTATAAAAATAATGAAAAACAAAAAAAATAAAACTGTTTCATGACATCCAAAAAATTAAAATTGCTTATAATTGCTATCAGATTATTCATGCACACAATTACGTAAATTGTAAAAATTTTCAAAATATGAGAAATGGTTGTTTTATGTAGGTGTGGGAAGGAGTGGGTGAGTGTGGGAAGGAGTGATATTTTTTTTAAAGTGTGGGAAAGAGTGGGAAGATGGAGGAAAGAGTGGGTGAGTGTGAGTTGAGTTGATTTCCCAACGAAAAGAACAGGATGTTAGCATGGTTTGTGACAAATTCACGATCTACTGTCTCCATTATACTTATATAGACTTTTGTCACAATCATATAGTTTTTAATTATTAATCCAATTAGTTATGCACGAAGTTGCTGTATATTTAACTTTTTTATTGAATTTTTTCATTATCTCCTCTAAATTATAATATTAATCATGTCTACCATAACTATTTGTTTAATATTTCGATAACATATGTACAGAATATCTATTTGAATATACTCCGTGCAAAGCACGGGCCCAAACTAGTGGATTGTAAGTACTATTCCCTCTATTTTGAATGATTGATCTCCTTTAACTTTTGGTAAATATTAAGCAAGTCAAAAATTATATGTAAATATTTCTTACTTTACCCAAATTATGCATTGTTGACTTAATTGATTAATTAAGTTATCCTTACATATTAAACATGCCTATTCAATTTTAATTAAGGTAAAAATGGACAATCATATTGGCCCTGTTTGGCAAATAACTATTGGTTGTTCATATTAACTATTAGCTATTTAAATTAGCTAGTTGTAGAAAAGTTATTTGGAGAAATTAGTTGATTATGACAACATTGTGAGACAGAAAATCAATTCTTTAAAAAGTTCTTCCAAAAAGCTCATACAATTGACTTTTGAAAATTACTTTTTTGTACCCAAGAAGTTCTTCTAAGAAGTGTCTTACTAAACATCCAAATTAACTTTTTGACTTGGAGAAATAGTTAATTTTTAACCCAAAAAATTCTTTTCGTTAAAAAGTTTTTTAAAAAATTATTTATCAAACACACCCGATAATAAAGTATAAGGACTGAATAGAAAGTAAGATAAACAAAATAAAATAAACCAAATAAAATAAGACAATTATTCAAAGGCAGGGGGAGTATTAATTTTACAATTTCAGGGCATCCAATGTACGCATACATTAATTGGCACAGAGAGAGAACAAAAAAGTGTTGCTCTTTGTAAAGACACTGACATTACTCGAACATTCTATGGTTGTCTTTAATATTAATATTACATTAGATTGTCCAAGGCTCCGGTTGTAGAGATCTACCGGAATCCTTTTTTTGTTTTTTTTTTTATTATCAAAATCTGACTAAGCTGGCTCCTTTTTTCAACTTTTTTTTTTAAATTTTTTTTTTTTACTTTGCTCAATATTAAGGACCATGTGTTCATATATATATATAGAGAGAGAGAGAGAGAGAAGGCCTAATAGGTCACCTATAAGGGGGAAGAGGAGGCAAGACAAGTTTGGGCTTTGCACAAACCTCCGATTGTTCTATCTATACAAATATTCACACTAACTAGTATATTACATTACTACCAAAATTTAATTTTAGATCTTCTAAATAAAAGATGAAATTTATGCCAGCCAAGCTAGAAACTCTTAGCTAGTTACCCTTTGCTTTGTTTAACGGTTAATTAAGTCCTATGCGTATGTGATATAGGGGCTTTCTCATTAGGTCATGTTCTCTTCAACTTATTTTGTCTGAACTCATTCTGAATTGAATTTATTTAAACTTATTCGGAATTTATTTATTGAACTTATTCTGAACTTATTAAGAACAAATTTATGAACTTATTTACTGAACTTATTATGAACTTATTTACTGAATGTATTTTAAATTTATTTACTAAATTTAATCTGAACTGAACTTATCTAAATTTATGTTTCAAAATTAAGTCAAGAAACAACATCTTAGTCATATTTGTGGTCCTGCAAACGAAAAAGATCACACTAGGAATGGGCTTTAAGTCCCATCGTTAAATTTTTTAGCACAATAATAAGCCAAAAGTTTGATTAAAATATGGAATTGTCGGACAGCTAATACCCCCGGCTTGCTTTGCTTAGCTCAATTTGTTGTCCTCTTTTAATTATCAGTTTTATAGTTTATGGCACTTTCGATAAAATCTCCTACAGTTGCATCCACCATTTTAAATGAGGCTGCCCAACAAAAAATAAGCGTTTCTATGATATTTTGTCTATAAATCAATCATGTCTGCTATGAGTCGTGACGCAAATAATCTAGTCCAAAACAAATGGGGGAAAAAAAATCTATAGTTTACTTTTGTTTTTTGTGTATCCCTTCTGTATGCTATAAAATCAAACAAGCAAAGAAAACAAGCTCAAGTGTCTATGCTTAAATTATATAGTATAACACATGAAGAAAAATCATTTAGGCTCTATTTGGACCTAAAAAAATAAGATAGAAACAAAGTTGGAAGGAGAAAAAAAAAAAAAAAAAGAGGAGCAAAAAAAGCTGGAAAAAAGTCATTTTCTTTCTTCGGTTTAAATTAGAGAAAAAAAACAAGGAAAAAACTTAGTTTTCCAACAAACATTTTTTCCTTTGTTTGGAAATAGAAAAATTCATCAAGGAAAGAAAAAACTAATTAAGTGATTGCTTGTTACTCTTTCCCTGCATACCTGTGTTCAAGATCAAGTGACATTTTGATACCAAGCACCCATATTCAACCACAGCACATTATATGTCTACATGAATTATATATGAGAATTTTGACATCATAATATTTATATATTCATACAAATTATATTAGAGGAAAACTGATTACAGAGGAAAATAAACAAGGATTTCTCTCTAACTCTAAGAATTACTTCTCACACATTCATCAGATTGGCCACTACAGCATATCATCTACTTCCTCAACGTCGTCACCCACTTCCCATACTCGATCTCTCCCCTTTTCTTGGGTCCTATTTATCCATCAGCATCTCAATTTTGTACAATTAAAACAAAAATTTTCCTCCAAATTCAAGTTCTTGACCATAAATGCAATTGAACTTCCAAATTTATTCAAAGATGTCACTGGAAAATTTTCATACCTTTTCATGCCACTTAAGTGAGTTAACTTGTAAATTAGGCATTAAAATGTCGTCTTATGGACTGTAGCCAGTTAATCAATTAAAAAGGAATTTCAACTAGTGAACAAGATGAAAGCTATTTTAAAATAAAGGCAAAATTAAACAAACCCCTCCCATTTAAGTCAATTAATCCCTCTTAATCTCTTAGTTAGTAATTGCCATGAACAATTAACATAAAAAAAAAACAATAGAAACATCATCATATGATATCACAAGAAAACCCAGAAAAGATGAAATCTCAAGAAATCAAACTGGGCATGATGATTGGGATACACAAGATTGTGTTTGAGTTAGTTAGAGTTTGGTGAAGAATGGCCAACTCAGCATAATCTGTTTCTTTTCTTTCTTACATTTTGTTAAGCTTTCTGTTAGTACTAGTGCAAGTTGTATGGATGTATATAAACACTCACAGCAGACGCATCATGTTGATCATCTCATTCTAATCATGAATAACAATGATTCTCTTGGCTCTCTCTCTCTCTCTCTCTCTCTCTCTACCTTCCACTTGGATCAAGAAATTGCAAAGTTAACATGTTATCAGAGCCAGAATCTCTGAACTTTATAGCTCTTCGATCAGTCTGATTTGATTCATCAGCTGGATCAAGTTTAATCAGATTCTTCTTTCCTATACGATCATTTGAGTAGCTTCTTAAATCAATCATCTAGCGCACATATCAAAGAGTTCAGAGATTTGTCTCTCTTGATCTTGTTTTCTTTAGCAGAATCTGCTATACCTCTGAATTTCTACAAAAATTCCTCCAACTCCTTACATGCTTAGTCAAATTCTGAAATGGCAACAGCTTCTACAGTCGCGATCACCCCAGAAGATCTTGCTGAGGCATACTTTCTTCATCCATCAGATCATCCAGGTTTGTTACTCGTATCCACTGCTTTTGATGGGACTAGTTTCGGTTCTTGGAAGAGAGCAATGACAATTGCTTTATCTACAAAAAGCAAGTTGCACTTTGTTGATGGTAGTCTTCAAAAACTTGTGATGGTAGTCTTCAAAAACCTGATTCCAATTCTCCTAACTTCAAGAAATGGATTAAATGCAACAATATGGTTATGTCATGGATATTGAATGTGCTAACCAAAACAATTGCAGATAGCATTATATATGCTAAATCTGCTAGACAAATGTGGGTTGAACTTGACGAAAGATTTGGTCAGGTTAATGGTGCTAAGCTATATCGAGTACAAAAGGAGATGTGTAATGTGCGCCAGGGAACAAATGATATTGCAACTTACTTTACCAAGGTGAAGAGTTTATGGGATGAACTGGATGATTTGGATGAAATTTCACCTTGTACCTGTAATTCTGTTGAAAAGTTGCTCAAAAGATAACAGAATCAGAAACTGTTGCAGTTCTTGATGGGTTTAAATGATGACTACAACTTAGTCAGGGGTAATATTCTCATGATGAGTCATTTACCTTCGATTGGTCAAGTGTATTCTATGTTAATCCAAGAGGAGAAGCAGAGAGAAATAACACTACAACAAATGGACACTTATGCTACAGTAGGATTTGTGGCACAAGTTTCAAATTCTCGTGGCAATGCCATTTTGCCATAGGAATTTTTTTAATGAGTCTCGTGGCACAAGTAGGTGTGGCAAGATTACTACCACAATAAAATGGTTATCGTGGCTATTGGAAAAATTGTAGCCATAGGCATGCCCGTGGCGAAGTCCTTTTGTGAGCCACAGGAAGTCCCATGGCAAATCTAATTCTAGCCACTAAAGTACCCGTGCCAACATATTCTTTTAGCCACAGGAGCTCCCGTGTCACAGTAACTTCTGGTTACGAGAACATCTATGGCAAATCATTCTTTCAGCCACGTGAACACTCATGGCATGCGCAATTCTTGCCACAAGTTCAATTGTGGCGAGCTATTAATTCATTCATAAGAACACTGTGACAAGTACACTCCCAGCCACAAAAGCACCTATGGCGAGTCAACTATTAGCCATGAGTGTAATGGTAGGAAGCTAGTCCTTTTACCCAAAGATTACTTATGGGAAGTGACCATTATAAAGGTAGTTACATAATACCAAAAGACATTCATCGATGACAACTTCTTCTTTAGCTCGTGGCATGATCACAACCAAAGAGGGGAAAAAAGAACAAAGAAAGACCATTATAGCAAAACAACTATTTGTCGCTAATAGTTTGATGAGCGTCATCATAAATTTTCCAGCACAATTATCACATGATTATAACCTATTATGCTATAATTAACAAAATATATGCCATACACAAGTTTCATTACATAATACCAAAAGACATTCATCAATATGTTTAAGTATTCAAAATCACCCCTAAAGTAGTACGTATTTATAAATGTCGTTACTTAATCTAAATTACTTTTTATAAATCATCATGAGTAGATGATCTGAGAAACTCTTCCAGCATGTTCTTCATCTTTTTTTTCCACATCTTATTGTTTGCTTCAATCATGTCGTCCACCTCTTGTCTTGTTGTCTCTGCTTCTTTCCTAGCTTCTTCTGCTTTTTTCTTCGCTTGTTCCGCTTCTAATTTAACATGCTATGCTTCTTTTCTAGCTTCTTCTACATCTTTCTTAGCTTCCATAACACTTTCATCAGCTCTCTTTTTGAGTTCCATAACATCTTGAGCAAGATCCAAGCGTGAAGGCTTACTCCAAAATAATCAGTAATGCTCTTACCCCTGCCATATGCATGCAAATACCCATGTGTGTCCTTACCAAGAACCTCTTGGAATATTTGTTCATCAGTTTTGTCGTTAAGGCCTTGTTCTCTTTCATTTTTCAGTTTCTCCATTGCAGCCTGCATTTGACATCATAGCACGTTAAATATATATATAACATAGGCATTTGAAGTGAATCATGAAGACTAACACAGTCATATATTAACGTATACATACTTACCTTGGCATGCATGTTGTTTGCAAGGTTTTCAGCATTGACAGGTTTATCGGTGTCGTTATACGGGATTTAAGCATCAAATCAAGTCTACAACATTCCCTCCCATACTTCTCTTTCTATAGTCATTAAATAAAAAATATAATGTTATTCAATAGAATTAAAAAAAAAAAAAACTTGAAAGTGCTTAAGGATTACATGCACAAAAAAAATTGAAAGTGCTTACAAAATCATGTCTTAGACGAGCGTAGCTTTGGGTGCCATTGTAATGAGGCATCTGTTGACGTGCTCTAATCTATCGACTTTTCCCACTTTTTGCCTATCAAAGTTAGTACACGCATAAGCAATGATAATTTTAATTCGTAGGTAATTTTCATAGATAATTTTGTACCTGAAACTCTAAAGAACTCCACAAGTTAACCAAGTACTTCCAATCTGCATCTGACATATGCTATCAAGATGATTGTGTTCCTATGAATCTTTCCTAGGTAGTTTAAGGGGAGGTTCATATTCACCATGATAAATCCATCGAGTATACCTAGATACTATACCATTTATAAAAAGGTCTTCATTAATCTCTTTCCTTGTCTTATGATAACTATTGTTGCACCGTTTACAAGGACAGGGGACCTTATATTTTTCTCCATTAGTGCTAGTAGGTATATTAGAGAAAGCAAAATCGAGAAACTCCCTGACTCCATCTATGTATATGTCACTTCGTCTATTACCACACGTCATCCATTCTACTCTCTGCTTGACTTGTTCTGAATTATCTACCATTTGTTTTATAATAAGGTAAAAATAATCTACAACATAACATTTAAAATAAGGATAAAATATTAGGATTTTTAGAATGAAAAAACTAGAACAGCAACATACAATCAGCATGTAGTAGTACCTAATAATGCATAGAAAGGTAAATGAACAACTAGCAAAGCAACAAGCAAGTAACATTTAAACTGAAAAAAAAATCATCTGTCATTGTGTATCACTGCCCACAACGACAGAGTAGATATGGAAAAAAAATTGACAAGGAAAATTACAAGAGAATAGGCAAGCACCAAAAGCAAACTAAAATTAAAAGAGAATAGGCAAGCACCAAAAGCAAACTAATAACTGAATCTAATTACATCCTATTCCTAATTACGTTAAGTCAAAATTGACTTCAACACTAATAACACATTATATGTATTCGAACATACAAATAAACAAGGGATAAAATTCAATACTAATAAGCAAACATATCAAGGGAACATTAAATGAACATAGGACTATATGTATTCCATAAAGAGTTAATTATCTCATAAATTGTACATAAGAAGGTTAGAATGCACTGTCGCAGATGAGAAAGACACCACTAAACCCAATTAGGCAGCCAGAATATCTCCTCCTATAAAACGGGATAAAAAGAAGACTGACTGATACATCCAACTTCAATACCAAAACAACAGTTTCAAATAAGAACCATACATAAGAATTTCCCAAAAGGGAAAATATGTGCTCTTCACAGGAGAACTCAAATGACTAGATTTTGTAAGGAAAACCTCATACAACACCCAGCTTTGGCAATACCCAACTTAGGCAATATCACAACAGCCATGACTAGATTATCTAATAGATCCATGTTCATAGACATCCAATCAAATAATATGATGTATTTACTTCTCAATATCTATTGCAATTATCAAACAAAAAGGAAAAAAAAAAAACTAATTCGTTCAACTATCCTACTACTAATAACTCTTGTAGTTGGGTATGCACACAATTGCCAATGCCTCTCAATTGTATTCATGTATAGCACTAACAGTTCACATGAATAGACAAAAGATTCTCACAGCAACCTAAATCAATTGATGTACATGAATTAGCTTAAACTTGAGGAAACTAGTGCTAGGTTGGATAAAACTCACAAAAGGCCCTTCTGTCATGTGACATTAATCCCACCAATCATAATTATGTACTCAGATTTGTAGCAAAGTATACAATAAGAAAGTTCACATCATATATCTTCAATTTTGGTTCAACAAAACTCGAGATCAAAGACACTCGCAATAAAGTAAGCACTGGGGGGTTGAATATCCAATACAAGCATCAGTTAGAAATTAAAGCTCTACAACATTAATAGTGATGCTCTACAACATCAGTTAGAAGTCACCTGAAGAAATATTACTTTATTGACATCAACTCAGTCTAAAAAATCTCACAAGAAAAACACATGTTCTCTCTGCATACATGGTCCAAATAATTAATGAAGCAGATGCGGCAAATGCATAATCATGTACACCAGGCATTAACACTAAAGAGTTTTCTTAGCTTAATTTGTAAAGGCATGTACAGGTGTACTTCATCACAATTTGTAAAGCATGATAAAATTGAACCACCTTAATAATTTCACAGGCTCAATGTAGGAAATAACATCTCAGTTGAAGAAACAGTATCTTGACCCAAACCCAAAATATCATCTCAGTTGAATAAACAGTATCTAGACCCAAAACCCATGAACTTCCATGCTGATAAACCCCAAAAAAGGACGATTTAGCAAATAGCAATACAGGAAATTCATGAATGAAACATCAACTTACCTTAATCAGGTGCTCTTGAGAAGAAGTTGTAGATGGTCAAGATGAGAGAGAGCAATTATGTATCACTGCCAAATCCTCAATTGCCGCCGCGAGTAATTTCTGAATTTTAACCTAATTATATGTCGCTTCCAACTTTGTACCTGCGGCTCAAATTTAGAAGGTTTTGTATCTTTTTTTAAAAAAAGCAACAAAATTGGAAAATTATTGATTATTTTTTCCTTTTATTTAGGAAATTTTATTTTCTTTCGTTTTTTATGGAACACAAGCTATAGTTTTAAAATTTGGGCTACCGACATACCTCTAAGTAGTATTTTCTGCAGCGCTCTGTTCTCTCATAAGGCATTGTCAATGTAATTTTTCGATTGGACGGTGGTTGCTTTGCTAGCAGGGGTGGAGACGGCGGAGATGTCGATGTAGTTTTCCAATTGGACCTCCATGCCTACTGCAGAGACATTCAGATTAATTTTAGCTTGAATCTTCAATTTGGCCAAGCAATCGAGTAGACAGAATGAACGGCTTGCATTGTTGGGGATTTCTAGCATTTTTCAAACATGATGAGAGTGAAACCAGGAGAAGACATGTGTGAATCGCTGCAGCTTGTCACTTTGTTTCTCAAGAGGAAAGAGATTGAGATGCCCAGAAAGAGAGAGATGACAGATCGAGATGCCCAGCAAGAGAGAGACGACGGATCGAGAAGCCCAACAAGAGAGAGATGACACCCAGAAAGAAGGAGAGGCATCAACCACTCTATGCTTTGCGTCAAAGAGTACGAGCACATAAAAGAAATCCCATACATTTTTGGGGATGACTGATTTAGAGGAGAAATGTATAATTAAAACAAATGGGCATGACATATCTAGAGGGGAAACGTACAATTAAAACAAACACATTTTGGGCATTTTGTCTTTGGGTATTGTACATGTTTTTAATGTCCATTTCATTTATTAGTCAAACCTTCAACTAAATTTGTTACACATTTTTCAACCACTAATCTAAATACGAACCTACTACATAAATAGTAATTTGCTACTTATAAACACTATCTGCTATCCAATTAAATAGTTAATTTAATCGAACAAGACCTTATTGGTGTAGACCAAAAAAGACTATTAAAATCCTGCTTAAACACTTATATATTCAAATAAATAGGACAACAAGTACAAACTTGTCACCAATTCATGGCCAATAATAATAGAATATCATAGAATTTGTGGTTAATTGTAAATATATTAGAACAAATACTACAATCAAATAATAAAATCTAATTCAAATATAATGTTAGGGACTTAGCATAAAAAAGCATGATGAAATGTCAAATGATATATATATTTAACATATTAATGAACTTGATAAAATTAATTATCATCCAAAAAGAATTTGATAAAAGTATTCCAATAAACTAAAATACAGGGGAAAGTGGGAAGTAATTACTACCCCCTCCCCCCCCCCCCCCCCGACTCAAAGTTAACAAAGATATATTGAGATGATTAAAAACTAAAAATATGTGATGACATTGATATTTGCTATAAATCTAGAATGAGATGAAATTATAATTATGTGATAGCTTGGAAAAAGACAAAAACTTGTTAGAAGAGACGTGGAGCATAATCAAACTGGCACATTAATACTTGTCTTTTACATAAATCAAATGTTTAGGTGAATCAAATTATTAAAAAAAAAGGACGATCTACACATATCCTAAACTATGAACCTAGCTATCCCATGCTTTTTTTATTGCTAATTTGCTATTGATAATACTTGCTCATGGCATAACTTATTGCCACACATTATATTTACACGTTGCACAAATACGTTTTTGTCATGAAAATTCGAATTCGTAGAATACAATTGCCACATATACTATTTACTCATGGCACAAGTAATTTTTCATTGCAGTACGTTCTACTTGTGGCTAATTGTTGCCATAAGTAATATTTATCCGTGGCACAAGCAACATTTTGCCATTGAAATTTTTAAATGTGGCATACTATTGCCTCGGACAGTATCTTTTGGCGGCACAAGTACTTTTTTGCCACGAGAATTTTAATTCATAGCATAATTTTTATGTCATCTTTTGGGAAATAATTTTCCCATGGCAAGAATAAAAAATGGCCACAATTTTAAGTTTCCCATGGCATGAAACATGGCACAAGTGACAATTTGTTGTAGTGTAAGGTCCAGTGGTCATTTTCTTGCGGATTCAACTTCTTTTGTTGTGGAGTCACACAAGTCACATCAGCATTACAAAGGAAAAGTGGATAGAGTTGACACAAGAATTGAAGGCTCAAACAACAGGTTTGAAAGAAATGAAGGGAAGAAATCCATTCTTTTTTGCAACTATTGCAAGAAGCCAGGGCATTCAATTGAGAAGTGTTACAGACTACATGGTTTTCCACTAAGCAGCAAATATAAGGATCAAAGAAGAGCAACTGCTCTAGCTCAGACAGATGGTCAGGAAGGGATCAATGATTGCCATACTTCTTTGCCCCTAAACAGTGTTGCAGTCCCAGGTCTGGCCCCAGAACAGTCCTCACAATTGATTGCATTACTTTAAAATATGCAATTAAACAAGATAGGATGGAATTCTACTGCACCAAACCAAGACTTTGGCTACAACTCTGGTTCAACAGCCTTTTCAAGCTTGGCAGGTACAAATAGCATGGGTTATACACAAAGTTTATGTTTGTTATCCTATGTTTCTGATTGGAAAAAATACTTGGATAATTGATACTGGAGCCAACGACCATATGTGTCACAACAAGGATTTATTTGATAGCTTTGTAGCTCTTGCCAAGCCTAACTCTGTCACTTTATCAAATGGGAAGTGTGTTCTAGTCACACATGCTGGGACTGTAACCCTCAAGAACCACTTGACTCTACATGGAGTTCTCTATATTCCAAGCTTCAGATATAACCTATTATTTGTAGGCAAACTTGCTAGTCAACATAATTGCTACATCATTTTTACACCAAAGTATTGTCTTATGTAGGCCCCTTCAATGAGGAGGCTTCTAGCTCTTGGTGAGATATATGCTGGACTCTATCTGTTCAAACCAAGACTTGCCACAAGCTCAGATATTCCAACCAAAAGTTTACAAGTTTCTTCTTTACGCATTTATAAGTCAACTTGTATTGCTAATATGATCAGTGAAGATATATGGCATGCTAGGCTTGGTCATTTGCCTTTTACAAAATTACAACAATTGGGGTTGTTATCCAATTATACTGATATCAATTCAATAAAGCAATGCTTGATTTGTTCCAAGACAAGGCAACATAGACTTTTATTTCCCCACAGTCAGATTCACACTACACATGTATTTGAACTTCTTCAGATTGATTTATGGGGACCCTATAGAGTTCAGACACATAATGGATACAAGTATTTTCTAACTATAGTAGATGACTATAGTAGAACAACTTGGACTCATTTGTTGGCAACAAAAAGTAATGCAATGGTTCTAATCAGGGCACTCATAGAAATGGCATACACTCAGTTCAATGCCAAGGTGAAAACAATAAGGTCTGACAATGCTCTTGAACTGGGATTAAACAGAGAAGCCACAACTTACTTTATGTCCAAAGGCATTTTGCATCAGACCAGTTGTGTAGCAACCCCACAGCAGAATGGTGTTGTGGAGAGAAAGCACAAACACCTCCTTGAAACCTCAAGAACCTTGCTGTTTCACTCAGGATTACCAGTGAAATATTAGGGTGAATGTGTTTTAACAGCAACTTATCTTATGAACAGGTTCCCTTCCAAGGTTCTTAAAGGATTAAGTGTTTTCCATATATTATTTGGACAAAAACCCAACTATGAACACCTTGGAGTGTTTGGCAGCTTATGTTATGCCTCTACCCTTAAAGCTGGGAGGGACAAGTTTCAAGCTAGATCAAGACCCTGTGTATTGTTGGGGTACCCTTTTGGTCAAAAGGCTTACAGGTTGCTCAATCTTGAAACACAACAAATTTTCACCTCAAGAGATGTTGTATTCCATGAAAACATACTTCTCTACCATTCCTCTCAGTCTACAAATATCTCTAACATATTTCCACATTCCAAGGATCCTCAAGTGCATGATTGTGATGATCACAATGCTACTTCAAGAACCACTACTGTATAAAATCAGTCATCCACACTACAGACTAATGTCATTAGAGAAGAACAAGCAACAACATATCCAATTGATTTAGCGCATCAAGCACCACCTTCCCATAATTCAGTACCTCCAAGAAGGTCTACAAGGGAGCATAAAACTCCCTCTTATTTTTCAGAATATGTTTGCAATAATGTTCATTCTCAGCCAGTTGAACACTAAGCATCATGCTGTCCTAATACAGTCACATATATATGCTGTAATTAGACCTAGCACATGGGTCATTCGGTTAGGGTACAGGTCGGATCAAGTTCAAGTCGGGTCATGTTCGGGTTAAGTGATATTTCGGGTCGTTTCGGTTTGGGTCGGGTATGGTTCGGGTTGGGTCGATTTTGGGTCAACCAATTTTTGATCAATTACACTCGTCATGCCACAACAAGAAACTTTGGAGGAAATTTCGGGTCGGGCATGGTTCGGGTCGGGTCAATTCAGGTTTCGGTTCCACTTTCAGGTGAGCAAATTTTGGGTGTCGGGTTGGGTATGGGTCCAGGTCGTTCGGTTTGGGTTTCGGATCTCGGGTCAGTTTTGCCAAGTTTAGCTATAATGCATCCCTTACCTATGATTCTTTGCCTAATGATACGTCCAACCTACTGCATCATTTAAACCTTTACAGTGAGCCCTTATCCTATGAGGAGGCAACATCTAAGTCTGAATGGCAAGAAGCAATGCAAAAAGAATTTGATGCCTTACATGCCAACAACACCTGGATTTTGACACCTCTGCCAGCAGGAAAGAAACCCATAAGTTGCAAATGAGTTTATAAAATTAAGTATAAGGCAGATGGTAGTCTAGAAAGATGCAAAGCTAGGCTAGTTATTAGGGGCTTCACTCAGATAGAAGGAATTGATTACAATGAAACTTTCTCTCCTGTTGTAAAGATGACAACAATCAGAAGCTTGCTTGCTACTGCAGTTAAGAAGAAATGGCCTATATATCGATTGGATGTCAATAACTCTTTCCTTCACGGGGATTTGGATGCATAGATATATATGAAGCCCCCACCTAGGTTAAGTGTGCCTTCTTCCAATACAGTATGCAAATTATAAAAATCTTTATATGGCTTAAAACAAGCTTCATGACAGTGGTATGCAAAGCTATCAGATACTTTGCGGACTCTAGGCTTTCAACACTCAAAGAATGATTATTCTTTGTTCTACAAGCTGAACGACAACACCATAGTGTTGCTTGCTGTGTGTGTAGATGACATTGTCATGAGAGGAAATGACCCTGAAGAAATCACCAAGTAAAAGGCATTCCTTGATGACACATTCAAAATCAAGGACCTAGGAGAGCCACATTACTTCCTAGGCATGGAGATCATCAAGACAACTACTGGACTGATTATGACACAAAGAAAATTTGCCATGGAGTTGATAAAAGAATTTGAGTGTGACCAACTCACAGCTACTGCTCGTCCTCTAGCATCATTCTCTAAAGGAATATACAATGGAGATGCTCTGGATGATGCTACCAATTACAGAAAGTTGGTGGGAAAATTAAATTACCTCACTAATACTAGACTTGACATTGCATTGTCAGTGTAATATCTCAGTCAATTTCTTCAAGCTCCTACTCAAGCACACATGAAGGCTACCTTGCACACCCTCAGATATATCAAGAAAGATCCCTCACAAGGTCTATTCTTCAATAATAAACCAGGTTACAATCTTCAGGCCTACTGTGATTCAGACTGGGCCCAACGTCCTTGCACGAGAAGGTCTATTAGTGGATACTTCATAATGCTAGGAGGAAGCCCCATTTCATGGAAGTCAAAGAAACAACCTATAGTGGCTCTATCTTCTGTAGAAGCAGAGTATAGATCATTGCGAGCAGTCACAATTGAGCTTGATTGGCTTACCAGGATACTTTCAGAATTCCGAGTACCTTTTATCTTACCCATTCCAATCAAAAGTGGTAGTTTGGCAGCCATATACATTGCCAAAAATCCTATCTTTCATGAAAGAACTAAACACATAGAGTTGGACTGCCATTATGTAAGAGAAAAACTTCTTGAAGGTCTCATATCTTTATTCTATACCAGGACCACAGAGCAATGAGCTGATATTTTCACTAAACTCCTACCTGGCCTGTAGCATCAACACCTTCTTAGCAAGTTGGGGGTTTCATCCTATTACCCTCCAACTTGAGGGGGGGGGGTGTTAGAGTTAGTTAGAGTTTGTTGAAGAATAGCCAGCTCAGCATAATCTTTTTCTTTTCTTTCTTACATTCTGTTAAGCTTTCTGTTAGTACTAGTGCAAGTTGTATGGATGTATATAAACACTCACAGAAGACGCATCATGTTGATCATCTCATTCTAATCATGAATAACAATGATTCTCTAGGTTCTCTCTCTCTCTACCTTCCACTTGGATCAAGAAATTGCAAAGTTAACATATTATAGGAATAAAAAACAGGGGATAAAAAGGTGGAGAGATAAAGCGATACTTATGAAGACGGAGAAAGAGAGAAGAAGGATAAGTAAGAAGAAACAGAATGAGATAGGAGAGAGGGGAGTCTGTGAGCAGCTACCATGATGGGTGAAGCCTAATTAGTCTAAGTGTGCACCCACCACTCTCACTTTCACCTTCTCCAACTATCTAGCTAATTTAGATTAATGCTGAAATAAGCATGGGCATGAATGACAAGCGTGTCCGCGGGTGCAGGGCCTCTACCATCTAAAGATGACATTTTTAGGTTGCTTGAGATTTAAGTCAGATGAACAAAATGTACAACTCAATTTTGCAAGTTGATGAATGATTGTGGGTAAATTTTGGCTCTAGGGTTTCCATAAACCCTAGTTTGGACAGATAGGAAAGAAGGTTGAAGGTGTTGCTTAATTTCCTCCTATTTAATGAGCCATTTGTAGCTTTTATTTGTGTTTTCTTTTATTTTGCTCTTGGTTTCAAATAATAGCAACCAAAATAATTCAAAATTATAAGAAAACCGGTTATCACCAAAAAATTTAAGGATAAGTGGTATTGTAATGCATATTTTATAAGTTTAGTGGCATGGCAGGACACAAAAGTTTTTAGGTGGCATTTTTGAATAAATTTGAAAGTTCAGCAGCATTCTTGGGCAAGAAATTCTCCAAATCCCTTAAACTTCCCATCAAGATCATCACTCACCCATAATTCCCTAGTTCAACAATAACTAACCTAGGGAGCAACTCTCAGACCTAGCAATAGCAAGGTACTTCTTGCTGGCGGAATCCCTAGTTAGGCTAGCTGGAGTTGATAGGAGGCTGCGACAGAGTATGTGGTGAGGTGGTGGAAAGCGGCGATGCCATTGTCAACTTCTCAAAGTAGCAGTAAAAAAAGGGGCTCAGACGTGCTCCAACCTACTCTAACTTGTTTCAACATGCTAAAAAATACTCCAACTGGCTAATCGCTCCTCCAAAATGCTAAAAACGAATAGATCCACAGAAAGGAAGGAGAGTTAGGGTTAGTTGAATGAAGAGCAGTGTTACAGACTGAACCGCAAGCGGATTGTGCAACTATAGCTAGCAACCAACGAATACGGGTTGGTCCCACAAGGAACTCACTCTCAATTGCCAAAACTAATTAAGCTACAAAACCTAGGCAAATCAAATTTGGATGATTTCAATTAGTAACAAAGAAAACGATAATAGCTAAGAATGTGATTAAGGAATCAGAAGATTAAAACCCTCACGTTGGAATTAATATCACAATTATGCTAACAAATCAATTACTAACCTCAAAGAACTTATTCGACTAAGCAATCATGAATGGATAGATTGACAATCAAGCTCATCTCATCCCTCTTTTAAGGGTTGAAAACTAATCTTAAAACTATAACCACCTAGTTTCATGGAATAAAAGTCAAAGGATTACACGGTAAACAATCTCAAATTCTAATTAGGATCCTAATTATTTTCATATTAAAACCTTAATCGTGTACTGAATCACATTGGGTAAGGTTTTTGTCTTTCAAAGTTTCCTTTAACCCCCAAATATATATATAGATAAAGATATAAATATAAAAATAATTAGGATCCTAATTAGAATTTGAGATTGTTTACCGTGTAA
>JACYFF010019584.1:12546554-12572120 GCA_017589665.1 Selenicereus undatus
TATATATATATATATATATATATAGAAATTTATATATATATATATATGAACACACTTTCAAGACATTTATTGAACAACTAGTTACCAAAGCAAACTTCAATAATGCAAGAATGAAACAAGTACGATTGGGGCTAATTCATGATCAACTGAGTATAATTGACGTTAATTCCAACCCAAGTTATGGAATTTATCCACAAAACATGGTAACAATCACAAAAGTAATTAAATTTCCAAACCCTAAGCATGATATTAAGCTGCAAAATTAAACAAGAAATAATAAAACAAGGGCTACGAGCAAATTTGGGCATTGACTAATTGCGGGTTGAAGCCTTCAATGCAGAATAACAATCTCTAATATTGAGCACTGATCTTAAGCAAAAACTATGAGAATTCTCTCTAAGACATGGTAAGAAACTTCATGTCTTTTGTTCATAAAAATCACAGCATTTAAATAAAATTAGGTCGATAGAGAAGCGAGAATGCACTGGCATGTAAAACTGCACAGTCACCCGTGCATGCTTTCTTGGCAGGAATATGCACGACTGTACAAATATGCACAGCCTGTAGTGCAAATCTTGGGTTTTGCGGGTGATTGATATGAATGGTTGTGCAAACATTCAACTTTTTAAGCCTCTTTTAGTAATTTTGCACTATCGTGTAGGTATATTTGGCTACTCGTGCAAATGCTTGGAATTTCATTCTTACACCCTTGAACATTCTCACTAGCTCCTTGAACCCCTTACTGAGGCAAAATATCACTCGTTGCTCATCCTTGATTCATTGACTACGAATTCTCTCAAATTGGGATAAAAATTCCTATGTTAGAGGAAAATTTTATCTAACTAAGATATTTATGAGTGAGGAGGAGCAAAAACAATCAAATTTCTCACTGAATCTAGGAAATGTGTAAGGAAGAGTGGTAAAATCAAAGGGATGAAATAGCGGAATTAGAGGTTTATCAACTTCCCTATGCTTATCTCTTGCTTGTCCTTAAGCAATACTATCTCATGATTAGGGCTGTAAATGAGCCAAGCCGGCTTGGCAAGCCCTTGAGTTCAACTTGGTCAAAGCTCGGCTTGAGTTTAGTTTGACCAAAGCTTGGCTCGACTCGAGCTCGGCTCACACACTATTCATGCCAAGTCCAAGCCTAGGGTAGTTAGGTTCTGCTCGACTCGTGAGCTTGTTTATTTGTCTTGGAAGCAAATCCCTCCATGTGCATACTTGTAATTACAATTTGTATAATGATAAGTCAACCTTAGAGTTTGTTGTTATGTCATTGTTTAAAGTTGAACGTTATAATTATTTAAAGTTCAAATATATTTTAGATGATCACATGAAGATTTGAATCATACAAGAAAAAATTGTAGTATGTCAAGGCTCAGGTAAGCTCATGCTTAGCTTGGTCAAACTTGGCTTAGTCAAAGCTCAGCTCGGACTTGATTGAACCAAGTTCGACTTATGTTCGGGCTCAATTCAGTTACGTAACAAGCCAAGCCAAGCCTAGCCCAACTCAAACTCAACTCGGCTCGACTTGAATACAATGCTACTCATGACCAATCAAAAGAAGGACATGAACCTCTAATTATGCCCTCCATAAACAAGGTAATGACAATCAAATAATCAAACACAATCATGCACAAAGGTAGGTAAGTCAAGATGTCTAAACATTTGCAAAAAACACGTGTAACACCATCTAAAAATCACAAAACCATAGTGCAACACACCAATCACCCAATACTAAATCCTATAGAAAGAATAAGCATCCCTTAACAAGTGGTAAGCAAGTGTGACCTGTAGATCCTTAGTATAGGATGAAGTAGAACACTCCTCTAAATGTGTTTATGTATATAACATTGACACTCTCAATACTCAATCCAATTATTTAATCCATGATAGGGTTTGTAAAGTTCTTAGTTCTCCACTACTTGCAAAATATCTATCATGAAGCCTTCATGGAGTTGTAATGGCGCCAAGGTTAAGGGTGACAATAAAAATCAATTTACGAAAAGTAGAGCTACTAGCCAAAACGCGAGGGAGCACAACACCTATACAACAACAAGAGTCAAAACCCCACCTCATCGCCACAATTAAAAAATAAGCACAAACTCCGACAAAAACTACAACGGAAGGAGTCAAAACATACTAATTGAATTAATCACAATACCAAACACTTTATTCACAACCCTTTTAGTTTTTTTTCCTTCTATTCACTTTTCTCTTCTTTTTTTTTTCATTTTCATTTTCTCATTTTTTTAGGAGGCAAAACTAAGATATATGTGAATGGCATGGAAAATACAAAATCTCAATTCTTAATCCCTCAAATCTCATACTACCATTAGAAACACCCAAAAGATGAATCAATCCTCAAAATATGCCTAACTTAATATAACAGTGTTGCTCCATTGGTCCGTATCATAGGTATAAGAAATATGCATAGGCTAAACGTGTTGTAGGTATGGATGCAACAACAAAACTAGAAAAGGCACAAAGGGCTAATAAGAGGGATAACACACATCAATGGGTGACTTTTTGGCTAATCTGTCTATTAAAAAAAAAATAAAGAAGGCTCTAATCATACCAATATATGCACATGTTGAATATGATCTCAAAAAGAACGAAACCAAGTTCTAAAGATGCAATCATGAAATAATTACACAAGAAAGGAACTATGAGACAATATGTAATAAATAGTTATTAGGCTTAAGATCTCATAGGTTAATCTACCATAGTCAATACAACTTACTCCAAGACATGCCTCACTTATCAACGTCAACCGAATCAAACTACAGGAATCTCAAGGCCAATTGGCATGGAACAAAAGGCAAAGCAATCTTAAATGACAATGCCAACAAATTTCACAAAATTTACATCAAGACAAACTACACCTCAATACACAATCATGTCAATCAATTAACTATCACACCTTGCATTGTCATCATAGGAGAGACTTTCAAAAACTCATTTTTCCAAATTTTGTCAATTTTGTCAATTTTTTCAATTTTTTTTTTCAAAACTAATAAATTTAACTAAGAAAGGACTAAAACACACAGATGACAATGAAGAGAAGAGTAAGAATGAGCACTTGAGAAGCTTATGAATTCCTAACTTAATCACTTCTCCTCTTGTAATGCAACATCTAGCTTATATGTTCTACGCTACATGCTCTACTTAACAAAAAACGCAAAAACAATCTAATACAACTACATGAAATCCTAGCACATGATGCAAATGGAGAAAATGTCATCCAAACTACCACCAAAATCAACAATTCCAACCAAAAAGGAATAAGCTCATCCCTCCATGCTTGGAATTTTCATTGTCCTTAATGAAAATGGCTTATAAAGGAGCAAGGAAATGTTCATTGTGTAAAGGGGGAAACAATGGATGAGGGGAAAGGGGCAGGGGGAGTGATGCTATTTTTTTAAAGCCATTAAATGCTAGGGTTGTTTTTCGAGAAGCGCTTGCTTTAGGTCTCTAACTTTATCTTTACTTTAGGTAGTAAATGACAGTCGAAAGGAGGGGGGTTAAAGAGTTGAAATAGTGAATGGTGGTGAAACCACCATCCCCCCTAAATGCACACTAATGCTTTCAAAACAAGTCAGGATTGGTGGAGGAGAATCAAATAGTGCACATGACCTCATGTTGGATACCTCATCTCCATTAAATATCTCTATCCTAGAAACGACTGCCAGACATAGCAGGAAACACAGGAACTACAGGTTTTGGAATTGGAAGGGCTCTGGGTGGAGGGAAACAAAAATCTACCATCTCTCTACATAATTGGAAAGATATGTTACCTGCAAGCACATCAATCACATCTCCCACAATTGCTAGAATTGGCCTTCTTAAGATAATATGGACTTGGGAGCTCTCATCCATTTCCATAACTATGAAGTTGCATGCGACGACGAACTCAACCACTTGAATTAGAACATCCTCGAGAATACCCATAGGATGCTCGATCAAATGATTTGCCTATTGAACAATCATATTTTAGGCTATAAGTCTTGAAATTGAAGCTTCTGCATAGAGATAGAGGAATCAAGCTCACACTAGCTCCTAAATTACAAAAAGTTCTCTCAATCTGCAGATCCCCTATAGAGCAAGGACTGTTTCAAGGAATGGAGAAACAGTCTAGATCACGCCTCTTGGATGGCAACTTACTCTGAAGAACTAAGCTACATGCCTCTCTAATAGGACTCGTTGAGGCCTCCTCAAGCTTGCCTTTCTTGGAAAGAAGCTCCTTCAAAAAGTTTAAGTAAGGGGGTTCTTTTTTGAGAAACCCCAAAAATAGAACATTGACATAAATCTTTCTCAGTACATTCAGGAATCTAGCAAGCCTGGGCTCAAGCTTGAGTCGTGCCACCCTCCAAGGGAATAACAAAGGTGGTTGCTAGGGCCAAACTGGAGTTGACTGGGCGTCCTTCTCCTCTGAACTTTGGCTTTCTCCCGTCTTCAACCCTTATATTCCTGTAGAGACAGGAACCAAAGATGTTTCCTAAATTACCATCATGGGGCTCTCCACTAACTTCGGTAGATGCTGTGTTGATATGACCCTTGGGATTTGATTCAGCTTGCCCCGGTAAATGCCTTTGAAGCTTAAACAAATTGCTAACTTGTTGACTTATCTGTGCAATTTGGATGTCCATCATCTTCTGGTGAGAAGTCATGTTGTCTAGTTTATAGTTGATCAATTTGATGTTCTCATTGAGGTTCCCATTGTTCTTTGTCTGTGTCTGAATAAACCTCTCCATAAGAAGGTCTAGGTCTGACTTTTGCTAAGGGGGCTAGGGTTGTGGTTTGTAGGGAGCTCAGTATTGCAACTTAGGTGGATGTATAGAATTACGGGTTGATGATTAGAGTTCTTGTAGGAAAGGTTAGGATGATTCTTCCATCCAGTGTTATAGGTGTTGGAGCAAGGATTGTTATGTAGTGGTGAGTTGTAATCTGTAAGGCATTAACATGTTGAATGGTGTAAGGACCATTGAAGCAGTCAATAGATGTGTGCCCTTGCACACTACAAGTTTCACATAAAGCATGTACTCTAATAGAAGAACTAGAAGAGCTACCAGGAGTAGGAGAAGCACCAACTCCATTCAGTCTATGAGCTAATGCTTCCATCTTGCTGGCTAAAAGTGTCATAACGCCAACAAAGGCTTTGCTACCTCTATCAACTTTCCCATAAGAGCACCACCTGTTGCATCATCCACAGAATCCTAACTTACTAGTCTAGTCCATTGTAGAATATATAGATATGAAGATAATCAGGAACACCATAGGGAGGACATAGCCACTGAAGGTCTTTGAATCTCTTCCACATTTCATATAGAGACTCCCTATCTTGCTGCATGAAGAAAGTGATGTCCAACCTTAACTTTGCAGTTTTACTAGGAGGAAAGTACTTATTAAGAAAATCCTCGAAGAGAGCTCCCCAGGTGGAAAATGATTTGGGCTCCTCATTTAACAACCAGTCCTTGACTTTATCTGCCTATGAGAATGGAAAATGTCTAAGTCTGATAGCATCATTTGAGACTCCACTATACTTGATAGTGTCACATTTCTCCAAAAGATTGCGAATGTGTGCACTAGGTTCTCCAAAAGGCGATCAGAGGATAAATTTTGTCCCATAAAGTTGATGAAATCTTGATGCTGAAAGTTATTGGCTTTAATTGTCGGCCTCACAATGGAAGAATCAGCCTCAGTGGCTTTTACCATGACATAGTCACGAAGCATCATGATCTCCTCTAAACCTACCATTGCCTTTTTCTTCCTCCTTGCTTCCCCGCTTCACTTTTGTGCAGTTGCTTTGATGTCAAGCTTAAGAGGGACCGGGTTCTGATTACACTGACTTCTCCTATGCATACGAAGAAAAAACAACACCAAGTGTAATATAATGCCAAGCAAGAATAAAGAAAAACAATAAAAAGAAAAATAAAAGCCTAGTAATCCACTTTGATATTGAAAGGAATAAGTTCCTTAGTAACGATACGAGAAACTTGTTACAATTTAACCACAAGCACACCACTGTAGCCAGCAACATGCAAGTATGAGTTGATCCTACGAGAAACTTGCTTTCAATTTCCAAAACTACTTAAGCTACTCAATCTAGGAAAATCAAATTTGGAGGATTTCACTGATTAATTAAGAAAACAATAACTAAGAATGCGAATAAGGAATCAGAAGATTCAAACGCTTAGATTGGAATTAACAAGTACAATTATGCTAGCAAATCAATTTCTAACCCCGTAGAAATTATTCAACTGAGCAATCATAAATGGCTAGATTTATAATTAAGCCCATCTTCTTCCTCTTTCAAGGGTCGAAGACTAATCCTTAAACTATAACCCCTTATCTTAATGAGACTAAAAGTCGAAAGATTACACGATACACACTCAAATCTCACTTAAGATCCCAATTATTTCCATATTAAAACTCTAGTCATCTACTAAGTCATACTAGGGAAAGGTTTCATCTTTCAAAGTCCCCTAAACCCAGATAGAAAAAAATGTATGAACATTCTTTCATACAATTCATCGAACAGGTGGTAAGCACAGTAGAATTCAATAATGCATGGATGAAACAAGTAAGATTGGCTAATTAATAATTAATTAAGCATAATCGGCATGAATCCCACCCCAAAATGGGGAATTTAGCCATAAAACATGGTAACAACTACAAATGCAAATTTCGAAGCCCTAACCGTGATGCTAAGCCACAAAATTAAATGAGAAATAATAAAACAAGGGCTAAGAATAAACTTGGAATTGATTAATTGAAGGAATTAAGTAGAATTCTTAAATATAGAATAACAATCTCTAACACTGATCACTAATTCTAAGAAAATACTCTGAGAACTCTCTCTAATACAGGGTAAAAAAACTTGTTGACTTTGCTCCTAAAAGCATTGTATTTAAATAAAATTAGGTCGGGAAAGAAATAGGGATGCACAGGCGTGCAAAACTGCACAACTGCTTCTGCATGCTGTCTAGGTAGGAATATGCACAACCATGCAAATATGCACAACCTTTCGGGCAAATCTCAGGTTTTGCAGTTGATTAATATGCATGGTCATGCAAACATTCAGCTTTTCAGCTACTTTTAGTAATTTTACACAGTTGTGCACAGGTATGCGTGGCTACCCATGAAAATGCTTGGAACTTCATTATTCCAAACTTCAACGTTCTCGCCAACTCCTTGAAACTCTTACTTAGCCAAAACATCACTTCTTACTCATCTTTAAATCATTGACCGTGAATTCTCTCAAATTGGAACAAAAATACCTATGCAGAGGAAATCTTATCCAAATAAGATATTTATGAGCATGGAGGAGCAAATACGATCAAATTTCTCACTAAATCTAGAAAATATGTAAGAAAAAGTTGTAAAATCAAGGGGATAGCGTAGCTGAATTAGAGGTCTATTAGGGAGGGTTGAGGGCATCGGGGCCTTGCTTTTGAAATTTTCCTGTGTTTCCCCCACATTATTGTGTGGAAAATAATTTGCCTTATATTTACTGAACTTTCCTTCAAATTTCCCCCATATTCTTTTCTTCCTTTGTCCTTCCCTCCAAACATTGAAAAGTTTTTAATTCCCATCATTCTTCTTTCTAAAGCACTTTTCAAGGACTAAATTGAGCCTTAATCCCAATGTGAAAAAGGTGTCATTGACGATGTCCTATATATTTTTGTGTATGTTGCTTCATTGAGTGGGTTGACTTGGGTTTTGCTTTGCTCGGTTGTTCCTTTGAAGGGGCCGAGAGTATGAACCATCATGGAAAAAAACAACTAATATGGTCCATAAGGGATTCAAAATGTGAGATTATCTCGTATGAGGGAATTCATTGTCATTCTGTTACATTAATTTGATCTATGTAGGGTAGATGTAGTCTTGCATAATATGTTCCAAGTTCCACTACATCTCATAAGAAAATTCACAAAATATGTTGGACTTTTTCTGAGATTTTATCCCCTTAAACATGTATATCCTAAGTAGAATTGTTTGACTGCCACAAAAATGACAGAACCTAAGATGGGAGACAAAACGATATGGTTTATAATCATTCTTAAGGTGGTGTTGTTACCAATGCGAATATGTATACAATCTTAAGTTCTCACAAAAAATATACTAATTTGAGGCACGTTATTCCCTTCTGGACTTAACATATGAAATGTCTCTGAATCTTTTGACCCGACAACATGTTCAAAACTGGCCCGTACGTAAGACAACTCGTCCTCTGGATCATCATCATCGGAGGATGGCAAGACCCCAATGCCCATAGTGACCACCTTGAGAAGCTCCATGACATTCAAGTCTTCCTCTCTAGCCTCCCTCTTAACCCCAAGGCCAATTTTCTTCCCATTGCAAAACATGGTCCACCTAGGCTCCTCCAACAACTTTTTGTCAACATCCTCCCTCTTTTCACACTCAAGGGCAATTCTAACCATTCCAAGGCCCATCTCTTTTTGTAGCAGATATGTCAGTATAGGTAATTCCAACACCAATGTGGGCAAACTCTTGGTAGTCTCTTGGAAGGACAAGCTCACCTTACCTTTCTTATACCCAAATAGTGTGCCCGTGACCCGGCTCCGATTACTTTGTTGGAGGGATAATTGAGCCGTTGGAGCTATGATAGGCAATGATCGGATCATGGATTGCAAAGCTCTAATCGCCTTGGGTTTCCTATGGCGACGCTTGGTCTTCTTAAGAGAAGGTTGTTCTAGGGAAACACTAGGAAGTTCCAAAGGTTCAGGTAAACTTTTGGATGATTCGGACCTTGTATTTTTGGGTTTGCCCATAGCCAATGGCATCTTCTTTGTTTGCGTGGCTATGAACCTCAAATTATTGCAACCCGCAAGAGCCAACATTAGATTTTGAAAATTATTATAGAGTATGAGATAAAAGTTGCGTTGTAGTTTTGGATATGAAAAGACATGCATATATATCTTTATCATATTGTTAAAAATCTAGTAATTTACAACTCATTCTATTCGGTATGCAGCTTAACAAGCAAAGGAGTTTGTACAGTTATTTTACAAGAGCTTTTTTGTGTTTTTCCAGTTCTTTTTCATGGATATTTTCTTGCTCTTTTGCAGTTTCCGGTGTAATCTTAAAATTAATTTGGTGGATGGATGACACATCATTCGACGGTCAAAACAGGTAAAGCTTTTTTTCCATCATTACGTGTATGGCAAAAGCCCAAGTATAGTCACAGCTACAAAGTCGAAAGAAAATAAACACCAACCAAAATATAACACCAGAAGTTAAATCGTAGCGTCAGCACTGTTAATCCTTAATTCCTTGATTTTGTATAATAATCGAAATCAAATTACTGGTTTTTTCCTTCTTTCTTTGCCATCACGTCTACCAAAATTGCTGGTTGATATGGATGATAGATTAATTAGGAGACACATTAAATTATATTTAATCAACCACTAGTTATATGCTTCTATCAAGAACAAAACAAGACCAAAAATGAAGCAATATGAATGATATTTTAAAAAAAAAACTAGCTAATTTATTGCCCAAAGCAAGAGACAACGAAACATCAAATGCATCAGAATTTGAATGATTCAATGTGTTACTATGTCAAAATTATTTTGCATCAATACCATCAAGTACCATCCTTGGAAAGGGCTAGTTTGGATTTATCAGCTCGATTGTAGGATAATATTCAATTCTTTTACTACTCAAATTAGGTCTTGTATTTTGCTTGAAAAACAGAACAAAAATTAAGACATGTTTCGTAGTAATTTTAAGGGACTAAAACATCATAACAAAAACCATGACTTGTTTCTTTAAAAAATCTAAAAAAAGAAGCGTGTACTTAAGCAGGAGCTCGAGACTCACTCCCAACTCTTAAATTTAAGCGTCAATGTGTGTAAAATGTGTGGTTTGATGACATAATCATGGCGAAGCCAGTGGATATAATCTATACTATGCATAATAGAGATATACAAATAGAGAGAGAAGGAGGTTAATATCGTTCTAATTTTATCGGATGCCGGTGAAGAAATTCAAGCTAAGTGAACTAACTCCCTTCTATTGCCATAATTTCAACACTCATTCTCAAGCAAGAGATCACAAATTGAGGGTTTGCAAAATTCCTTCACCATATGTGCACCTATGGTAGAGCCAAAGGCACTTCATGGCCTCCTCAGAGATATGTGACAAACTGTTAAGAAGATGAAGGTCAAGCAAGTTGACCAAGGTTAAGCAAGTCGAGTGAGTCAGTTATGATGATGTCATTAGTGATGTCATTTCTCTATTTTCTCTTTTCTGGAAATGTGAAATAGGGTTGCGTAGGATTGGATCGGTTAGAACAACTTTTGGTATAAAGCCTGAAAGATGGTGTTGAGAGGTTACAATACAAAATGTCTCTCGCGCTTTCGGGTCTTTTTTTCTCTCCAGAGTTTGATGTCTCAAGCCTTCAAGCTCACATCAATGGCAGATCCTAGAGTTTACATACTATTAGAGCGGGTTGCTCGATCTTAATTTGCCACCGTTCCGGTTGACTAAAAATGTGTACGTGTTGGACTTAGTAGCCCACACATGAGAGGGCGTATTGGAGTGTGAAAGTGGGGTTTGTTCACATTGATAAAATATGGTTGCATTTGCAAAGGCGTTTTTTTTCCTTAAGTCCTAGATTAAGGAAGTATAAATTAATTCGAAATGTATACTCCCTGAAACAAAATGGAGCAAGTGGCGTCGATTGTTATACATCAGTGCGAGGGATCTGGAAAGAAATAGATGCTATGCCTCATCTTTCTGGAATCACTATGGTTGCAGCTCATATAACAACATTTGTAACTGCCTTAGCAAAGCAGCAAGAAAACATGAAGTTGTTTCAGTTGTTGAATGGTTTGGATGACGAGTACAAAGCTCAAAGAAGTCATACCTTGATACAGCGAGAAGAATTGCAAAAAGAGGCCCTGGAAGACACTAAACAAGCGCAGTTTTAGTCATCTGCTATGCTAATTAGCAGAGGAGACGAAAGGTGTGGTGCTTATGGTAAATAAGGCCATGCAAAAGAGAGATTGTTAGGTTTCTTGAAGCTTACAATGTATTTATTAATATGTTTGATGAAAAACAAAAAGGGATTAATCAGTTGGTATATTCATCATGTTATATTTAATTATCTTAACATTTACATTGTTTAAATATGTTATGATTCGAAGTGGATATTGACATTCTAATGCATATTGTTTAATTGATTGCCACAATATCTTGAGATGATATAGTATTCAAATTTGAATATGTGATCTTTATAATAGTATATTTTGTGATTAAAATTTGATTATGGGATTATGATTCTCTATATGTCAATATCATTAAAATTTTGCCTAATTATCATAACATCTTTTGAGCTTATATTTTGAAAGATTGTTCCTGCTAAAAATAAGTTTCTAGATAATCTAATTACAAGATCTTCGGCTAAAACCAAGCAAGTAGCTGTTGGAAAACAAGCTGATAAACGTCGACCAAAATTGCAGAATTCAAGGGCTTGAAAGACAGATTTCAAGACCTTGAAATGATATTGAAGATCATCGTTATTTTTTCAATGCAACGGTCACTTTCCTAACGATCTCTCAACCTCTCCAACATCATATATTTGCCTATAAATTGAGAGGCATTTTGTAAAACCCCGAAAATTCATGTTTGGGATAATTTATATTTAGTGTAGACTGAATTAGGATTTATGATTTAAATCAATCCAAGTCAATGCAAGATTTTGTTCTCGTTTCAAATCTTCTTATTTTGGGAAGGGAAGGAGGTCTAAATTTATTTAAAAATCTTAATCATCTTTTGAATAATTTTTTTTCCTCCCAAATCACCCTAACCCTACAAAATTAAAACTCCCTCCCTTCTTCCTAGCCGTCCCGCCTCTCCCCATCCGGTTTCTCTCTCTCCCTTTCTTCTCGCTCTCTCACGCTTCCCTCTCTCTCACTCATGCCCCCTTCCTCATTGCCGCCCCTCTACCGGCGCCATTACACACCGCCACTGCTACCTAGCACTACCAGGCTACCGCCATATTCTCCCCTCTTTATATTGGTGAGTGTGGGCACATGAGTTCTAAACCCTACTTCCATGCACCACGATGCATCAAGAACTAGGGTTTCACCATTTTTTTGTGATCTTCTCAACTCCAAGTACAAAGTTATAATTTTTCTAACACGAGTTTTAAAATTTCAGCCTCGGATTTTGGAGTAGGAAGGGATCCCACCATCTCTTTTTAAAAATCGAACCAAGGTAAGCATTATAGTGATGATTTGGTTTTGTTTGGATTAAATTTGTAATCTTTTGGTTGACTTGGATTGGTGGGGGGCTTAGAATCGATTGGATTAATGTGGGTAGTCGTTTGACCCGATGATGTGAAAATTGGGAATAAAAGACACCCTTTAGAGGAAGGGTTTTGGGGCAGAATATCACTGGGATGTGTCCAAAACGTCCCTCAACTTTAAAATTCTACCCATGACGTTGCATTGGTTCAAACATTGCAAAATTTTTATGGCAATTACACCACGAAGTCCTGAGAATTACGGCTTTTGAAACAAGGGAATCATATCTAAATTCAGAAGGTTATAGACCGATTACTGAGGAGTGTACAGATCTAGACAGTTAGTGATAGTATAGAAGTTTTGGAGAAATTGAACTAGTAGTTGGAAGATTTGGGGAAACACTGAGTATGGAAGTTGTAGGGGACGAGTTGACCTTTCCAAACGGGTAATACCTTCGAGCCTCGTTGTCGAGAACTCAAGTTATAGCCTCTAGAAGTTGGGCCTAGATTGTGGCCGGAACTGGAATCGAGGTTAGCTGTGATTCGGAATTTCTAAAGTTGTCTAAAAATCATAGAAAAATTATTCTAAGCTAGGGTTAGATTGGGGATGTGTCTTGTACAAATTTAGGGGCTTGTACAGGTGTTGTTCTGGTCCAGGTACAGATCATTAGGTCAGAGCTAGGAAATCGAACCCGTAAGATACGGATTACCAGGTAACAACAATGCCCTAACCCTTCCCCGAATATCCTTTGAAAAACGTGATCGGTGCGTATGTTTAAAGGTTGTTTTGAATGTATTTTGTGTTGATGGTCGGGGATTTTCCTAGGTGAATGTGAAATGAGGTATTTCCTGTGGTATATGTTGACAAGTTTTGCTAAATCAGTGAGTGCATGAGTTTGTGGGCTGATTGTGTTGCGAAAATAATGTGAAAATATTTTAGGACTAGAATGGATTGGGTTGGGATATGTATGTTGGTCAAAGATCAAGGTTAGCTATGAATGTGTAAATAAGTGGCTGAATGGGTGAGTCTCAGAAGTTATGTTCTTGTATTATTGAAACCCATTAGCCTTCCTCGAGTCAAGTGTATGCATGTGAGTGACCACGTACCTCTTTGTGGACAGACGTGGATCAGGTTAGCAGTAACCATTCATATTGACAGTAGGTCAGGGTATGGTTAAGTGATAACCGTCCAAGTTGATGTTAGGCCAGGTTAAGGTTAAGCAGCTGCGTTGAACCCAAGCATAGGACATGAGACCCGGTGGGGTCGCTTACCGTTGAGAACCTAAAATTGAATAAAAGGAACTTGGAATATTGCATGCTCCTACTGAGAATGTACAGGTATTGATCTACTTGTTGTCCCCCACCCCTAAAATGGTTTGAAAATGAATTTGTGTGTGTGTCTTGACTATTAGAGATATTAGTTATTGAGTTTATCTCATTTTTATAAAATATTTTGTTTTCAGGTAAGGTGCATGAGCATGGGGTTAGGGACTCAAATTAGTGGAAGGCCGTGATATGAGATTTGTTGAAATAATTCAGTTTCAGTTTAGACTTGTCCTAAAGATTGTCTTTCAGTTTGGACTTTGTTATACTGTGGTTAATACTCGAACTGATGTTATGATTTGAGAATGCATTTGCATTAATGTCTTGGTTGATACTCAGTCTGGTATTTCTAAGAAAAAAATACAACGGTAACACCCCACTTACGTTTTTTTTTCCCACTTCCATATAGGTTAATATTGGTATATAAAAGGATTAGAAATTAGGGGTGTTATAAAGTGGCATCAACGCCCAGGTTTACGAACCTGATAGTAACCCTTTTATAAGTTTGGGTAACATGTGGAGAGTGAGTGTAGGAATGGGCAAGGGTTGCATACATGTATATATAGTATTAAATGTATACATGCTTTATGTGAGAATGCATGTGTTATATGTAAATACTTTTGTATAGGAATAGAGGGTACCCAGCACTGTAATTGTGTGAGGGGCAATTGCCTTCATGAGCGATTAGCTAAGAGGCCTGGTCTGGTTTTGTGGGAGCATGTCCGACAGGTTGGAAGGATGATAGCTACATACTTGGAGGATGAACCTAATATCTGCCTGAGGTTCCAGGAGAACCAAGCCTTCTTCCTCCTTTTAACCCATAAGGGAGACCCAAAGTGGCGATACAGGGTTAATGAGTTACACCCCATAGCTCGGGAGTTTCGTTTGTGGGGGAGGTGCTGTTGGTTTGACCGGCAACCCCTGGGATGAGTTTGAATGAGTTGGTGGATCACTTAAGAGATGAGGGCCCCTATGACCAACCCCCTTCACCCACTGCTAGCCAGGAAGATACCCCACCCCTTGAGGATGACACATTTGAGGAGGAACCCACTGAGGAGGAGGGAGAGCCTATGGAAGAGGAGGACCCTGAAGAAGATACTAGCGAAGATAAAGAAGAACCTATGGAAGAGGAGATCCTAGAGAAGATAAGGAGGAATCTATACAAGAGGAGAACCCCGAGGAAGACCCCAGTAAGGACAAGGAGGAGGCCACTGAGGAAAGGGTAAGGCCTACTGAGGAGAACAACCTAACGGAGGAACCTGAGGTCAATGAAGATGAAGGGAAAGATTTGGTAGAAGAAAGAAGTGAGCCTGAGGTCAAGGTATCCCCATGGAGGCTAGGAAGGTGTGGTAGGATGTATAGGGGAATGTGCCCACTTGATGCTCCCAACCAGTAGGGGTTGGGCGTGCTAAGAAATTTGGCTAGTTTTCTTTCGTGTTATTGGATTCTTTGTTAGTTTACGCACAAACTCAGTTAATTGTTATGAACTCATTGGAATGAAATAAAATCTAGAATGCATTTTCTTCTCTGTTTTGAATATATGTTGCTGATTGTATATGAGTTGTGATTATGGTATTGCCTTCGGGGATTGTGAAGTGGTCTTACACCCGTAACTTGTGAGTAGAAATGATGATGTTGTGTACAAGTATAGAGCGCATAACTTCTCCTCAGAAAGGAAAGGACCCTATTTTGCTGACTTGCTATAAGTTAGCATAAAATTGTACTTCACGAATTACCTTTTAAATTGTGCCAAGCGTATAGAGCCTATTAATGCTTAGTGGAATGTGTTGCAAGAACTATCAGGATATGAACTGAACCAGGGTGTGTTACCTCCGGATGTCGAGAACTAATGACGAATCTCAAACTGGACCTCATGAATAGAATGTTTAAGCCTTACCTAGACAAGTTTGTAGTGGTATTCATAGATGATATACTGGTGTATTTGAAAATGCCAGAAGAGCGCACTGGCCACCTGAGGGAGGCTCTGGAGGTACCGAGGAGCAATGAGTTTTATGCGAAGCTAACCACATGTGAGTTCTAGCTGGGGAAGGTAGCCTTTTGGGGCACGTAGTGTCTAAAGAAGGGGTTTCGATAAACCCTCATAAAATAGAAGCTGTGATGCAGTGGCCTAGACCTAAGAACGTGACTGAAGTGAGATGTTTCCTAGGGTTAGCGAGCTATTACCGAAAGTTCGTCCAAAATTTTTCTAGGATTGCTACTCCACTTATTGATCTGATAAGGAAGACTACAAAGCACAAGTAGGCTGATAAGTGTGAGGAAGCCTTACAGAAGCTTAAGGAGATGTTGACTAGTGCACCAGTGTTAGCACTACTTAGAGAAGGGGAGCACTTCGTGGTGTATAGTGATGGAACTAGGAGCGGGGTAGGTTGCGTATTGGTGCAAGGGGGTCGAGTGATAGCTTACGCTTCCCGACAATTAAAGCCACATGAGCGAAACTACCCGACCTATGATCTTGAGCTAGCAGCGGTAGTATTTGCACTAAAAAAATAATAAATTTGGAGACATTACCTGTACGGAATACATTATGAGGTTTTTTCCAACCACCAAAGCCTAGAGTACCTTTTCTCACAAAAAGACCTCAATCTAAGGCAGATAAGGTAGTTGAAATTCCTGAAAGACTAATCAATTTCCAGTATCACCCAGGAAAAGCGAATGCGGTGGCTGATGCATTAAGTCGCCCACCATACCCATTACTGAATTATCTGTTGGAGTTACCCATTGACTTGTATGAGCAGTTCTGGAAGCTAGAGATCAATGTAGTTACCCCAGGAAACAACCTATGTTATATGCCATGGAGGCGCAACTAACCCTTATAGGGGAGATCCGTGCAGCACAGGCTACGGACCCACAACTGGAGCAGATTAGGGAAGAAATGTTGGGGGGTGGCACCTGGGTTTGTGATCCATGAAGATGGCACTATAAGGTTCTATAACCAGGTGTGTGTCCCAATAGTGGAAGAACTTCAGAAGAAGATTCGGGATGAGGGTCACAACACCTCACACTTTGTATACCCAAGAGGAAATAAGTTGTATAAGGATCTGAAGCAGACATCCTGGTGGTGCAACATGATGTAGGAGGTAGCCGACTATGTGGCGAAATGTTTGACTTATCAACGAGTGAAGATTGAACACCAACGGCCGGCGGGACTGCTGCAACTATTGGACATCCCTGAGTGGAAGTGGGATTCGGTATCCATGGATTTCATGGTAGGCTTACCTCTAACTCAGAGGAAGAATAATACAATCTGGGGAATAGTGGATAGACTCACTAAAACAGCACATTTCATAGCCACGAGGAATACCTGGACTCTGGACATGCTAGCCCGAACATATCTTAAGAAGATAGCTAAACTACACGGAGTGGCCAGCTCCATAGTGTCGAACCGAGACACTCGGTTTCAGTCGGGTTTTTGGCATAAGTTACAAGGGGCATTTGGGATGTTATTATGTTTCAATACTGCATTTCATCTGGCTACGGACGGCCAAACGGAGTGAACCATTTAGATACTGGAAGGCATACTGACATCTAGTGCCCTGGACTTCAAGAAGGCGTGGGACGAACAACTGGCATTAATCGAGTTCTCATACAACAACAGTTACCACTTAAGTATTGGGATGGCCCCGTATAAGGCGCTATATGGAAGAAGGTGCAGAACTTCGCTTTGCTTACAAGAAATCAGTGAGGCCCTGACCATTGGACCTGAGTTAATCCAAGTTTACCATTAGCGGGTGATTCGGGAACGAATGAGAGCTGCTTAGATTCGCCAGAAGAGTTACGCTAACCGAAGGCGTAAACCCATAGAATTTTAAGTGGGAGCTCAGGTGTTTCTTAAAGTATCCCCAACTAAGAGAATCGCAAGATTTGGTATGGTAGGAAAGCTTAGTCTAAGATACATTGGGCCATACCCAGTTATACAAAAAGTTGGGGAGTAGTGTATCGGTTGGAACTACCATCGGAGCTCTCGATGCTGCATAATGTATTTCACGTGTCACAGTTACAAAAGTACATCCCGAATCCTTCTCATGTAATCGAGCCAGCCCTGTACAGCTTCGAGCATACTTGTCGTATGAGGAATAACCTGCGCAAATCCTGGACCGGAGAGAGAAAGACCTCGATAGGAAAATAGTACCCTTAGTGAAGGTCCTCTGGGAAAATCACGAGATGTCGGAAGCAACCTAGGTACCAGAGCAGGAGATGCAAGCCAAATACCCCTAGTTGTTCTTATAATCAGGTGCATATGAAGTTTCGGGGACGAAACTTCCTTAAGGGGGTTAGTATGTAAAATCCCGAAAATTCATGTTTGGGACCATTTATATTTAGCATATATCGACTTAGGATTTATGATTTGAATCAATCCAAGTCACTGTAAGATTTTTTTTCTTTTCAAATATTTTTATTGCGGGAAGGGAAGGAGGTCTAAATTTATTTAAAAATCTTAATCAACTTTTGAATAATTTTTTTTTTCCTCCCAAAACACCCTAAGCCTACAAAATTAGAACTCCCTCCCCTTCTTCCTAGCTGTCCCCCACCCTCCCCCTATTCGGTTTCTCTCTCTCTCTTCCTTTCCTCTCGCTCTCTCTCACTTCCCTCTTTCTCAATCACGCCCTCTCCCTCCTTGCTGCCCCTCTGTCGGCGCAACCGCACATCGTGTTCTGCTGCCCAGCGCCACCAGGCTACTGCCGCATTGTCCCCTCTTTGGTTTGGTGAATATAGGTGCATGGGTTCTAAACCCTACCTCCATGCACCCCCATGCATCAAGGATTAGGGTTTCACCATTTTTTTTATGACCTTCTCAACTCCAAGTACTAAGTTATAATTTTTCTAACACGAGTTTTAAACTTTTAGCCTCGGATTTTGGAGTAGGAAGGGATTCCACCACCTCTTTTCAAAAATCAAACCAAGGTAAGCATTATAGTGATGATTTGGCTTTGTTTGGATTAAATTTGTAATCTTTTGGTTGACTTAGATTGGTGGGAAGCTTAGAATTGATTGGATGAATATGGCTAGTTGTGTGATTCGATGATGTGAAAATTGGGACTAAAAGAACACTTTATAGAGGTAGGGTTTTGGGGCAGAATATCACTGGGATGTGTCCAAAACATCCGTCGATTTTAAAATTCTACCCATAACGTTGTATTGGTTAAAAAATTACGAAAATTTATGACAGTTAGGGCAAGATGTAATGAGAATTGTGGATTTTGAATCAATGGAATCGGATCTGAATTGAGAAAGTTATGGACCGATTATTGAGGATTGTGCATATCTAGCCAGGCAATGACAGTATGGAATTTTTGGGGAAATTGACCTAGTAGTTGGCAGATTTGGGGAAACATTGAATATCGAACTTGTAGGGAACAAGTTGACCATTCCAGAATGGGTAAGACCTTCGAGTCTCGACATCGAGAACCAAGTTATGGCTTCTGGAAGTTGGGCCAAGATTCTAGCCGGAACTAAAATCAGGGTTAGTTACGATTTAGAATTTCTAAAGTTGTCTAAAAATCATAGAAAAATTATTCTAAGCTAGGGTTAGATTGGAGATACATCTTGTACAAATTCAGGGGCTAAGTAAGGGTGTTGTTCTGGTCCAAGTATGGATCACCAGGCCCGAGCTAGGAAACCGAGTCTGTAAGATACAGATTACCAGGTAACAACCATGCCTAACCCTTCCCCGAATATCCTTTGAAAAATGTGATCGATGAGTATGTTTCAAGGTTGTTTTGAATGTATTTTGTGTTGTGTTCAGGAGATTTTCCCAGGTAAATGTGAAATGAGGTCTTTCCTGTGCTATATGTTGAAACATTTTGCTAAATCGGTGAGTGCATGGGTTTGTGGGTTGATTGTGTTGCGAAAATAATGTGGAAATGTTTTGGGACTAGAATGGGTTGGGTTGGGATGTGTGTGTTGGTTAAAGATCAAGGTTTACTATGAATGTGTAAATAAATGGCTGAACGGGTGAGACTGAGAAGTTATGTTCTCATGTTATTGAAGGCCATTAGCTTTCCCCGGGTAAAGTGCATGCATGTGAAAGGCCATGTGCCTCCTTGTGGATGGACGTGGACCAGGTTAGTGGTAACTGTCCATATTGACAGTAAGCCAGGGTATGGCTAAGCGGTAGCCGTTCAAATTGACGGTAGGCCAGGTTAAGGTTAAGCGGCTGTGTTGAACCCAAGCGCAGACCATGAGACCCTGTAGGGTCGCTCACCCTTGAGAACCTGAAATTGAATAAAAGGAACTTGGAATATTGTATGCTCCTGCTGAGAATGTATAGGTGTTGATCTACTTGCTGTCCCCCACCCCTAAACTGGTTTGAAAATGAATTTGTGTACGAGTCTTGACTGTGAGGGGTGGTTATTATTGAGTTTATCTCATTTTTGTAAAATGTTTTATTTTCAGGTGAGGTGCACGAGCATGGGGTTGGGGACTTGTCTTAAAGATGGTGTTCCAGTTTGGACTTTGTTATAGCGTGGTTAATACTCAAACTGAGGTTATGGTTTGAGAATGTATTTGCATTGATGTCTTAGTTAATACTCAGCCTCGTATTTTCAAGAAGGAAATACAACAGTAACACCCCACTTAGGTTTTTTTTTTCCACTACCACGTAGGTTAATATTGGTAAATAAAAGGATTAGACATTCGAGGTGTTACACATTTTCCGTTGAAGAAGAAAACAAGGGATAGCACAAGCAGCAATACTCACTTACATACCTTGAGCTTTAAAAGAAGACATCAAGAGAGAACACAAGCAACAATACTCACTTGCATACCTTGAGTTTTAATTTGCTATTAATTCAATTAAGTTTTATTGTTCAAAGGTGTAATTAGGAGGGATCATAGAGTTGAAGGATCAACTCTACCAACCCTTGTTAAGAATGTCAACTTATGACTTGGCACTTAAAGTATCTGTACTCTAGAGTTGTGAAATTCTTCATAATAAAATTGGGTTAATCCTAGAGTTAGGAAACTCTAGGCGGGGACTAAGCCTGGTTGAGGCTAACAACGTTAAAAAAACACTCGTGTCTTGTCCATTTTTATATTTTCACTTTTTATTTCAATTATTTCATGACTTTGATCATCATCCTATTCACCCTTCTCTAAGTTAATTTAACTAGCCAAATCAGCCTACAGAGATATCAACAGGTCATAGGGTATCCAGACTGACACCCAATTAAGAACCAAGAAGTTTCCACAGAAATTAAAAGAGGGAGCAAAGGTGCAAAGCCCTACAACAGCAAGGACAATGTAGAATCCAAAACTGTAGCTTAGGGTGAAATTATCGCGACAAGGCAAGATGGAGGCAGCTTTAGCCTGACACAACAGCAAGTTGAAAAATTTCTCGGACTCCTTCCTCAGTTAAGAAAGCAAAAGGTTTTCTCAGACACAGATGACAAATTGGATCAAGGATTTGCAGGTAATGTTTTACGTGTTTGTGCATCAACTAGAAAAGAAGATTGGATACTTGATACAGGAGCTCCTGATCACATTTCACCTAATATAAAGAGCTTGCATTAGCCATATATATCTAGATACAAGTCATAAATCAATTTACCAAATGGAAACAAGGTTTAGATCACAGATGGAGGCAATGTTGAACTGCAAAATGGCCTAAAAATGAGTAGTGTTTTCAAAGTGCCTTCATTTATATACAAGTTGTTTTCTATGTCGAAATTGGTTAAGAAGAATGGCTGTCAAATGACATGCCATCCACAATATTGTGTGATAAAGGACTCACACACAAGGATCTTATAGAGGCTTGGTAGGGAAGGACTATATTTCATGATTGATGCACCTTTGGAGAAACCGGATAAAAAGTTGAAAGAATACAGTGGAGAAGGACCTACAATCAGAGGTATAGGTGTGAATAAGAGTGAGAATGCAGTGATCCATAGTGTATGTGAACCTAAGCATAACTAACTTTGTGGCATCATAGATTGGGATAGACTAAATTGAAGCATATTGATGTACTGCCTATTTTTTGAGTAATAAAGATGAGATTTGCATTACTTCTCCTATGGCCAAGTTTACAAAGCTTCTTGTCTCTACTAGACGAACTGAAACTAAAACATATATTTCTGCTTATACACATTGACATATGAGAACCTTGTAGGGTTGTGACAAGCAAAAACTTCAGGTTCTTTTTGGCTGCTGTCGATGACTTTAGCAAAGCAACATGGACTTTTTTGCTACAACATGAATCTCAATCCCTTGAAGTTTTAGAAATGTTTGTCAATTTTGTTCATACATAACTTAAGTACACAATTCGAGTAATAAGGTCTAAAAATGCTCTGGAACTCTTTAATACAAAAGGTATTATTCATTAAACATCATGTGTTGATAGGCATCAACAAAATGGTGTGGTAGAGAGAAAGCACAAACACGTGCTTGAAATTTCTAAAGCTCTTAGATTTCATGCAACTCTACCTCTGTCATTCTGGGAGACTGTATAGATTGTAGCTTACTTAATCAACATGCTACCTTTTTCTATGATAAATTTTTTTAAAAAAAAAAACTGCATATGAGGTGCTATCTGGAGGGGAAAAACCAAGCTACTCTCATCTGAGGGTGAATGGGTGTCTAGCCTTACTTACATTCCAAGTAGAACTACAGAAAAATTTGCTCCAAAGGGAGTTCCATGTGTTCTTGGGATATTCTGATACACAAAAAGGGTTACAGGTTGTTAAACGTGTTGACACATCAGGTGTTTATATCCAGATATGTGAAGTTTGTGGAGCATGTTTTTTGCATTCAACAAGGGACAAACCCATTATACATGATTCCTATTCGTACACCTAACTCACAACGTACTGTTTGGAATGATAATCTAGTGGAATATTTGTAGCAACATGAGCCACTAACTTCAGTTGAAGTGACTACACAAGTGCCTTCTATCATACCTACATCACACGACATAGCTTCTAATATGGTAAGTTCAAGAAGACAGTGTTCCACTTCTACAACTTCGCAGCAGATCGTGCAAGCTCCAGTAACAAGACTTAGGAAAAAACTAGTGTAGATAAAGAACCATGTGAGTTCTATTAGTAAGCAAAAACCAACATATTGTTTGTCTAATTATGTTACTTGTGAGCGCCTCCAACCTAAATATTAGGAATATCTAGCAGTCATGACCATTGCTAAAAAGGTCTTATCACTTTCTTCGAAACTGTCATAAAACCAAAACAGTGTGCAGCTATAAATTTAGAACTGCAAGCTTGGGAGGAAGTGGGACATGGGAAATTACTACCTTGCCACCCAGAAGGAAAACTATTGGCTGTAAATGGTTGTATAATACCAAGCACAAATCAAATGGGTTTGTTGAAAGATACAAGACAAGGCTTGCAGTTGGGAAACAGACAAAGACTTGGGATAGATTATCCTAAACTAAAGTCTGACGAAGGAGAAAAGGAGATCTTTAAGCTAGCAAAGGCTAGGAAAAGAAGAACACTATATTTGGGTAGTGTAAGGTGCATTAAAGATGAAGACGGGCTGCTAAAGATATTTCTATGGGCACCTTAATCGGGGGAGCATTGAAAATTCCCAATGTAATAAGTGAAATTGTTAGAAGGGGCAACATAACTCTACGTCCTACCATTGTATCACCAAAGAGCAGATTAACTAGGTATTATGGAAGCTGGTAAGGCAGTAAGCCAAATAGTATCCCTATGGAAATTCAAAAGTTTTCTGAATTTTGAAGAAAATTTTGACTGAAAATGGGTACATTTTGGCGGAAAATCGGCCAACTGACAGTAATTTTGATGGATTTTGTATCTGCCAAAAAATCATTGATCCAAATGGACTTTTCAACCAACCCGGTCAGAAATATTAACTAACAAATTTTAACCAACTGACATTTCGTCAAATCTTGACCCTCAGTTCATCAAAATATTTTTTGACAATATTTTGATGGACCGACAGTCCATCTAAACACTTTTTGACGGGCATTTTGATGGAAAAGCTAACCCGTCAAAACTTAGAAGATATTACGATTGTAGTGTACATGGAGCTATAATGACGGAGATTATTGACAAGGTCCGTCAAAATTTCCGTCACAATGAATGTTTTTAATTAAAAAAATCTAAAATGTTAAAATTTCAAATTTGAAATCTCAACATTTTACATTTATAGATTTTTAGTTTTTCCCTGTTTTTTCCTTATAACCGCTTCTCCTATCCAATATGTTTATTCTTTTTCTTTTCATGTTCACAAACTAAAGGCTACCCCAATTAGAAATTGAATTACCCTTTATTGACAAAACTACAACAAACCAAAATTTGAAGTTTTGGAATTTTATATTGGAAATTTTGGCATGAAGTATGAGTCATTTTATATGAATTTCCAGATCCAGAAATTCCTAATTTCAAAATATTGAATTGTAAAGTTTGAAATGTTGGGATCAAAAATATTTAAAGAATTTATATTAATTCTAAGATTCAAAAATTCCAAATTTTAATCTTGGAATTTAAAAATTGAAATTTTGAGATAGAAAATATGAAAAAAAAATTAACGAAATATTAGATCCAAAAAATCCAAATATTAAAATTTGAAATCTTGGGACATCGAGATGATGAAAAAACATTTATATGAAATTTTACATCCAAAATTTCTATGTTTTAAAATTTTGAACTTAAACTCTGAAGTTTTGGATTGAAAATTTTAAAAACAATTGTACAAATTTTTTAGATCCAGAAATTTCATATTTTGAGTTTGAAATTTTCATATCTAAAATATGAAAAAACAACATATATGAATTTTTACATTAGAAAATTTCAAAATTTAATCTTGTAATTTAAAATTTGAAATTTTGGGATAGAAAATATGAAAAAATTTGAATGAATTTTTAGATCAAAAAATTTCAAATTTTAAAATTTGAAATTCTGGGATCCAGAATATGGAAAAATTTATACTTAATTTTTATGTCTGCAAATTCTAAATTTTAAATTTCAGAATTTAAATTATGAAATTTTGGGATCAAAAATTAAAAAATTATACAAATTTTTAGATCCAAAAGTTCCATATTTTAAACTTGAAATTTCAGATATAAAGTATGAAAAAACAATTTCAAGTCTTTGAGTTTAAAATTTGAAAATTTGGGATCGAAAATGTGAATAGAAATTTATACAAAATTTTAAGTTCAAAATTTTCAAATTTTAAATCTTTGAATTTAAAATTTGAATTTTTGGGATCGAAAATATGAAATAAATTTATGCAAATTTTAAATCTAAAAGTTTTAAAGTGTAAATCTTGGAGTTTATGCGAACAAAAAAATAAACTTCTTGGATATGAAATTTTAGATCTGAGAACATACCACCAGAATATACCATTTAAACTTTCGTATCTGACTTGGCCCCCTTCAAAACCTCCCAATACAATGCTAATCTTCATGCTACTCATGTACATCCACTATTTTCCATCAATCTTCATGCAGCACCAGAGCGAGGGGCACTGATTACTGATATTTTGGAGTTTTGTTGTGGAGGTTTAAGGCTTCTCTCTCCCTCCTTGGTGTGTAAAGGAGTGGTTTTTAGGGTTTGTGTGATATGGGGGGGTGAGTTGGGGGAAAGGAGAGAGAGAGAGAGAGGACAAGAAGCAGCAAGAACAAGAGAAAGGATGGGGAGTTTGAGAAATTAATCACAAAAAGAAGGAGAGGTGCGTCACAAGTGAGAGAGCCAATTTAAATCTGGTAATAAAAAAAATTGTAAAAGAAGATTGTGACGGGTCCCGTCACAATCACTTAGCAGAAATTAAAATTTGCTAGTGATTTTGACGGGATCCGTCACAATTTATACATTATCATTTTATTTTGACAGACATTCCGTCAAAATTGCTCCCTATACTGTCACAATTTACATTGAGATTTGTGTGCACTGTATAGCTGTCAAAAAACTTGCATTTCCGTCAAAAATTCTGTCACATTTTTTGACGACTTAAAAGTCTGTCAAAAAAATCCGTCAAAA
>JACYFF010019584.1:12572130-12593944 GCA_017589665.1 Selenicereus undatus
CACATTTTTTGACGACTTAAAAGTCTGTCAAAAAAATCCGTCAAAATCGATCTTTAATCTTGCAGTATATATTTAGAACCGCAAAGATTTCCAGTGAACGGAGATTCAGTACAGTTATCCCTTTATATAAGAACAAGGGCAATATTCAGAATTACAATAACTATAGATGTATTAAACTGCTTACTCACACTATGAAGTTATGAGAGATGGTGATTGAGGGAAAGTTGAGGAATGAGACAATCTTGGAAAAGCAGTTTGGCTTTATGCTAGGTAGGTCACAAAGGCTATCCATCTTCTAAGAAGGCTCATGGAACCCTACAGGAATAGAACAAAGATCTCCACAAGTTGTTTATCGACTTAGAGAAAACTTATGAAACAGTACCTAGGGAAGTGTTATTGAGGTGCTCTGTGAGAGTGTTGTGGAGTTGCTTCGAGAAGAAAGACGTGCCAGTTATTAAACATATGTACAAAGAAGCAAGGTTAAGAATTAGAACCTTAGGAGGGGATACAAACAACTTTGCTATAGATATTGGACTCCATCAAGGATCGACACTTAACCATTTTTTGTTTACTACTATTATGGATGAGCTCACCAAAGGGATTCAAGACAAGGTACTATGACGTATGCTTTTAGCTAATGATATAATTTGTATCGATGAGACTAGGGATAGAGTTAACGACAAGGTTTCAAGTTGAGTAGGTGATAGACGAAATATTTAAAATGTGGATTCAGCAAAGGAGAAGGTGGCATTAAAGATGAGGTTTTCCATTAGAGTGTGGTCATACAAAGGGTTGAAAAGTTTAGATATCTGGGCTTGATCATTCAAGAAAAATGAGATATTTACAAGGACATTAACCAATGAATAAAGGTCGGATGCCAAAAGTAGAAGAATACTTCAAGGGTATTGTGTGATAAGAAGATCTCGCTAAGGCTGAAAGGGATAGTCTATCGTATGCTTGTTAGACTAGCTTTATTATATGGTGCATTGGCCAATCAAGAAGACTTAAATCCATAGATAGCCACTGATATGAAGATGATTCGTTGGATATGTGGGCACATGAGATTGGACAATGTTAGAAATATAATAATTAGAGACAAAGTAGGCGTGGCGTCCATATAGGATAAGATGAGAGAGGTTAGACTTAAATGGTTTGGTTATGTAAGGAGAAGGACTATGGATGCTCTAGTGAGGAGATGTGAAAGGATTTTCCTTCGAGAGTATAAAAGGGTTAAGGTAAACCTAAGAAGAGTTGAAATGACGTGATTGGGCACGATTTAAATAATCTAGGATTAATTGAGCACATAACTAAAGATTAAGGCTACGAAGGTCTCAAATTAAGGTTGCAGATCATAGGTAGCTAGATACTCCTCCATTCATAGCTCCTAAGGACATAGGAAATGTTGATGTGTGGGTACAACTCTTACTTATCGTGCATTCTCAGTAGTTTCGAATGCTAAGAATATTTTTGATCTTATTTATGTTTGTCATTATATAACTTAGTGATATTTCTTTTTCGTGTTGAACTTATCTTGATTATTTATATATTGATACTAGTTTTTGTTTTGTTTGTTCGTGCGTGCTTTTATAGCAAAAGATTTTCAACCCTATAATGTTTCTGTCAATTTTTTTTGCTAGTCTACTAAAATCGGCGTTTGTGCAAGCAACGCCCGCATGGGTAAGGACCCTTACAGTTGGATCTCGTTGGACCCCACATAAGTGGGACTCACACTAGGAGTTATTGTTGTTGCATTTGGGATATATTATCTAGAAATATTTGCTCTTGTTGCCAATATGATTACTATAAGGTCAATGCTATAGCAGCTATGAAAGGCAGGAAGGCATATCAAATGGAGGTCTCCAATGCATTTCTTCATAGTGAGCCGCATGAAGAAGTGTGTATGACACTGCCATTAGGATGCACTTTCTATGGAGCCAAAATTGCACCACATGAAAGAGAGAGTGTGATTCCTACTAGGGGAAATGAAGCAATATCTTGCAAGCTGCTAATTCCCTTTATGAACTAAAAAACAACCACCGAGGCGGTGGTTTTCTAAGCTATCTTTAGCCTTGTTGCAGTTTGGATTCAGGCAATCAAATGCTGCTTACTCATGTTTCTTCAAAAAGTCTCAGCAAGGTTATTTAGATTCTAGCCACATAGATTTATGTTGATGATATAGTGACGGTAAGGAACAATGAAATGATTATATAGGATCTTAAACATTTCTTACATTCTCAGTTTCATATGAAGGATCTAGATGAAGTAAGGTATTTCTTGGAGCTAGAGATTGCAAGGTCTTCACAAGGAACACTTGCTTGTCAAACTATGTTCTTGATCTATTGAAGGAGCTGAAAATGCAAAAATGTAAACCTCTCAAGTTGCCTCTAGATGTTAATATCAAGTTGCCAGCTGAAATGGGAACATCTCTCTCAAATTTAGATTAGTAGAGAAGACTCATTGGATAATTAATTTATTTGTCTATTACAAGACTTGACATTTTTTTTTTTTTGTAAGAAAGGTAAGCATACACTCTAGTTATCCCTTCTCTCAAGGGGTCTCCCTAGATTATCCTCATAGAGGACACGAGAAATGTCCCTATGCGGAACCACGTTCCACACCATTGTGGAACGAATTGATACACCATATTTTACTAGCCAGTCGGCCGCACCATTACCTTGCCCAAAAATATGAGTGATAATAATTTTGTTACAATGCTGGATAAAAGTGTGAATATCCTGAATCAGAACTTGGATTTCCCATGGTACTTGGATGTGTCCCTGAACCGCTTGGATAAGGATTTTGTTGTCCCCCTCGATATGAATATCTGTGAAGCCTGCTTGTAGTGCTGCTTTGATGCCATTTCTCATTGTCGTTGCTTCTGCTACCAACACGGACGTCCCTCCTAGATAAAAGGATGCCGCATGAATAAATCTCCCTTTCCATTTACGGATTATGAACCCTCCTCCTGCTCCTTGTAACGTTTTGGATCCATCAAAGTTGATTTTAATGGATCCTCCTTGAGGTTTTCTCCATGCGACCCAATGAGTCTTCTTATGGCGGCCACCTTCCTGGTTTGGAAATGGTGTATGGAGTGGGTTTGTGAGTTTGAGTCTAATACGCCATTCGGCGTTAGCTTTTTTGGCTCTTATTAAAGTGCTTTCTGGAATAGGTGTTTCACTCCGAAACACCATGTTATTTCTTGTTCTCCATATGCTCCAAATGAGCGAAACTTCTCTATCTATTCGAGTTGTCGAGGTCATAGTCCTAGCACTTGACAATCTTTGTAGAATGGTATTCTGTGTACCAATGACAAAACTATGGTCAATCCAGTTATGGGAGACTGCTAGTCTGCAACACTCATGTGAAAATTGACACTGAAAAAAGAGATGATCTACATCTTCCCTCTCAGAATGGCAAAAAGGACATTGAGGGTCAAGATTCATGCCTCGTTTACACAAGGTGTCCTTGGTAGGAAGCGATGCATGGCAAAGTTGCCATAAAAAGATTTTTAATTTTGGCATTACGTCAAGTTTTCAAATCCAACTATAATCCCATTTTGTTGGGTTATCAGGGTAAATACCATAAGCGGCCCAAGTCGCTGATTTCGTTGAGAATTCCCCATTACCGGATAAACCCCAACATACTGAGTCCGAAATAGGATGGTATGGGATAGGGACTGCGAGAACGAGCCGAAGACAAGCTTGGTCTAAAATTGGCTGGAGTGTGTCAATATTCCATTCTTTATTTTCTTTGATGAAGTTTGATACCTTAAGAGAGGTGTCAATAAGAGAGTGATCTGTAATATTGAGTAACTTGGCTAAACTATCATTAGCACACCAGTTATCGAGCCAGAAATTGATACTTAGTCCATTCCCAACTTTCCAGTGAACTCCTTTCCGGAATTGCTGTCGATTTTTGAGAATACATTTCCATGCCCATAAATCGGTTTTCCTTGGTTCAGTAGAGAAGAAGTTCTCGTCAATAGAATACTTCCCTCGCATTTGTTCTACCCAGAGACTTTCCCCATGAAACAATTTCCATGTTAATTTACTAATAAACGCACTATTAACTGCTTCCATTTTCCTGAGTCTAAGGCCTCCCGCCTGCTTTGGTCGACAGACCTTGTCCCACGATACCATAGGCAGGCCTTTACTGTCAATGTTTTTTTTCCAAAAAAAATCTCTACTAATCTTATCAATTAAACGATTAGTTTCTTTGGGCAGTTGGAAACACTGCATCGTTTGGGCAGGCATGGATTCAATATTAGCTTGGATTAGCGCTACTCGTCCTGCTTTGGAAACATAATTTGTTTTCCAATTCTGAAGTTTTGCAGCTGTTTTATTAACTAGTTCAGAAAATGTTTCTGTTTTTGGTCGACCTTTGAATACTGGGCAACCAAGGTAATTAAAAATCAATGAGACGGATCTTTTATCATGTGTTGTGGCATTCCTAGAGAAAGTTAGTGACGACTTATGGAAGTTAATGAGTTGTCCTGAACGGTGATAGAATATATTCAGGATCGAGTTAAGTTGTTGACACGATTCAAGATTAGTTCTACAAAATAGAAGACTGTCATCAGCAAACAGTAAACATGGAATCTTGGAGGCTCTTGGAGAGAGCTTAACTCCAATTCCACATTTCTTGTTGCCCATTACCTTTCAGAGAGCCCTTGTTAAAACCTCCATTTTTTAAATACGGGGACAAGGGGTCCCCTTGCCTAATGCCTCGTGAAGGTGAAAAGAACCCGCATACTTCATCATTGACGATAACGGAGTAAGAAACGGATGATATACAAGCTTTTATTAAGTCGATCCATTTGGGGTGAAAGCCAAATAAATGAAGTGTTCTAAATAAAAAATCTCATTCAACTCTATCATATGCCTTTTCCATATCGAGTTTGAGTGCTACTCAGGCTTTTTTCCCTTTCATTTTATTAAATTTGTTCATGATTTCATGCGTGAGTAATATATTATCATGGATGGAACGTTTCGGTACGAATGCACTTTGGACAGGGTCAATGATTTTTTCAAGAATCGGGCGCATACGATTAGCCATAATTTTGGAAATAATCTTGTAAATAGTGTTGCAAAGGCTAATTGGTCGAAAATGGCTAGTCGTTGTTGGGTTACTCACTTTTGGGATCAAGGCTATTAGCGTATGATTAATTTGCTTGAGGAGTTTTCCTTCCTCAAAAAAGGATCTTACCGCAGTGCAGACATCTTTGTTAACAACATGCCAGTAGTCTTGAAAGAAAGATGCACCAAAGCCATCAGGCCCTGGAGCTTTGAATTTATCCATTTGGAATACAACTTCTTTGATTTCGGAATCTTGGATGGACCGCAGTAGTGTGTCATTATCCACTGTGGACACTAAATTCAGCATTTCCATATCAATATTGGCTAAGCTTACTTGAGCTGTTTTAAATCTAGCAGTAAAATCATTAATGAACATTTGTTCAATTTGGACAGGCTCCTCAACCCACACTCCTGAGCTGTCTTTTAATTTCACAATTCTACTTCTTGTTTTTCTTGTTTTCATTGTCTGATGGAAAAAACGAGAATTTCTATCCCCGTTGACAAGTCATTCTTTTCTTGCCATTTTTTCCCAATATTTTTGGTTGAAAAGATGCATCTTTTCTCTTTGTTTAATTAGTCTGTAGTGCCAATTGTTCAACCTAGCACTATTCGGACATTGAATCAGTTTTTCCTCAACATGGAGGAGCTTATCTGCATTTCTTTCTAATTTGTTCTTAAAGTTTCCAAAAGTAGCCTTGCTCCAGGACTTGAGGTCTAGTTTGACCTTCTTTAATCATTGTGATAATCTATACATTGGAGTTCCTGGAACTCCCATTCTCCAATTCTTCTTGACTAAAATATGCACATCTTGATACTGAGCCCAAGAATGTTGGTACCTAAAATTAGTACCTCTCCAAAGCTGGTGTGCTGGAGCAGTATCTAAAAAAATAAAGGCATGATCAGAGCATGTGAATGGGCCATTAGTAACTAAGTAATCTGGAAATAATTGCGCACAATCTTCCCGAAATATTACTCTATCCAATTTTTCATAAATAAGTTGTCCTTTTAAGAATTTTTTCCAAGTGAAAATTCTTCCTTGAACATTCGCATCAATACTTCTAGTACTTGTCAAAAAATCATTAAATCGATGTGTTTTCTGAACCGCTAAAGGGGTTCCACGCAATTTTTCTGACGGGTGAAGCATTTCATTAAAGTCACCCATTATACATCATGGTAAGTTGACATTTAACTGTTTGAGGTGCTGCCAAAAAACGTCTTTGTCACGCTCCTGGGCAGGGGCATAAACTGCCGTTAATAGACAGAGCTTATTATTAACACTATCCTTTATGAGGCAGTGAGCAGCTCGACTTTCTTTCGCGAGGATTGACACCGCAATATTAATTGGGTTCCACAGACACCAAATCCCACCTCAATGATTATCTGTGGGAATCATGTCATAGTGAGAGAACCCTAAGTTTCTTATTATCACACCCACATGTTGGTCATTAACCATAGTTTCAAGATGAATAAGAATATCTAGCTTAATAGAATTAATAAATCCTATTTCAAGTTGTAATTGAGATTTTTTGGCTCCTTGGACATTCCAACAAACAATCTTCATACCGCTAAATAAAAATTGGCGCTTTGTTTCCAATATTGGCCTATTGATCCAAAGGATCGATTAAATGGTAACTGCTCTTTGCACACCAAAACGACTAGCTTCAGTTGTCTTGATGCCAGTCTTGGATCATCACAAAAACACCTGCTGCTGTTGTAAACAATTTCAATGATAATATTCTGGGACCATAATTGGTCATTCTGAAGCCTTAAAAGGCTGGGCCGTGGGAAACTTATACAAGGCGTTTCCACATTCTCTCATGATAGATACTTAAAAAATTCAAGCAAAAATTGCCAATAACATAAATCATTACATCCAAAATAGGTGCATTTCTGAACCAAACAATTACAACTAAACTGAATAATAACCACCAAAGTATTCTTATGAACGTACCCAAAAGGATTCCATGTATAAATCAATCGATAGCTACAAAACAAAGACGCAAATAATCCGAACAAATTGGTCAGTGGGCTGGCCTTGGGCCATAAGGAAGGATCCTTAAATCCTCTCACCATAAACAGACTCAAACCATATACTAAACATAACTCCTGCTTACAAAACCAAATGATCAAGCAAAGACTGCAAGCAGAGTTCATCTCAAATGCAAAGCTGGACAGGGTCATGGTACCCAATAGAATCGAACCAGGGACTATAATGAAGTATGTAGTGACTCGGTAACCATGAGAGATACAACTAAGAAAGCTAGAAGACACTATAGCCTTCTTATAAAGACAGAGTCTTGTACATAAAAGACTATGCGAATGAGCATACTATCCTTGTGCAAAGTATGACAGCACATTAAACCTTGGAGCAATGACTAGAACACTTAAAACAAAATGAATGGCGGACCCTGGTTTCCAAACAAAGACAAAGTACGTTGCTTGTGTGAGCTTCGGATGAGCTATTAAAATTGCTAAACTATAACGACGGGTCTCAAAAATTGCATACAAAGACAAAGTGCGCTGCTCAGGGCCACCATGGCACGCTTTCAGCTTTGCCGTTAATCCTCTTGCATTAGTCATCCACCTAATCAGTAACCCAGAATTAAGTAGGAACAAAAAAGCACACAAAAAAAAACAAAAATCATTGAACATAGATTGCTGTGGAGAGAGCCGACGGTTACACAGTCCAAACTGGCCATCACAGGCCCATTTGCACATGAACAAAGGAATGCTCAAATACTGAAAAAGAGTCTCAGGTAACAGCGCCTCACAGCTGATATCATCCTTGACTGAAATTATGCACAGGCCAAAGCCACTACTCTCAAGCCACCCATGGATGCAGATCCTGGCAGCATCGAGAGGCACCAAAGGCAGTAGAACATCGGCCCAGAACCCCGGCACAAGAACAGGGCAAAAAAAAAAGGACATAAGCCAAAATAAACCCAGGATTCTTCGTTGCTGCCTCCTCCTTGAAAGGGGTTGGCAAGCAACCCAAGCATGGCCACAGGCTAAAGACTATTTCCAAACCCAATTGTAGCCAAGTAATTTCATTACAACCAAGCAAGCGAAAATAGAAGCGAAAGTACAGAATCGGGATAGGACCCAACACAACCAACAACACAACAATCCCAGCGAAGATCGATAAACGCCTATCAACAAATGGAGCAAATATGTTCTAACAGCGACTTGGGTAATAATGCAAATAATCATATTGCTGCAGTTAAAGGGGCGAAATGGCCTGTAACAGGGCATAGACAGACATAAAGCCATACCATAGAAGACAGGCGACGCAGAGCCTAACTTCATTGGGCACCACTGACCAAATACAAACAAGGACGAGAAGAGGGATGAATGGGATACATAGCCAAACCAAGCCCACCCCAAGCAACAGCATAGCATACCAACCCACGAGCAATAGGACAAAATCATCCAGTAATGCAGATAAACAAGCAACACCACCAGGGCACAAAAACATACAATCGTCCAATTAAACATAAAGAAAGTCATAAGGATGGGAATGGGGTTGTGAAGTGCCAAAAGAAGACTGGAATCCATACCCTAAAGTATAGTTCGAATCAGGATTCGAAGGAACACCAAGACACTTACCTGATGCAAACGCCGAAAGAGAGGGGAAGAGAGACCAGATCTTACCATTTGCAGGCAGGAAAACCGTAGACACGAACAAAACACAATCAAGGAAATCAGGCAGACCATAATCAGCATCGACACTCACTGAAAGCGTTGTAACTCGCGATCTGGTGAAGTGCCACAGAGCTAGTTTCATGGTGGGGTTGTGGTCGCTGGTCGCGTGGGATGTGGACGGCGAACAATGAAGCGACGACAGGGGGAAGGGCTGGGGGGAACAGGGAATGCCAGGGAAGAAGAACAGGGGTCAGGGGGCCGTTTCATGGCAAAGTGAGGGATAGGGTTAGGGGGGACGCGAGACTCTCTCTCTCTCTCTTGCCATTCTCTCTCTAGAGTAAGTCTACTACAAGACTTGACATAAACTTTAGCGTGTAGCTCCTCAGCTAATTTATGCAACAACCTATATCGCATCTCAACCTCTGTTATCTGCCTATTACGACTTTGACTGCTCTGGTTATTCAAAGGGTAGAAAGTCTACTGCTAGCTACTGCATACTTCTTGATGACTCTATGAATACTAAAAAAGCAAGATGTGAGAGCTCGGTCCACTGCAAAGACTGAGTGTAGGGCCATGGTTGTAACTTGTTGTGGGATCACTTGGCTGTTGAGTTTGTTTAAGGACATGGCTTTGACTAACCTTGAGCCAGTCACCATATTTTGTCATAATCAGACTGTCTTATACATTGCAGCTAACCCTGTATTTCAGGAGCGTACAAAACACAGAGGTAGATTGCCACTATGTGACAGACAAGTTGGAAGCAGGATAGGCCAAGCCAGGATACACAACACCCAAGAATCAGCTTGTAGATTTTTTTTACCTTGATTGTTTGCGTTGATCAATATCACTAGTTCTTGAGCAACTGGGGCACCAACTTGAGGGGAGTGTTAAGAAGATGAAGGTCAAGCAAAGCAAGCTTATGGAGGTTAGGTAATTTGAGTGAAGTTAGTTATGGTGATGTCATTTCTCTATTTTTTATTTTTTGGAAATGTAATAATGCTGAGTTGGATTTAGTTGGTTAGAACAACTTCTTGTACAAAGCCTGAAAGCTGCTGTCGGCAGGTTCCACAATACAAAACATCTCTGACATTTTCAGATCATGTTCTCTCTCTGGATTTTGACACTCTCAAGCTCTATGTGTTTTGTAACAAGAATCACTACAAATCACTACATAGTTGATAGTAAATAGCGTCTGTGGCCTGACCAGAAAAACAAAAATCAAACCTGTTAACCTAATCACCCGTTGGTAAATGCAAAAATCTTGCTTTCTTGCTAGCATTCCCAGCCATCTTGTAGCGTTTACATCAAATTTCTCGGTAGCAAAATGTTAACCTTCCGATTTCAGGGCCCACAAATTGCATGTATGCATGAGGAACATGACATTTCATTTCATCCCTCCAACATGTACAGCTCTAAGTTACAGTATCATTGCCAACAACTTGCACATGTCTCTGCAAATTATGCATGCTTCCATTAGTTCCCTATATTATAAACTCGACGGAAAAATGTGTTACTCAAATTCAACTACAAGTGTTTGATATAGGTTTGTGCCACAAAAGAAGAGGGACCAAACAGGCCTAGTTATGTGGATGAAGTTACAGCCAACAAAACCCCTTCTTCCTCCCTGACAACTGTTCCACGTTAAAATTGAGCTTAAGCATTCAGAGGACCATGTATCATTGATCCAACTAAAATCCTGAGCTTCATTTGATGGAAATTTTGCAAGTCTTGTTTCAAAATGAAGTGTTGACTATCCATGAGGAACAGGAGTGACGCATAGGTGGTTGAGGTGAAATGAAGAGTGCAAGTAACATAAAACATCAAATATGCACGCAGAAAAGAATGGAGAGATCAAAATACATCAGTCTTCATGTCTTTGTTGTCTATGGGGAGAATCCCCTGATGAAGAACCTAAACCTAAACATTTGAGGAAAGCCTCTCTGGCAAGATGAAGAAAACGGCATGGGTGGTAGAAGCGTTCTGAGATTGGGTTGGGAGATAGATCCTCCACAGAAGAGCCATCCGTTTCAGAATAGCCCTCTGCGCCCTGCATTCTATTGCTTGTACCCGTAGCTATGCCTGTCCAGGCATCGTGATTTCCAGCAACCTGCTCCCTTTCTTTTGGCATTGGATCCTTTACACCATGTTATGAGTAAAATGGACACATATTCAGAAATCAGCAAATGAGAGAAGAATTCTCAAATGAAGACATAACTTTGTGAATTTGATCAACCAAGTAAAATATCATCAGCCATAAAATCATGATTGTTCATTCATCATTTGGTGTCTTCTTTTGGGGGGGGGGGGGGTGTCGCAAAATCTGGTTTGGTTGGAACAAGGAAAATCGGCAAAAGACACATTTGGGTTGCTTTTCCTCTGTTCCGTTTCCATTATCTCAAACCATCACCACAGGAGTCCCATCAATGGCAGTATGTGGCATCTCTTCACTTTGTAAAGAATTAAGTCATTACTATGCACCTAATACTCAACTCCATCATCAAGCCTTACATTGTATGAACCCTTGATATGTTTTGGAAGGAAAGATCATGACAAATTAGACTAAACAGCCTTCTGGACCAGAATATTCCAATTCCCTTCTCAAAAGAAGACGACAAAGAGCAAAGCCATGAGAACAGGATGATCCAGTAAAAAGAAGAAGCCAAAGTACAAGTAGACATTTATCATCTATCGCAATCGGGAAGAAGGGTGATAACTCCCCAAGAACTAGAATCTTCGTATTCCCCTTTCTCTCCTCCCTCTAGCAAATAATCAGCAATATTCCAGAATACACAACTTGGACGCATCTGGAAAAGGAGATGAAAGGAGGCCCAGATAGCGAAAGCCTCCACTTGAGACCCAGATACACCCCACTTTTCCACCTTCAAGTCCAAAGGAATTGAAAGGGAAAATGGTATCAATGTCACACTAAAATTCATAGTTTCACTCTCTCTGTGACTTGAAAATTTAGACAAATGCTGAATTGACTCAAATCATTGCACTTGACAAAGTTCAGCTTATCAGCAATGATCTATAAGATGCCATGGGTACATTACATTGCCAGAATAACTTACTCCACAGCAATTTTTTGCCCTGCTCAGTTGAATGTTCTCAGTAATCAAGCACCAAATCACATCCAAAAAGAAGTATGAAGAGGATGCCATAGTGATTGATTCCCAAAATTTGTTCTTTGCAGTAGTCAATTGCTTAAAATACCTATAGTGGAGTATAACTCACTCCAGAGGCTCATTAAACAAATCAATGTTCTTGATTTTCAGGTACCCACACAATAATTTAAATTCAAAGATGAAGAGTTTAGAAGAGACCGCAAAATCACTCGGATAGCCCCAAATTAGACTTGCCAGGAAACCAATCTCCCCCCCCCCCCCGAACCCAAAAAAAAAAGAAAAGAAAAAAGAAGACCAAGTCTCCCAATTTTCCTCCGCTGCAAAGAGATAAGCTACACGCAAAGAAAATTTAGATCAAAAGAAACAAATTTCCCACACAATTCAACCAAATTTTCTCATAAACAAAGACTGAATTGCACCAAAGGCAAAGAATACAAACAACTCAGTAACGAACTCCACTGATTTGGCAATTACTAGTATGAATTCTGGCTAAGGAGATGAAAATCATACCTGGGTCCTTGCAGAGCAGGTTGAAGGAGGCTCCAAATGCGTAGAAGCAGTAGAAGAGAGAGAATCGGAGGTGGGGGGAGAATCAAGAGCAAAGGAATCAAAATAAGTTAGCAATATGAGAAGGGTCAGAATGAAAGTCACCAAAATCTGGATCCATATTAGCCAGGGTATTCGATAGCTGTGTATTACCAGTTCATCCCCAAAACCAAACATTGTTAAGTTCTAATCTCCCCCTTCAAATCCCAGAAACAGTGAAGAAAAACAGAAGATTGATGAGAATAAATGAGAAAAGGGGAGACCAGGGTCTGGAGGGATTAATTGAAACAAAAAAAGAATTGTTCAAGAAAGAGCATTGGGATCAGAAACAGAAAAAAGAGTTGTTTTCTGAGCGATTTGCTAATCTGGAAACCCAGATGCAAATGATGATAAGCAACACGTAGAAACAGTTGCTCTGAAGGGTTGTCCAATCTCATTCAAACGTACGGCATAAAAAGAATTCAACAAATTTGCCCACCCAAGTTGCTCCCACGCTACATTTTTTGAAAATTATAACTAGTGAGAAATAGTTATACTTTAATGTTTATTTGTGCATTATTACAATTTTTATTTTATTTTTCTTAAAATAAAGTGAATGTGAATCATGAAGTTCGTACTGGTGATCCCTACAATCATCTTGTGATTGTGGGCTAGGTGGGGGTGGACAAGGAAGGAATAAGAGTGGCCAAATTCTAGTTCAAATTCATAAAGCAGCTTTTTAACATTTGCTATTCCATTGGTTTGTGTTCACATGGTCGTGTAACGGCTTTGTTAAATGAGGATAATATGGGTTCCTTTTAACCTACCACTTACATTTGGTTTACTTGTATTTGTAAATGGAAAGCACAATCAAGAGATTTAACAAGAAAAGAGATTAAGCTCCTGAATAGCCTGTGAAATGAATTCAAAAAGGAGTTCGGTTTAGTGGTAGATGATTATAATATATAGGATCAAATTTCTATCACCCTATATGTGTTATGTGAAGGCAATATAACGACTGGATAAGTAACTAAATTTGATTCATATTCAACATCTCTTGGGTACTTATTAGTTGTTACATATTGGAAATAGTAGTTAGCTTTTTAGCATGGGAGTGTTTGTTACATATTGGAAATAGGAATTGGCTTTTTAGTAATGTTTGGGAGCGTCTAACCTTTACAAAACGATGAAATAAACAGACCTTAAACATGACATGGTGTGAAGTATGAACCACTACCAAAAGGTTATTTTAAAGTTGAAACTAATTTTATGATCATTAAATATACTAAAAAAGGGTCGATGTAATCTCCATGTCATCCCCATCAAGGATTATTTAGATAAAATTTTAGGAAATAATACTACATAATTTATTTTTTTTATAAGAAAAAGGAATAATTCATTAATGAAAAGTCCTATGGTATATACAATGAATATCTACTAGCAAAAATAACTCTAAAACATCAAATTGAATCATTCTCTCCAGAAAGCTAATGGTAAATATACTATTGACCGGCTTTGAACTTGTGGCGGTATTTTGGCCATCAACCGCATTCTTCAACGTCAATGCGTCTTTTTTGAATATTCGCAAGCTATAGTACAACTTCATGGAGCATATGTTCAATTGACATGGTTGATTACATTTGAAAGGAATATCTTCATAGTAGAACCACCTGAAATTATATTATTGATTCATTCTTTAATCGAAAACGTAGATCTAATATAATAATTTTCAAACTTTACTCGACAAGCAACTCACTCTAAATTTCTAAATATATAATAAATTGTATAAATGCAATAACTCAAACTCACACTGACGGTGAGAACAACCAAACTCACACTAATGGTAAGAAAAATAAACAACCAAACTCTTACAAACTAGAGAGAACTTTCATTGAAAAGAGACAAAAATATTGGTAAATATCTTATAACTGAATAAAACTTCAAGAAGTACGAAGACTGAAACTTACCACCAGCAATTATGACTGATTGTAGTGCCTTATTGAAGTAGATGAAGGTTAAGATTTTCCGTAAGGAGGCTAGGGTTTTTGAATACTACATAAATTATATATATGCCCACAGCCCACCATTCACTCAAAAAAGCAGTATGTATCGAGGCATTGTGAACCACTAGGGGTTTTGACAATCAGTTATTAGTTGGTAACATATTTAGATTAACTATTCGCATTAACTAATTGCATTAATTACATTTACAAAAACTATTTACTGAAATCAATTACTTCTGAAAAACATGTTTGGTGAGATTCCTTTCTGCTCATATCTATGTTGAAATCAATTGTCTCTAAAAAATTTTGTATGGTGAATTCCCTTTTATCCATAAATTCTACCCGATCTTAGTGATATGTTCTTTATTATACCACCACCAAGTCAACGATGTTGTGACTTGCTGATTTGATGACATGCGGTAACCGGCGTACCAAGTGTAGATGGTTCTCTTTTTCCTTTGATTTTATCTATATCCTCACTAATAGATAGCTGGTTTTAATCATTCATTAAGATAGATAACTTGCCATATGTGAATTGTATACTTCACTTCGCTTTTCTAACACTATTATCCATATTTGATAAATAAGTTACCATGTTACCAAATGAGCGAGTAAAAGCATCATTGTTTCAGTGGGGGTATATTAGATAGAAATCACACCTAAAGTTTAGCAGATTGCTGCTCAAATCTGAACATCAAATTATTCACATATAGTACCTTCAAATCTATAATTATTAACAGTAATTGATACTTTAGTATCATCAAGTACAATCAGTAAATGAAGTGGCCCAAAAGTTTATAAAAATAATGACTTAGGGCACTGAAATTTTAAGGAATGAATAATTTGGACCATGTTTAGCAAACAATTGCTAGTTGTTAACTGTTAGATGTTTATATTAGTTGTTATTACTAGCTATTTGAATTAGTTGTTTGTATTGACTGTTTCAATTAGTTGTTTTTAGAGAATATGTTTGATAAAACAATCTGTTTCTAAAAAAGATGTTGGTAAAATCTTATTTATGTCCTTATCCATTAATCACTTTTTAAATGGCATGTGGTATATGTTTTTCTAACTTTTGGACAAATATGTCATTTTCACCAAAAGCTTCCGAAAATGCTAATGAGAATAGTCTTTTTAAAAAGAGTTTTTTTGGAGCCAAACAGCTATTGCAAATATGGATTGGAGTATTACCCGAACCCGAAAACGAAAAATTCAATCAAAAGCCACCCCATTTAAATGGGTAATGAAAATAGATTTTAAGTGCGTAGGGGTATGGGCATTACATTTGAAAATGGGTATGATTATGGGTATGAATTTTTAAAACTCGTACCCGATTTGCTAATAAAAGGCAACCAAACTTTGCTAAAATCCAAAATAAATGTTAGATATGAAACTCTAATTGTATAGTGTTTATTTATATAAAAAAAATAAAATATTTTTTTACAATTTTAACTTTTGTAAGATTATCTGGACATGAATTTTATAGTATCGCTTGAAATTGCTAATCAAATATAGCATGTATGCAAATATGGGTTGAATATAGGTGACATTTTGAGCACTCTATATATATTTGAATAAAACCCATAAACCCAAAAAATTCAATGGGTATGGTTATGGGTATAGCTATAACCATTCAAAGTCAGATGGGTATGGGCATGGGTATGGGTATGGGTATGGGTCTGAGTATAGCTCAATTCACCTCGAATCCGCCCCACGCTCATCCCTAATTATAAACAGCTATTTACTAAATACTCTTTTTTTGTTTGACTTTAGTCAAAACAACTAAAATTCTTCCAAATAGTCTTTTTTGCCCAAATAATTATTGTTACCAAACACTCCCTTAGTCCTTTTATTGACAAGAAGCTCTAGAAATTATGCATTGGCCCTAAAAAATGGGATACTTTAACCAATGTTACAATCTTTTTGTTTTTTCAAAAATTTATGTTGCTAATTGATGGGTTTTGGGTGTATTTTGGTACTGTAACGATTCTATTGTTATTATTATTATCAAAACTTAATTGAAGTTTTCATTCATACCAAATCTAAGATGCAAAACTTCTTATCAAACAAAACAAAAACTACAAAAAAAAACTATTTTGTGGTAAAAAATAATTTCTAAAAAATATCATTTCTAGTACTTCTTGTGAAGAAAAGAATTGGATTATTTATTCCTTAAATATCTCAAGATACTAAATTATTATCCTCACAAACTTTTCATCTATTAGATAGTTAATTTTCTTTTCAATATGAATTAAAATTTACTATATGATATAAAGCATATTTAGTTACTTGTTAGCAAATGAATTTTATTTATTATTTTTTGTAATTTTCTTTTCAATTTAACTTAAAAGTTAAGTACATTTGAGTCCCACAACTTTTTTTCATGATTTATTCAAACATAATTATTATTTATTTTAATTCTCATGAATCGAAATCATTATCAAATTTAAAATGTGTGTTATTTAAAGTTAATTCAATATAAATGATTATTTCAATCAATAATTGCAATACAAATATCGCAGGGTCTTTTTTTGAATGAATTTAAAGAGAAAGTTGGCATGCGATTAAGTAGAACTTTTATCCAATATCAAATGTCAATAACAATGCAGTCCTTATATCGTATAATTGAGAGTACATGTCGTACTGTCTAAGCAGGTTTGCAGTTTTAGCGAATAATATGATCAACATTTTAGTGAGCTAAATGATACGTTTAGTGAACAAACCAAACTCAGATCAATGCGTGGGCGCAGCTCATATCCACTCAATTGTACCATATAATTTTTCGTTGGTAATATGCATCCCTTGTGTTTCTTTTCTTTTTTTTAATTAGAGAGGGGTTTTGGCCTCATCATATGTTTCTTTTCTTTTTTTTTTCCGTGGGGGAGAATGAGAGGCATCATCATATAGCTAATTTTAAACGCTAGGTAGAATGTCACATAGGATCATCTTGCCAAGCTGGAGAGAGATATCACTTGATGAAATGTTAATTAGTTATACCTAAAAAAAGAGTCATCATTACATAATAAATACATAAAACAAAGAGTTCATTTAGATACTCTATGAAGGTCTAAAATAACATATCCTTAAATTTTTAGTGGACGGTTGTAAGTATCTCTAAACTTTAAAATTGAACCAAATACCTTTGGAATAAATAAAACACTTGTATTTCTTTACAATTATTAATGATGTGGCTTATAAAATAGCGATATGGCTTATAAAAAGGTGATGTGGCTTGAATTAAATGTGTACGACATGTTGAAATGTACAAAAAATTGAAAGTATATTGATACGGTATTTTTAGGAGGAAATCTTAGAATAAATATATGGATTCATTGCTAGATCCAACATAAGCGATTTTGAATCAAATTCAATTATCATATGATCAAATTGAGCAAATAATTTTTTTGCAATGATAATAGTGGTACTTTTCAAATAACAATTGCATATAATCATGACAAACTATTATATACCATAACTTAAATTTAATATAACTTAAATCTTACTTAAGCTGGAATCTTTTCAAGCTGAAATGAACATGATATGAAGTTAATTGGCATTCAACCCAATCATGTGAAATTTATTGAAACAAATTATTTTGATGTGCATAACATTGTTAGATGCAAGTTGATGTCTTCAATATGAATGTCTTTATCCATTAATCTCTTATCATACATATCAAGTTAATTTCAATCAATCTCAAGTTGCTATCAGGGCTTAAGTGTAAGTCAGATTAATTTACAATCAAAACATATGTAGACTTATTTCATGTTAGTCTACATGAATGAGGTCAATTGGAATTCAATCAAATATTAGTTCTAAAATTTTGGTACGAAATCCTAAATTGTTCGAGATTATTAATTAAGTACCGATTGATTTCTCTAGATGCCCAAAACTTTTTAAAAAATATTTATTCACCATATCGACCTTGGTATGCATGTGTTTGAGATAGTTTCTCTTAAAAAAACCATTTTAACTTATATATGTGGGCGATTAATTTAACCCATGCCACTAATTCAAAAAAGGAGAATTAAGCCAGGTCATCATTTTTATGGTTAACAAGCCATGTCATCAGTAAAATAATAAAAATAAATAATTTAATTGAGTTAAGGGGCATTTGTTTCAACTTTGAAGTTCAAGGGTATTTTCTTCCCTTAACTAAAAGTTCAAGAGCACAATATTTTTAACAATTGGAGAATTAATTGAAGGAACATTTAAAACTCTAGCTACTAAATAATTTTAGCAAGGAGAGTGTTTGGTGATCCTAAAACTTCAATTACATGCCAAGAGCTCTTAGCTCAAGTGGCATTGAGGTGACCTTCCAAGTTGGAGTGGGCATTGTGGGTTGGATCCATCCCTTTCCCCTGCCTATACAAGGCCCATTGGGTTACCCTCAAATAGGAGTCCAGTGGGTCGGTATGCTTACCTTTCATTAAAAAAAAATGACTTCATTTACATACAAACTATAGAGTTCTCTTTTGTTTCATGCAACTATAGAGTTCTCTTATGTTTCATACGCAACAATGGCTACATGTTATCACTGTTTTAAAAAAATACTAATGTTTCATGTAATAATATACAACAACAACTCCTCTCAGTATAGGTCCCGTTTTTACGAGGTTTGGAAAGATTCAGATGTAAGTAGCCTTATCTCTACAGACATGACATCCTATAGAGAGATCGATTCTAGTAAATCCTAATTACATAAAAATTTAGTAGTAAACTACAAAATATGCAATCACAAAATTTTAAGAAATTAATATGTGCTTCTAAAGTCAACATTATGACATTGATGGGCTCATGAAAAAATCTAAACAAACCTTGCATCTCTCTCTTTTTTGGAGAATCATCAATGATAATTATTTACCTTTACTCCCAAAAAAAAAAACAAAATGATAGCTGAAAAATAAGGGAGTAAATGCACACTTATTGTAATCCACATGAAGATATCATTAATGACTTGATTGAGGCTCAACCCATTTTTTTCCCTATTATTAGCAAACCAAATCCACTAGAGATCATGCATATAAAACGTCACCATACCTTCAAAGCTCAGCCTATTGAATGACGATTCATAGTAGGAGTTGAATTATGATACAACAACAACAACAACAACAACTCCCAGTATGGGTCCGGTTTTCGCAGGGTCTGGGGAAATCCAGATGTAGGTAGTCTTACCTCAACCGACATCTCTGCCCGTAGAGAAGCTGATTCCAAGCGACCCACAAAACAAGAATTTTGTGAAAACAATTGTAAAAGTAGGGTTAGAGAGAGAGAACCACTGGTATAGTAAAGCAGAGGGGGGAGGTACCATACATTAGTGGCGATAGACAAATAATGACCTCTCCAGAAGCAACTACTACCTGCAAACAACATAACAAACGCAAACCCGTAACAAAACCTACCCTACTACAACCGAAAGACACTGTGCCGACAATGCTCATCGATCTACAACCTTAATCCTATCCCTCCAGAGTCTCCTATCCTGAGTCATATCCTCCGTCAAACCTACAACTTTCAAGTCCCCTCATCCAAACTCTTCTTTGGTCGACCTATCCCTCTGTTACCGTCGGGGATGTTAATAGTCTCACATCTCGTTACTGGTGCGTGTGTATATTTGTGTGCAGATTTGTACATGTATATAGATATATATATATATATATATATATATATATATATATATATATATGTGTGTGTGTGTGTGTGTGTGTGTGTGTGTGTATATATATGTATATATATATACATATATATATATATATATATATATATATATATATATATATATATATACATGTTTGTATGTGTGTGTGTATGTGATGGAGATCTCTCCATGCCCTCTGATTAGAAAGAATCAAATCAATTAGTCCATGTTAATATGCTCGTTAAAGGTTGTATAATTCAACCAAATTTTGTTTTAGTTGTTCTATTGCAGGGCATAAGGTTCATTCCAGCACTGACCTGATTTTGTGAGCAATTTTCGACAAGCATCAACATGGTTTAAGTCTGATATTTTTGCATGGATTTCAAGTTCAAGATGTAAGCTTTCCAACAAGACAAGTTTCATCCAATTTGGAGTTCATTTGGTCGTCCAACTCAGCCAGAAACCAAGAGATGTCAAAACTGCCCAGCAATCCAGAATTAACCCGGTTTTGATTAAGTCATAACTTAAGCTATACTAATGCTTAAGTGAAGAATTTATACATTTTTGGAATCCTCAAGATGTGTAGTTTCGGGTCCAAGCATCAAATTTCAATCATACCCATAAGAGGATGAAGAAACAAGGTGTTTTTCCAAACCGGTCAGATTAGGCCCTAATCTGCGCGGTAAAATGTTTAAGCCTAATTACCATACTTAAACATGTCCAAACCTTGATTTCTTTGTGGGGGAGGGGTTTATACACATCCCAAAATAACCCCCTATGGCCTGAAAACCGAATTGCCATCACTTTTCATAAGCTTACAAAATGCTAGAAAAACCGGCCAGTTTTGTTCCTTGAACCCGGTTCACTAGACCGATTTATTTTTGCCCTCACCGGTGGGTTTCCTTCAACTTCAGCAGCTAGGCACGCCCCTCAAGGTTTGATACATGTCCCAAGGTGCCTTGGGCTAGTTACTACCTAGAGAAGAACAACCAATGAGAGCTAGATTGGTGGCAATGTGTTGCTTGCCTCCTATTGGCCAGCCGCAAAGTAATCTTCTAGAAGACGGCTGCAACTTGCATTCTCTAGTGAAAATCCCAGCATGTATTATAGCTAAGCATGGTGTGTAATGATGTATTAATAGCTTATACATAAAATAGATTTGTATTTTAATGTATTAGTTTAGGTTAAGAATGTTGTAAACTAGATTAGTACTATTCAGCTTGTATTAGTGCTCTAAACCTTTCCTAAGCATTAAGGAAGGTTAGGAGTGTACTTTTGCTTGTTCACTAGCTTGCCTTGGCTTCCTATTAAAGCATCCCCATGGCCTAGCTTGTAAGACAACTCCTTTTGAATGACAAAAATCATATTGAGAGCATTTGTGCTTTCTTCCTTCAAACCCTTACTTGTTTATCCTTAATTAGGCCAATTAAGGTGGTGATCAAGTGAGTCTTAACTAAGATTAAGTGGTGATATCTGTATCTTAATCAAGGTTAAGGGCCCTAAGCTTGAAGATTGGTGGTGTTTCTGTATCCAATCCTAAGGCTTAGTCCTATCCAATTCAGTGTTTATACTTAAGGTCTACAAGTGAGCTAAAGTGAGTTTGCTAGCTTTAATTTTAAGTTAGTAATTCTTATCTTTGATTCATCTTCCCATTCCACACATCCATAACCCTTCACAAATCCATTTCCATGCTTAAAACACCTTCAAAAGACCTAGCATCAAGCCAAACTACCAAACACCCCAAGCCGTGCCAAATTCTTCTCCACGGTTTTTACAAACCGAAAAGTGGCACGGTCAGCCCGTGCC
>JACYFF010019584.1:12608944-12638369 GCA_017589665.1 Selenicereus undatus
AATAAAAATTGATATATATACACACACACACACATACATACATACATACACATATGTATATGTATATGTATATGTACATATATATGTGTGTGTGTGTGTATATATATCAATTTTTATTCATTCAGAAAGACAAAGGAATGGTTTCAAAGATTTTCTAAGGCTAATATTTTGGTTTTGCTAAAATTTTAAATTTTTATGAAATTTTGAATTTTTTTTTTTGAATTAATTTTGAGAACATCTTGTCTATTTTTATTTTAATAAATTCTTTGGTAACAATTAATGATTTTTTCTGTTTGAAGCCTTTAGAGATATTAGAACAAGAATTGATGATGAATTTATAATTATTTGACGTTACTATTTAATTGTGTAGTTAGTTTTAGCACTTAGGAATTCCTGGTCGGTCAAAACAAGCACAATGGGAATGGTTATAGAAGCATCCAGTTTTTTCCAAATAATTTATATGAAAATGAAAATTAAATTTGAGGTTGTTATTCAATTTTAAAAAATTAGATTGAAAATTTTGTAAACGCAAACTTCACGCCTAAAATAAATTAGACAAGAAATTGAGTAATAATCTGAATTTTTATATTTATATCAAAGAATGGGTACAATATCTGTGTAACTATTACAAGAATAAGTACAATAAATCCTCTAATTCAATCTCCTTGAATAGTCTTGAATGAATTTGATCTTGAAAGAGGGCCACGTGGCTTAATCTCAATCAAGTTATAAGTTTGATCTCCAGTTTGTACTTGAAAGAGGGTCAGTTGACTTAAATCTTGATCAAGTTAATTGATTTGACTTCTTTTCAATGAACTTCAATGAATTTGATCTTGAGAGGTCTAAGAGGTTTTATCTCAATCAAGACGAGTTTTCTTTGATCTTCGATGGTAGACGACACGTGCTTTGATTGTGCTTATTGTCTTCCTTTAGAGAAATTAGCTCTTTGAATCTTCAGAATGTATTCGGAATGAATGAATCTTTCACCCTAAGTAGAAGGTAGTAGTGCTCTATTTATAGAGAATGAATCTCCTCCCCTTACTAGGATTTGCGACTTATTCACCTTCTTGGACCATTGATTAGGCCTTTGACTTGTTAGTCCATTTGACAGACGATTTAATCGTCACTTTGACTTTTAACTTGGTAGTCGTTTAAGTCATGACTTGGTACTTGGTAGTTGATGCGATCTAATTTATTTAAATAAATTAAATTAATTAAATGGGCTAATCTAAAATAATTAATTCATATTAATTTTTTGATGTGACACTTTTCATTATTTTTTTAGTGACTACAAATTGTCCCCTTGAGAGTTGACCGGATCCACGCCCTTGGAGCGTTAGATGCGGTCAAGTCTCAAACCTCTAAGTGCTAGCATGTTTGCTACTTGTATTACCGAGACCCATCTTCTTGGCTTGGTAAAGATTCTAATTGGCTGAAGTATCATCGTATTTCATGGCCAATGCGTTCAAATTTAGATAACATGCTTTACATGGGAAGAATTTCACATATATTGTAGTAATCATTCTTTTGGCAGGATGGATCAAATCTAAAATATCGCATATCTAGAATAGGAAATTAGGTCATGTACCTCCCTTTTCTTAACGCTTTATCAAATGATTTCCTATAAATATTCACGCAGTTGTCAATGAGTCTTTAATCTAATACAAGCTATTATATATGTTGAGCATGCCAGGAGCCCTTGCGTATTTCTTTGGCGCAAATTGAAACAATTGTGATAGAATTTTTCTTTCTTTTTTCCCCCCATTGAATTGGTGCCTTGGTCGTGCCATGGACCGGCTTAATCCAAACTTCATGCTCTTGGCATTTACGAGTTGCAAGAGGAGACTTATCTCTCTGAGAAGTATCCCTATGAGACGACGGCAATTGCTTGCAATGCACCTACCAGAACAACACCTTGAAGAACTTTTGTTGTTAATGGTTTCCTCCCTAGGAGAATGAGAATTGGCTGCTTCTTCTTTTTCTTCTTTTTTTTTTGGTTTTTTGTTTGCCTTTCTCTTTTTTTTTTCCTTTTTTTTGTCCCCTTTCTTTGTGTGCAGGTTCGTAATTCAAGTTGGTGGCAACATTTCGATTTTTTTTTTGATTGAAGAAATTGCTTATTATTATGATTTGCGGTAAGATGTACATCACTAATTAATAATATTTGAATCTCTTGATCTTGTGGATTCTCTTTCAAGATAAAATTGTCTTGATTGTCAATCGAGCTTTGAATGTCTCACTTATTTTGGTACATCAACGGGTTGATCTTGAATTTTCCTAAGGTGAAGTTCGTCAAGGCGAAAATTCTCCAAAGACGAAAAATTCTCCAAAAAGAGATTTGACTTGATGTCGGTTCACTTTTGAATGTCTAACTCTTTTGGGTACATTAACGAGTTAACCTTGAATCCGCCTAAATTGAAAATCCTCCAAAAGACGAGAATCCTCCAAAGGCGAATTTGGCTTGATTATCGGTAAACCTTTGAATGTATAACCCTTTTGGATACATCAATAGGTTAACCTTGAATCCTTCTAAGTTGAAAATCCTCCAAAGATAAAAATTCTCCAACGACGAATTTGACTTGATTATCGTTTAACCTTTGAAAGTCTGACCTTTTTGGGTATATCAACGGGTTAACCTTAAATCCTGCTAAGGCGCAAATCCTCCAAAGGCGAATTTGATTTGATTATCGGTTAACCATTGAATGTCTTAACCCTTTTGAATACATCAACAGGTTAACCTTGAAACCTCATAAAGTGAACTTCCTCAAAAGGCGAAAATCCTCCAAAAGCGAATTTGACTTGATTATCAGTTAACATTTGAATGTCTGACTCTTTTGGGTACATCAACAGTTTAACCTTGATCCTCCTAAGTTGAACTTCCTCAAAGGTGAAAATCCTCCAAATGTGAATTTGACTTGATTATCATTTAATCTTTGAATTCTCAAAGAAGATGAGCATCGCCTATGTGACCAATTTGCACATGTCAAGCAAGTATATATATTTTTTTTCATACTTTTGCAGGTTTGCCATTTGAAATGTCAGATGCTTAAAGCTTTGGACTAAATGGATCATTTTCTCCATGACTTGCCACAAGCAATATGAAAGGGTTTTTTTTTCTTTCTTGAATAGGTCTGCCTCAAGTGACTTTACCTATTTTTCTCACCCTTGGATGGCTTGCCCGTGCGAGTTCACCTCCGATAACTTTCCCTATCATAAATATGGAGGTCACGTTGTTGTTGTCGCCAACTTGAAGGAGGGGTGCGTATGTCAACAACATGAAGGAGGAGGTTATAGCGTTGTTTCTACCAACTTGAGGGAAGAGCCCTGTTTTGCCAGCATGAGGGAGGAGGTTATGGGGCCGTTTCTACCAACTTGAGGCCTGCGTTGCCAACATGAAGGAGGAGGTTATGGTGCCGTCGCTACCAACTTGAAGGAAAAGGCTTGCATTGTCGTTGATGCTAACTCAAAAGAGGATTTGGACATCTTGAACAAGGAGGCTCTAGCGCTATAATCACCAAGTCAAAGGAAGAGATATATGTCATCGTTGCCCCCACTTTGAATAAGTCCTAAGAATCTACAATACTTTTGTGACAATTTAAAGTCTGCCTACATGACATAAGATCGATTTTGTTCAATGACTTGGGAATCAGTAACTCTAATGATTTGGGAGTCTTAAACTTTGAAGACTCAAGAGTCCTTTTAGTGACTTGGGATTCAATGATATGGTTGACTTAGGAGTCTTAAACTTTAAAGACTTGAGAGTCTTTAAGTTTGATTGCTTGAAGCTTAGAGTTTTTTTGATTTTAGAGTCTAGAACTTTGATGGGTTAATAGTCTTTAAATTTTGCTATTTTAAAAGACTTGAACTTTGAGTTAGTAATTTTATTGACTTAGGAGTATTGAAGAGACAACTTTGGAGTATCAAAAGATCGGCTTAGAAGTCCACGAGATTTGGTGACTTGAGAGTCTACTACTTGGGAGTTTTCGCAATTTGATTACTTAGGAGTCTTGAATTTTATTAACATGCTAGTCTCTTATTTTGGTGTCTTTGACTTTGAAGACTTGGAAGTCTTTATCTTTGGTGACTTGGTGTTTTTAATTTCGATGATTTGAGAGTCTTGAACTTGGAAGACTAAGCTATCTATAATTTTCATGACTTGAGGGTCTTTGTCTTCAATGACTTGTGAGTCTTTAATTTCAATTACTTAAGAGTCTTGAACTTGGGAGACTTAGCTGTCTTTAATGTTGATGACCTGAGAGTCTTTATCTTTGATGAATTGTGAGTTGTTAAATTTACTTCAAAGTTTGTAATTTTGTTGACTTGATAATCTTTAAATGACTTGTAAGTCTTTGATTTTGATGGCTTGAGCATAATGCGGATGACTTAATAGTCTGTGTTGACTTGAGAGTCTAAAAGCTTGGACTTAGAAATCTTAAGGGTGACTTGAGACTCAAAATTATTTTGTGACTTGAAAGTCTTCATTCTAAATGCTGAATTTGGGTTGCTCCTCTTGCAAAGCATTTTCCTATATGATCTTAGTAGATGATTAATCAGATTCTTCGGTGTCTTCTTCGTCTAATGTGATATTTCCTTCCTTAGCAAGGTGTAGGACTTGTCCCCTGAATACCTTGCACATCTCTATAGGATGACTGATGATCATGTGATACTTACAATATTTGGGATCCTTAGTTGTTCCAATTTCTTCAGGACACCTTGACTCTGGGAGTTCTATAAGTCCTTTCTTGAGAAGTTTGTGAAGAATTTTTGGCGCATTAGACTCAGAATAAAGACATTCATTCTCTTCATAGCCTCTAAATATGGAGCCTTTACTTCTTGACGATGTCACTGATTCATCGTCATCGAAGCGTCTTCCATAATAGCCGACTGTAAGCTCCATATCATGAACTTGTGTTGCTAATTCTTAGAAAGTCTTGAGCTTGTTTACATGCAAAGCGTATAAGATATTCCACTTCACTCCTTGAGCACACATCTCAACAACAGAAGATTCTGGCAAGTGATCCTTGCACTTTAAAGAGAGGGCACACCAACAGTTGATATAATCTATGACTGACTCTTCATCCGCTTGCCTAGTGTTAGTCAACTCACATATGCTGACCATGCGGCGTGTGCAATAGAAGTGATTCAAGAATTCATTTTTCATTTCCCCCCTAGCTATCAATGGATGCAAAGTCAAGGTTTGCGCACCAGTCAAATGCAAGACCTTTAAGAGATCGCACGAATTGCTTCACTAAGAGGTCGCCACTTGTGCCAGCGTTATTCCAAGTCTTGATGAAGTGCACTATATGCTGCTTCGGGTTCCCTTTGCCATCAAATTGATGAAATTTTGGAGGTTGGAATCCCTGAGGCATCCGCAATGCGTCAATCCTTTTCGTATAAGGCTCGTTGTAATGATGAGTTCTGTGAGAACCTCCTTCTAGATGGGCCTTTACCGCATTTGCTATCAAGTTTTGAATTTGCTCAATTGACATTGAATTCAAGGTTGAGTCCTTATTTGGATTGGGTTCATCGTCAGACTCCTTGCTGCGATAGGACTCTTTGCCAGAATCTTCACCGCTTGAGCCTATTTTTAAGGCTTCACATGACCGCTTTTCCAGCTTCTTTTTCAAATAAGAGATTTGCTTATTTTGACGCTTAATTTGAGCATCCTTTTCTTCGCTCTCCTTAAAGATTCTTTCCTGAGTTTCCTTCATATTTGCCAATTCTTCCTCCAAGTTGATAGTCTCTATCACCATGACTGACATGAAGATAGTGTCAGAGGATTCAACCTCAACTTGTGAGAACAGTAAATCCCTTGGAAATGTTGGTGAAGAATCTAACAAAGTCTTCCCTATATTAAAGACAACAAGAGATTTTAGCTTCAGATTAGGGAGAAATGCAGTTTGATTGACTCCATCAGCAAGCAAGTTGGAACAAAATTTTTGAATTTTGTGTGACTGCAAAATTGGAGTTACAACTTGTTGTTTTGGGATGATGGAGACGGTAACTTTGATCATGCTCCTAGTCATCACTCTGGTGCTTCAATTGCCAGATGCAATACTAACCTTTGTGAATCCTTCAAATGTAGATCCGATAGCTCCATTCTTCGAAGATTGAAGGATGGCATTTTCGGGAGCCATTTCTTCTTCAAAGGAGTGTAGAACTTGTTTGCTTGGAGAAAGAGATGAGAGGCAGAGGAGTCCCACCGTGTGTAAAAAATTTGTCAACGCAAATTTCGCTCCTAAAATAAATTAGACAAGAAATTGAGTAACAAATTAAATTTTTATATTTATATGAAAGAATAGGTACAATATCTGTATAACTGTCACAAGAACAAGTGTAATAAATCCTCTGATTCAATCTCCTTGAATAGTCTTGAATGAATTTGATCTTGAAAGAGGGCCACGTGGCTTAATCTCAATTAAGATATGAGTTTGATCTCCAATTTGTACTTGAAAGAGGGTCGGTTGACTTGAATCTCGATCAAGTTGATTGATTTGACTCCCTTTGAATGAATTTCAATGAATTTAATCTTGAGAGAGGGTCTAAGAGGCTTGATCTCAATCAAGACGAGTTTTCTTTAATCTTCGATGGTAGATGACACATGCTTTGATGGTGCTTGTTGTCTTCCTTTAGAGAAATTAGCCATTTAAATCTTCAGAATGCCTTCGAAGTAAATGAATCTTCCACCTTGAGTAGAAGGTAGTAGTGCTCTGTTTATAGGGAATGAATCCCTTACCTTACTAGGGTTTACGACTTATTCGCCTTCTTGGCCGTTGATTGGACCTTTGACTTGTTAGTCTATTTGACTGATGATTAAATAATCAATTTGACCTTTGACTTGTTAGTCTATTTGACTTATGATTAAATAATCAATTTGATCTTTGACTTGATAGTCGTTTGAGTCATGACTTAGTAGTCGATTCGACTCAATTTATTTAAATAAGTTAAATTAATTAAATGGGCTAACGCAAAATAATTAATTTATATTAATTTTCTGATGTGGCACTTTTCATTATTTTTTTCGTGCCTAAAAATTTAATATGTATTCTTTTTCTTTGTTTTTTGTAAAATGATAAATGTATTGCTGCAAGACACTTATTAAGTGTCTCATTTAAACTTAAAAGTTGTTTTATCATGTATTAAATTTGAAAAAAATGATATCATTAAATAGTGGAATGATGTTATAACTTCGAAATTATGTACAATCATCTTTATCATTACTTTTTTGCAATGAGCAAATTACGCGTACCATGTACCTTCATGGATGAGGTTTATCTGATTAGGGTATCACTTTATATCTACTGACATAGCCGATGAATCCGAGGGCCTTACAATTCATAATCAAGTCTAAATATTGAAAATGATGTGATTTTAAATTATTTAACATGTTAATTTTGGCCAAGCTAAACTACTTAAGATGTATCTTGTTACAAGATATATATCATTAACCTTTTTTTGGGGTCAGATATTCATAAAAACATTAAGAAGAAATGAAAAGGCATTGTCAATTTCATAAGTAATTTTGTTTCCTTGATCACTTTTGTGAGTGATACCTAATTATTAGTTAATGACTAATAATTTAATGGTATATAATATCATTTTTCTTTTCATAGTAGTAATTACAACGTTTTTTTGGTTTTAAATCATTCATTTCACCGGAGTCAAGCTACTGTTGCCCTAATAGGGGATATAACTGTTCCATCATAAATTTTTTCCATCCATAAAAATCAAACATGAGACCTAAGACTGAAATCCAAGACCTCCTTGAGGAGAGCAAGTGACAAACTACTTGAGCCAACCTATATTGGTATTATCAATTACATGCAATGTGAAAACTACATCTTAGCCTACTTCATTAGTAGCCACTTCGCCAAGCATACTACCAGAGATGTGTCACTTGTTAAGTGCACATGAAAGTACTCGGTTTCAAATATCTTAGCCTACTTCATTAGTAACCTCTTCCTTCATTTTATAAAAAATATCAAAGTCTAACCGATCCAGGACAATCAGCCAAGGGATATTGTCCAATGCGAAAAATTATGCTGAGAACTTTATATTTTTAGGGCATCCAAAAAATTGAAGTACTGAAAATGTCACACGTACATTACTTGTAATAACTCATAAGTAGGGGTGGACAATGGATTGAGCTGAGTTGGACTAGGCCAGCCCATTAATTAAACGGACCGGGTTGGGTCCAGCATATTTGTTAATGGGCCGGCCTGAGTTATGGGCCAAATGAACTCGACCCACCCATGACACGTCCATTATCACCTAATGAGTGTTTTTGGTGAGTTATTTTTTCAACTAATGTCTTTATAATTTTCCAACCAAATTAAATAGTCTAAATTCAAAGTTAGAAAATACACAACCAAACTAATAAACGGGTCAGGTCAAGTTGGCCCATGGGTGGCCCGCTTTGGGCCTATTTAAAAACATAACAAACATGTGCAAAACAACAGTGTATAATAATTATTGTTTTGTACAAAGTATTAGTAATAAGTTTAACTAATTGGAACATGTAAACTAGTACGTCAATTAGGTTGAAAAAAATAATAGGTCACTAAACGGGGCCGTTTATGCCATTGGCTAGCCCAGTCCGGCCCGTTAATATACCTTAATGAGCAGACACATTATTGATCCAGTCTATTATTAACCCTGTTCTATATAGATCAATCACTTAACCCAATAAATATTCAATCTGTTGTCCATCCCAACTCATAAGTAATACCCCCTACTATCCACTGAAACATAATTTGCCTTAGACCTTTACGTCATAAGAAAACAAACCCGCATGGGCCAAATACATTACAAGTTTGCATCAAACAGGCACTAATATAAAGTGGAATGAAAAGAAAATGAAAAGGGACACTGTATATGACAAAAGGCCGACAAGTACCATCAACTTCAGAAAAAGAGGACATCACTACTTTTCCAAGACTTGTCACGTTAAATAATTGAAACAATGGCAGCAAATTCTAGAAAATGAGTGCAGAGAAAAGGAAAAAGAGAAAGAAGAAGATAGGAAGAATATACAGAATCAAAGCCACGGGAGATATCTACTACATCTAGTTTGAGAGGATGTCTCTTCAGCAGGCAATAAAGGCCTCACTCATGAGGTGGTTAAGCTTCGGTAGTTGTTGTTCATCAAATACCACTGCAAAGGGAATAAATTCAGATCCACCTTCTGAAGACATGAAGGTGACTTTATGTCAGCATTCTTTTGATTACTTGTTCCTTCTAAACCTTATTTATCATAAATACAAGTGTAGTTATCCGCATGTGAATAGGCACCTCAACTTCTGTACATGGTATCAGAGCTCTAAAAAATACACATATGAGTTCAAATCTGACCCCATTTACTGTTGCAAGTAGACTATTATCCATGTATACAAAAAACATTATTCTATATTACACAAACACCTTTGCATAGCCACTTCCTAAAAATGTTGGAAGGTCAATTTTGGGGGAAATTTTCATTTTTGATTGCTAAAGTGTCCTCTACTTCTTCCTTATAGGCATAATGAAATCAGTTTCCCTACAATTTGAAGGCAAAGTCACTACATCTTACCTCTTCTTCCAATATCCCATTTCAATTGGAGTCGAATTTAGATACACGCATGCACATTTAGATCGAGTTGCGTATATGCCTTTTTGGTTTTCTTTCCCGTTGTAAGAGATAGAACTCTATACATTTATGATGACCTTTCAAATCAATCATGCTTCTTCTTCTTCTCCTATGTATTAACCTCATGCATATCCGGCATTGTTGCATTAAAACATGTAAAGTTAAGTTGCCTTTCCAATTCCATGCCATAACTCACATTCGATATTCATAACATAAAATAAGAAAGCAACAATTGTAAATTGTCCACATCTATATCAAAATATCAAGTATTTAACATGAGTAGTTAACACAAAATGATCAAGTGAAGTCCATTCAATCTCTCTTTTGATTTTTCAGTGACGCTCATGGATGGTACATTGCTATTATTGTGTGAAATTTTTGTCACATGCAGGAGGTAGAGGTGGGGATGAAGATGAACCGAGGGATAAGGATAAGACGTAGAAAGCCCAAAACACCTCCAGTAAGTTCTGGTAGAGGTGGCCAAATTCATTTTTCTTGATCATTGCAATTTCAATGTCGAAAAAGTCTATTTTGCGTTGCTTTCTTTTTGAATAGGGGTCCGTTTAGCACTTTAAGAGTAGATCATCACTACCTTACTAGCTACTACTATAAATTTAGTCACTAGAATTGAACAGATAAACTCTTCTGAAGTATTGTCAATGTGTAGGTTTCAGAACGTAAGTATACTTCTTGTTATTAATTAATTGGGGTCTGTTTAAATATTTGAATTTTCAACAATCAAGTTTAAGGTTCAGGAAACTACTTCTCAAACATTTAATTATGAGGTTAAAGGTGCATATTTGTCCAATCCCTCCACCATCCCATAAAAGGACTTTAAAAAAGGTGTTAAGTAGAATATCGGAATTGTATGGTTACAGTTTTCGGAGTCAATTGAAGGGGAGTCTTGGAGCAACGGTAAAGTTGTTTCTGTATGATCAAAAGATCACGAGTTCGAGCATTGGAATTAGCCACTGACAAAGTCAGGATAAGCTGTCTACAATACACCCCTTGGGGTGGTGCACTTCTCCGAATCCTGCGGGATACTTGTGCAGTTGTGCACTAGGTTGCCCTTAGTTTCCGAAGTCCATTCATATACCCCACATCTCCTATATAATTAATGTAGCCCTATAAGGAACATAATTAGGTCAGTAAGATCACTTTGATCCTTTGAGTGAAATGTCTTTTTTCAAAATTCAAGAGAGAAATAAAAGTAAGTGGCTATAAGGAAAACGCAATTGAAAGGAAGGCATGAGAAACAACGTTACCAATTCTTCATCTTAGCCCTTAATTCCAACATTTTAAAGAAAACAAATATCATCTTTGAGGTTTTTGGATGAAGATGCTGTTCACGAGCTATGAGCTACAGGATTTAATAGAGAACGAATATGCTGAGCAACATCCAATATCAACCCAGCAAAACTAACACCTATAGAAGGCTGCCAAGAAAGACGTAGACGCTTTATTAATTTTCCGTCCAATCGGCATTTTTTTAAGGAAATTTTTCAACAAAATTGCAGTAACAAGAACCTTTAATCTGGCATGAAGATTCTACTATAAGGTTTGTGATTAGACAGTAGTCCACACTTGAGTTATTCGTTTGCAACAATAATTAATCTTTGGCCTAAAGAAAAGGAAACAAATTACAATGCTAAATGTAAGGAAACAAGTTAAGAAGCTCAGAAAATTACTCATTCAACATTTTTAATCACATTTTTGATGCTTTCCTTTATTCAAATTTGCAAACTCTAAGTCATATTATGAACTCACATCTTACTTGGGGAGCTGAGTCCATAAAAATTTGTGCAACCTACTTGTTAAATTTTATATTAATTGGGCTCAAACAAATGAGTTATATATATAAGATCAAATGAGATTCCAACCCAAAACTAATTAGTAATAAATGGATCTTATATACATGCTCAAACCCTTTAATTCTATCAATGTGGGATAACACCTAATTTCATATTTTTTTTATTTTACCAACGTGGAAGACAGGCACTTTGGTATTCTTCACACGTCCCCTCACATGTTGGCTACTGATAAGGCCCAGCACGTGGCATGATCCCTATGGGGGCGGCGAAAATTGAGATCGAGCACAACTTTGACTTTGATTACATGTTAAATTTGATATTAATTGGGTCTTTAACACAACCGAGTTATGCATACAAGTCAAGTGAGGTTCCAACACAAAATTAAATGGCAATAGGTAGAGTAACTCAATAACTTATAAGCATGCTCAAGGTCTCCTATTTTATTAATGTGGGATGACGCCCACTTTCATATTCTTCACACGCCCCTTTACGATTGGGCTACTAACAAGGCCTTGCACGTGGCATGATCCCTATGGGGAACGGTGATAAACTGAGATGAAGCACAACCTTCGCTCTAATACCATATCAAATTTTATATTAATTGTGTTGTAAATAAAACAATTATATATATAAGTTCAAATGAGATTCCAACTCAATGTCAATTAGTAATAGGTGGAGTAACTCACACTTTTATAAACATTCTTACCCCCTTTAATTTTATCAATATGGGACAACACCCACTTTCAGATTTTTTTTATTTTATCAATGTGAGACAACACACACTTTCATATTCTTCACACACCCCCTCACGTGTAAGCTACTGAAAAGGCCCAACACATGGCACGATCCCTATGGAGGACGGTGGAAAACTGAGATTGAGCACAACCTTGGCTCTGATAACATGCTAAATTTTATATTAATTAGGCCCTAAAAAAACGAATCATGTATATAAGCTCAAAATTAACACTTCTTATATCATAAAGAAAATAAGGGCATCACCCAAGGATCACTCACTTCAATCTTCTAGCGAGAGTTCCCCTTCCTGAGGATCAATCTCTTCCCTAAGGCAAACTGAGACTCACCTTGCCGACCTATACGGGATTCTCTTTGATAGGAGATTATGCTTGTCCGAACAAAACAACGACTGAACGATTCTCCACGCAAGGTGATTAAAATATAAATTTCTTTTGATATAAGGCATATGGGTTGGTGTACGAAGTGGTAGACAGCCTTCGTTCCCTCAGCCTTGTGGGCTGGAGAAGCTAAGCAATTAATCAGGGGTGGAGCTTGTTAGTGATTGTGAACTTATATTAACACAGGAACCTCTTAGGTTATGCATATGAGAAAAAACACATCAGGAGATTACTTGCAAAAGGACTAAACTCAAGGAACAAAACTTACTAAAAGGAGTCCCATTAAATCAAGTAGTTACGTTGCGTCTTTCTTTGACTAATACGGAATTGTCATAAGTGACCATTGAAACACTCAACAGCGAACATCAATGAACAAGATAGAACACTCTACCAGGACTATGAGAGACACCTTTCCTCTATCCCTGTCGTGTTCGATTGTTCTACTTAAGGGCCTTACAAGGCTCTCAAGCACTATACATGGCTTACGATCATCGAGTCAGCAAGTTGAGTGACAAGACGACAATGGTTGGATCTAGTTTAGACCTTGGGTTCGCGAGAGCTTACGGGCTTGGGGTGATATGATGAGCACCTATTTTGGAGCAGAGCATGAAAATCCATTAATCCATAGTTCGGGGGTAGTGTTGTGGTGGGGCCCATAACAAATGGCCCGACGGAGGATCCTTATGGAAAGGAGAGTAACTTGCAAACACCAACCGCAGAGTGGACCGAGGGCGGGGTAGTTGGTAAGGGTCATAAGGCTTACCAAGCGTCACACAAATCCATGCCAATCTAGGCCAAGTTGGAACTAGGGTAGTAACTAGTAAGTGCCTACAAAAAGAAGGTAGGTTGTTGCAACAAAAGGCTGGGCTTTTTGGTTATAGCCACTTAAATTGAATGTAGGCAGAGTATGAATTAAAGCGCTATTCTATACGCAAACGTGCCTCCATACTGATATAACTATACCTTACATCGAAAGGAATTTATAGAAAGGAATTGTTTTTCATCCACATTAGTATGGACAAACAGGACAACAGGAAACGACATGCAGAGCCCTATGCACAACTTCCTTAATTTCGATGGGAACTGCACTCAATGGAGATAGGTCCTTATTCAATTCGATCCACAGATTGAGGGCCTAAAAATGCAGCAAGTTTAGGCCCTAATTCAATTCATTAAAATTAATTGGGGCATGCACAACATTTCTCTCAATCCAGTTCCTTCTCTCGCTATACTTTTGGGTGTCACGAGTGAAGGAATTGCGGCCCTACTTTAACAGATGAACATGAAGACCAAAGGGACTAAAAGTTCATAAAGAAATTAAACCTTGACTCTGATACCATGTTAAATTTAACACTGCTTATGTCATAAGCCTCCAAAATAGTCTAGTAAGTAAGACTTCAAATGTAGAGATAGCTACTGACCATATGCTTGGTTCTAAAAAAAAAAATTTTTTGGGGGGGGGGGGGGCCTAAGAATAAATCAGCCATTGCTATGGGCCTATCCAAAAGAACACTATTTTTCATAACAGAACCAAGCACGTCAACAATTGCTATCGCTACTTATGAAGTCTTGTTTCTACCAAATAGATTTTTTTGAAAACTGGTGACACTAAAAGTCTCATATATCTTTATAAGGTCTCTTCTGCAAGGAAAACGTAAATTATTCATAATACAACTTGGAATTTCATTGATTTTTGAATTAGTGAGATGTAAAAAGTGGTTCAAAACATTAATTAAGTAAATTTTGAGTTTTTCAATTTGTAATCTTATGCCTTAGTTGTTAATTTGTTTCCTTTTCTTTAGGCAAAAGGACAATTGTTTTTGTACATAAATAGCTCAATAGTTGATTGTTTAGCCAATATTCGTACTCTGTTTGCTATAAATATGGATGACTTCTCTTTTGCTTTATTTTTCAATAAAAATTCTAAATGTACCAACACTTCGATATCACCCACACAACTCATTGTTTGTAATAGCCAGTTACTGGATTTGCAATCCACAAGTTCTCTACTAACCATCAGATCGCACACAACCCTCCATAGTCCATAACCGCTAGTAAACCCACAGGATATTTTTGGTGGCTAATCATACCCTATTACCTTATTTTCATTGATCATCCACACCATAGTAGCCGGAAAATTCAAGCTTCGTTCTGCAATGGGGTTAACAGTATCCTTTTCTTCTCCCATTTCCTTAAGGCTCCGTTTGAACCTTGAAAAATTTGGTAGAAAGAAAAAAAATTGGAAAAATTATTTTTTTTCTTGTGTTCGGTTTAGAGAAAATCCCAAAGAAAAAAAATATGGAGGAAAGTTAGGTTGAAAAATTGTTAGAAACAAGTGATAAAATTTTTCTTATAAAATTATGAGGAAAGTCTGAGGAAAATTCCGAACCTCTTCGAACCTCACAATGCTTAGATGACATCAACATAATTCAAATAGTTCATCAACATTCAAATTTCTCATCAAATTTCTTATATTTTTTCCTCAATCCAAACAAAAGAAAAAAACTCATTTTCTCCCTACTTTTCTTTCCTTCACTTTTTTTTCCTTTAATTTTTCTTTCCACTAAATTTTCTAAGGATCAAACAAAGAATGAGCCGTTGTAAGAGAGAATGAGCTGTTGTAAGAGAAAAGAAGACAATAAGGCTCCGTTTGGTCCTTAGAAAATTTAGTGGAAAAAAAAGTTGAAGGAAAAAAAAATGTGAAGGAAAAAAAAGTAGGGAGAAAATGAGTTTTTTTTTCTCTTGTTTGGATCAAGAAAAAAAATACAAGAATTTGGATGAGAAATTTGAATGTTGATGAACTACTTAAATCATTTTGATGCCATCTAAACAATACAAGGTTGGAGAAGGTTGGGAATTTTCCTCAAACTTTCCTCACAATTTTATGCGGAAAATTTTTTCACTTATTTCTAACAATTTTTTCACCAAACTTTCCTCCATATTTTTTTTCTTTGTGATTTTCTCTAAACCAAACTGTAGGAAATAATTAGGACTAACCTGGATGTTTTCTTTGTGATTTTCTCTAAACCAAACTGTAGGAAATAATTAGGACTAACCTGGATGCGGAAGTATACCGTCGATAATAGTCCACAATAAGAATACCAACTCTTCAGTAATAATGAATCCCAGCAGCTACTAGAGTCGCCTTGTAATGTCCACGTTCTAAACCCGATTACTCCGCGGTGATGGTAGAGTAATTGTGAGAAGAGAAAGAGAAATAATATTTCTGTTCATGTGTATATTGCTTAACCCTCCCAAACCTCCTTATATAGGTATTGGGGGAGTAGCTACTAGGGTTTAGGGAGGTCTTTTAGTGGCCGTCGGGCCTCAACTAATGGGCCCGGCCTACAGCTCCCACTCGACCACAAAAGGCCGTTACAACACATGTTCCCCATGAATCATGTCTCCTCACATTCCATACTGGGAATAGGACGTGCGACCGAAGATAACAAATAGTGTTATATTAAGTCACCATCCAACTAACATAACACCTCCACGAAATACGATACCCCAAAAATATCCCAAGATATCACCAGTGGCATCTTTAGTCCCTTATACCTGATATATCATATGATTATGTTCTCAACATAATCATCCGGGCTTGATATGGTGATGGTGGATAGATTTTCCTTAAACACTCATGAAATCTCATCTTAACTTAATTGTTTTCCTAACGTGTTCCCGCTGAACAGTATACATCGTGGCTCTTGAGAATCACATTAAAGTAGCATCATTAAGCTTCAACTTAATATCATAGCTTTAAGTCAAAGGGTCATCGTCCATAGGGTCACACAGTGACAAGTGAAAGGGAATTCAATCGTCACCCCACATATGGGTCGTCTTACAAGCACACACAGTATGAGATGTGTGTCACGACATAACTCCCACTTAGTTGGGTTCGTCACTCTTTATGCCATGCGAATCGTTAGTCTAGATTTTTACTCAAAAAATCTAACCTGAGCCACTAGATCAACATACTGAATGTTGACCTTGACACTCAAGATTCGACTTTTAGAGCTTCAATATGAAAACTTATCTCATACTCGACTCCTTTGAGTCTCATCTTAGTCTTACTAAGGCGACTATTCCTCATTCATACACTTTCAGTATGAGTTATCGATATTGCACACCTAGTGCCAATATGATTATGTCTCATCCTGCCCGCTACTCAAGCGTCAGGGTGATTGCCTGTGTGACTAGGCCAATCATAAGTTTGTGACTTTTCAACATGTCTAACAGATAAATTATAAAACATTTAGAAAAAGAACACTTTAATCTTTATTTCATAAATGCCTTTTACATGAAGATCGTATCTATCATACATAACAAGATTCCATCCAAAACTAAACCCTGCGAAGTCCTAGACTCAACGAATGTGCTTTGAAAGCATCTCTAGGAATTGGCTTAGTTAATGGATCGACGATCATCTTGTTAGTGGGTATATACTTGATGGCAAATTCCTTCATCTTTACGGCGTCTCGCACGAAGTGATAACGCCTCTTGATGTGCTTGGTCTTCCGATGAAACTTCGGATCCTTGTCGAATTGGATGGCAACTGTATTGCCACATAACATCTCTACAGGATCATCAGTTCTCGGAGTGAGATTAAGATCCTGGAGGAAGCTCCTAAGCCATATTGCCTCCTGCGTGGCTAGGCTGCATGCGACATATTCTGCTTCCATGGTCGACAGAGCTATGCAGTCTTGCTTCTTACTGCACCATGATATGGCCCCCCACCCAGGGTGAACACATATCCTGAGGTTGACCTGGACTTGTCCGGGTCACCACCCCAATCAGCATCTGAGTATCCTCTCAACTTAAGGTCCCCGCCGTGAAAGCATAGGACCAAGTCGGTTGTACCACGAAGGTAACGCATGACTCTCTTAACAGCTTGCCAATGAGCATGTCCAGGGTTGCTTTGGTAACGACTTACTAGACCAACCGCAAAGCAAATGTCCGGCCGTGTACATAACATGGCGTACATTAGGCTCCCTACGCCACTAGCGTAGGGGACATTACTCATAGTATCTTTCTCTTTGTTTGTTTGTAGGCATTGGTCAAGGCTCAAGGTTAAACCCTTCTCAACTGTAGTGTCTACGGGTTTGGAATAATGCATGCGGAACCGTTCCAAGACTTTTTTGATATATGCCTCTTGGCTCATACCTAAGAGTTTCTTGGGACGATTCCTTGCTATTTCCACACCTATGACATACCTGGCTTCACCCATATCCTTCATCTCAAAGACGGAGGATAGCCACCTTTTAGTAGCTTCGATCATCTCCAAATTATTCCCAGCCAATAGTATGTCATCAACATATAAGGTAAGGAACATAATCCCTCTGGTTGATCTTTTGACATACACACAATGGTCCTCCGAAACCATGGATAAGTCAAAAGAGGTTATGGCTTCATGGAATCTTAAGTACCAAGACCTGGAGGACTGCTTAAGACCATATATGGACCTTTTAAGACGACACACTTTATCCTCTTGCCCCTTTGATGCAAACCAAAGGTTAGTCCATGTAGATCTCTTCCTCAAGGCTGTCATTGAGGAAAGCAGTCTTTACGTCCATTTGAAACAACTCTAAGTCCAAATGGGCAACCAAGGCTAGGAGTAGGCGAATAGAGGCAAATCTCACAACAGGAGAAAATGTCTCTTCAAAATCTACACCCTCAATTTGTGTAAACCCTTTTGCCACTAAACGAGCTTTGAACTTGTCGATCGATCCATCTGCCCGACGTTTTATCTTGAAAACCCACTTGTTTCCAATAGACTTATGTTGGGGTGGAAGATCAACAAGTTTCCAAACGTTGTTTCTTGCCATCGAGTCCATCTCATCCCTTATGGCATCCATCCACTCTTTGTGGCTTGGTGAGTCAATTACTTCTTGGTAAGAGGTAGGCTCCTCGACTTCCAAGGGAGTACATAGGAATATTTCCCCTTCGGCTTGAAAATATCGCCGATGAATTCGTCCACACTCACTCCTTCGGAGCCTAGAGCCTTCATTGTTCGTCTACCTGGTTGAGGTGTCCCTCCCCCTATCTCTAAGGGGTGTGGGACTCTGAACATGTGGAAGGTTACTCCTACTATCCCTCTGGGGCGTGGGATCCTGAACATGTGGACTTACTATATGTTCGACAACTGGAGATTGAGGACGGACCTCACTCGCAAGTTGACTTTCCTCATATACAGGAGATTGAGGACGTATCTCAATTTCCTGGTCAGGCAGGTCTCCCCCATTCCCTCTGGATAAGGGAGGCATACCATCTTCGGTGACTTGGTTAGAATCCAAATTCTCCCCCTCATCGAATGATGGTTGGATGTCTGGCTGTAGCTCAAATAGTTCGACATCCTTTTTGACTTCACCAATGGTCGGGAACTCATCCTCGAGAAAATCGACGTTGCGGGAGTCTATTTCTATCATGCCACCATTTGGATGTTCCCCGTACATCACATATCCTTTTGATTGTGCGGGGTATCTAATGAACACCATTTTGGTGGCCTTTGGACCAAGTTTTCCATGTTTGTCGGTTGGGTTATGCACATAGCCGGCCGAACCCCATAGGGGTAAATGGTCCAAGGATGGCTTCATACCAAACCATAACTCATATGGTGTGGCAGGTACACTCTTGCTTGGCACACGATTGAGTATGTAGGCTGCCGTAAGCAGCGCATCTCCCCAGAAACTGATAGGGAGACTAGCATGTGCCATCATTGACCTGACCATGTCAAGCAATGTACGATTCCTGCGTTCCACAACACCGTTTTGTTGTGGAGTGCGTGGAATTGTTAACTGTCTTTGTATACCTTTTTCCTCACAAAACTCTTTGACCATATCAAAGAGGTATTCACGACCTCGATCAGTTCGAAGGATCTTAACCCTACGTTGCAATTGAGTCTCTACTTCGGCTACGAAGCGTTTGAATATATCAAGTACCTCGTAGCGGTGAAATAACAGGTACACATACCCATATCGTGAATAATCGTCTATGAGGGTAATTAAATAAATAGCCCCATGTCGTGCTTTAACATTCATGGGTCCACATATGTCTGAGTGGATTAATTCTAAGGGACTAGATGCTCTCGTGACTTTACTGAAAAGCTTCATAGTTGCCTTTCCAGCTAAACATGACTCACACCTAGGTAACTTAACCCTAGTGAGTCGGTCTAGGAGACCTTCTTTCGCTAGCCTATTTATTCTATCTTGACCCACATGGCCAAGTCTAGCATGCCACTTAACAGATTCAAAATTGGAGTCGAAATAAGAAACATAAGCAGAGGATATATTATTATAGTTATCATCCAAATCCAAAACAATGAAATCTCCTTTCAAAGTTGCTTGGCCAAACAAATTGCCATTGTAGAACAAATCTAAACCCTCTGGACGAAAACCAAAAACAAAACCTAATCTTACTAAAGAAACATAAAAGATTAAGGAGCATCACACCCCAGGTGCATAGAGGGCGTCATAAAAAAGCAGTTTGTTTCATCCACGGAGTTTGAGCTGGTATGTTCCTACTCCAAGGACATCTTCTTCATTGCCATTCCCCAGTACGACAGTCCGTGAACCCACCGGGTAGCGATGGTATTCCACGAATCCAACCCTATCCTGAACTATGTGCTTTGTTGCCCCCGTATCTACAATCCATTGAGGAAGAGAGTTAGCAACGAATGCATGGGAACAAACATATAATTCAGGAGTTTTATTGGAAGTAGGTACCTTGGCTGGCTCAGGACAATCCCGAGCGAAATGGCCCTTCTTCCCACAGTTATAGCACTTCACACGTGCCATATCCTTAGCTCCGTTGCCCTTGGTCTTGTGCTTCTTAGCAGTACCAGCATTAAAGCGAGAGTTCTGAGGAGAACGAGGGCCTTTCTTAGGTTTCTTACCACGGTAAGGTTTCCTGTTCTTGGCCCCAATCCTTTGGCAACGAATGCCATACTGGAAGGCGCACATTGCTTTAAACGCTCTTCCTCCATTTCGAGGTGTTTGGAGATCGCCTCGAAAGTGTTGATATGATCGCTGTGTGCCATGAATGTTTTAAAACTCTTCCAATGTCCATTATCATTGGGAAGAGCCCTAATCACATTCAAGACTTGTTCTTGCTCAGAAACCTCTTGCCCCACAACCTTAAGGTCTCGAACCATAGCACTCATGGTTCGAAGGTGTTCAGGGATACTACGACTGGAGTCAATAGTATATTGCATCCATTTCAGCTGCAAGGTACGCAAGGTTGTAGCAGACGTCTGCCCGAACCTAACCTTAAGTTGTATCCACATGTCCTTAGCAGTGCGGAAACGCTCAAACTCTCCCAGGAGATCGTCCCGCATGCAAGACAACATGGTGTAGCATGCGGAACGATCGCGTTTGAACCATGCTTGGTATGTTTTCAGGTTTTCTTTGTACTACTCAGTTGCAGTAATATCCTTGCCTTGTTCATCTTTTTCAGCCGGAGGAACCATGGAGGCAGTCAAGTGGTCCAGCATATCATCATTGTTTAGATAAAACCGGACCTTTAGATGCCAAACATCATAGTTCGAACCATCCAACTTGTCATCAGATTGCATACATCTTATCATATTTCTAGCTGCCATATCTGAAAGTATATTTTATCTGTTAGACAAATCGTTTAATAATTAAATTTCATAGAAAGCTCCATAATTTACTATGTACGTTCGAAAATTTCGCTAAGCTCATAATCATCACGCACAGTTGTGAATTTGGAGTTTCTTTAATTTAATTATTAATTTCATAAAATATTCTTAAAGGATTTTGTTAAACTTAATTAACATTTTTAATTCAATGAATATCACGAAGATATTCACTTTTAATTATGTAAATATGTATTCAGTTAATGTTTATGAAACTAATTCATTTAACATAACTTCATTATATATATATATATATATATATATATATATATATATATATGTATAACACAAAGTTATATAATCAATCCTCTAAATATTTATATGATCAATGATAATAACATGAAATTAAAAACAGAGAGAATATAATTTATCAAAAATAAACATATGACCAACCTATGGCCATTTTTAACATATAAAACAAATTTATATGATCATAGGGAGCAGACATTCAATAATCCAAATTGAAACAAAAACGGCCCAAATCAGGACAACCATATCTCGTTAAATTCAAATTGGGCCCAAAACAAAAAAAAAAAAAAAACAAAAATGAACCGACCCAAAAAAAAAAAAAAATCGGCCCGATTTCTGGTCTTGTATATGAGTGAGTGACTCACACTCCTCTAACCCTAATCTCTCACTTCTTACCTCTCTACTCACTTACCCTCTAACCCCAGGCTCTCCCTCTGCCTTTCCATTTAACTCTCGACTTCTCTCTCTCTCTTCGGTTCTTGGTCTGCCTCTCACCGAGATCAATGGAGCCCAGAAATTTTCCTTTCTCGGCTTGCTTCACCGCTACGATTACCCTTCTCCTTCTGGGTAGCCATGGCCGCCGTGGAGGTCTTCCCACCACCAGATGATGAAACCCCCTTAAGTGATGAATAAACTCCCCTTCTAACCTTCGATTCTACCTCCCCTGATCAAAACGCGCGACATCGTTGTATAGATCGGCCAAAGCCGAGTCTAACGGCACACCCCACGCCCCCAACGCGCCACTACGGTGGTGGTGCGTGGGGCCACACGCCTTCAAACGCTGGTTTCTTTGCTTCCTTTTGGTCGGCATTGGGTAGATCGGAGGCTACATCGGTGATTTGGAGGAAAGAGGAAGCCAAGGCGACCTCTGTCGGCGGCGCATGACATACACGCGCCACCCCTCCGGGAGGTTTCTGATGGTATGGTTCGGTTCCCTTATTTCCGTTTTCCTCCTCCTTTTTTTGTGGTTATTGGAGCCGAGGTCGAGAACTTAGGCAAAGGCAGACTAGGGTTAGGGTTTCGGGTCCCTGTGAGGGTTAGGATCTGGGGTTCGTCTCCATCCCCCTTCCCCTCCCCCCCCCCTTTTTGTGGTTATTTGAGTCGGGGTCGAGGACTTAGGCAGAGGCAGACTTTAGGGTTAGGGTTCATCCGAGTGGGATGGGTCTTTTTCCCCAAACAAAATAAATTGTGCCTTTCAGTGTTTAGCATTCGATTCAAGCATGATTTTGTCTAAACATTGTTATAACACAAGGCATACACACACAGTGATATTAACTGTATATCCATGGACTTCGGTTATCAAAAAAAAAAATCAATCTTTTAGTCAACCTTAGACATCAGAATCACGGAAGCATGTTTTTCGTTTAGCAGATGCATAATATTTGATGAACATATCATCAGAAGAAAAATAATGGGATTCTGTGCGTAGCATCCAAAAAAATTTAGGTTCACAGAAGCATGCTATGTCTTTGCATAATTACAAAAATTAGGCAACTATTCGTCTAAACAAGCATACCGGAACAGATTATCAATCAATTGTGAACAATTCGAAAGACAATAAAAGATTGTGAATAGAGTAGTATGCTTTTAACAGTTTGTATTGAACGAATCAAAAAATTCAAACTTTGGCCAGAAAAATTACGTAAACATGCTTTTGGGACAGATTGATAGTAACATGAGCATGTTCATAATTAGCAGACTTTAATATATTCATGATAGTAAATCTGTAGTTTTTAACATTTTCTGAGCATTATAACAGCATGAGCATGCTTCTGGATTTTAACAGTTTGCATAATTACGAAAATTAAGCAAATTAAATGAATAAAATTAGCATGCTTTCAACGAATCAGTTTCGGCAGATTTATTAATGTTTCAATTGGGACTAACCTGGATGCGGAAGTATACCGTCGATAATAGTCCACAATAAGAATACCAACTCTTTAGTAATAATGAATCCCAGCGGCTACTAAAGTCGCCTTATAATATCCACGTTCTAAACCTGATTACTCCGCGGTGACGGTAGAGTTATTGTGAGAAGAGAAAGAGAAATAATATTTCTGTTCATGTGTATATTGCTTGACCCTCCCAAACCTCCTTATATAGGTATTGGGGGAGTAGCTACTAGGGTTTAGGGAGGTCTTTTAGTGGCCGTCGGGCCTCGACTAATGGGCCCGACCTACACAAACATAAGAAAAAAAGTAACTTTTCTAAATTTTTTTCTTTCCACCAAATTTTTCAAGGTTTAAATAAAGCCTAAGTGTTGATCGAAAAACTTGCAGAAATGAGGAATGGGAACTAAAAAAAATTTTAAAAATTATGCTGTATTGGGATGCTTCTCGGTACCCCAAATATTGGTCCACATAGAACACTTGATTCTTCAACTACCAGAAATAATAAAGCATCAACTTTATCCTTTATTTGCACTACTTTTTATTTTATCCTCCTTGTTTCATTTTCCTCTTTTCTTAACAGTTGCCTTCGCTTTTAGAGAAATATGAAATTCTTCTTCTTTTTTTTTTGTCAAAATATGCGTTCCAAGTTAAATATGTATAATTGTATAATATATGTAGTTGCATGTAACTATGTATATGCTTAAAATGCAAATTACATGAGATCACATCATATCACATGTTATATCATACATATCATCATATCAGTGTAATATAATAGTGAATAGGTTGTTGCATGATTTACAAGTGTCATGCAAGTATTGATTGTCTTTCTTTCTTTCTTTCTTTTTTAACAGAATTCAAAGTTGACCAATAATTATTAGGTGAAGAATAAATAACAATAATTAAAAAAATGAGTGCATTTCTTCACTCACACCATTTGAAGAGCCCAAAATGGTTTTCCTTGTATTAATTTAAGCAATAGTCTTTAAAATAAAATTGATGCCCTCCATTACTCATACCATTTGAGAAGCAACAATCATATCACTATAATTAAATATCACTATAGTTGATCTAAAGAAAAATTATTGTCTTAATTATATCATATCATCAATATAATTTGTTAATTTAATTTAGACAGTAATGTCAAAAGGATTAAATTTTATTTTTTATTTAAATCCTTGCATGCGAAGGGTAGTAAAATAACCTAATGCTTCAATTTATTAGCAATGCTTGAAAAAAATAAAATTTTATCATATAATATATACTCAGTTATTCAATTTATGTCCTTGTATCATAAAGGATATCATGCTAATTACATTAAAATTTAGAAATACTAGTATAAACCCGTGCTATGCACGGTGTATGATGAAATAGATATTTAAAAAATATGTATCATTGAAAAAATTAAAAAATTTATCGATAAGTAGTTAGTGGAAAAAATAAAAAGTTTTGAACTTCATAAATAGCAACTAAGATAAATAAAGTCAAACAAAAAATTAATTGAATCATGTAGGATAATTTAAAGATATAGAATTAGTGGTTTATATTTAGGGATGGGAGATCTTTATTTATGGTGGGTTCGGGCACAAAAAATGTAGGAAAAATGGGTATGGGGCAGGTGTGCCAAAAACGGGTATAGGTATGAGTACGGATCGGGTACAGGAAAACCATACCCAACCCCGGCCCATATCCAAACTCGATTTTTTTTAAAAAAATATGGGGTTGAAGCGAGTAGGCTGTAGTGAAAAAAAAAAGGCCCAAATCTGTATCTAAATACATATTGTGCTATCAGATTCAGCTGACAGCTACTCTACTCTTATGCACCTACAAATTTGATATTTTGTAGGGACACAATGCATTTCAATTATGAGTATTATTTTTTAAATTTAACAAACCCAACGTGTATTATTTTAATTTTGAATATGTAGGCAGAAATTTAATAAGGGGGAAATCCATGTAAAAAAAGTATTTTTCATTTAGTTTTGAACCTTTAAAAATTAAACTTAATGAACCCCATAGGTGTCAGTTTTTACAATGTATATGTACTAAAATAAAATCTGAATAACTCGAAAAACCCGATGGACATGGGTAGGGTATGAATTTTTAAAACCCGATGGGTACGGGTGTGGGTATGGGGATGGTTTTAGAAAATGAGTATAGGTGCGGGTACGGCTCCACTCACCCCAAACCTACCCCACGCCCATCTTTATCCGTATTTAATAGATGGATACCCCGCAGATAATAGGATTATTATATATTCTTTACGATTTTTTAAAAAAAGTAATAATAAAGACATGATTTATTTGGGGAATGTACCTTTTTTTAATAGATATAATCAAAGGCTTTGATTTAATAGGTGATTAACTTTTACGGTTGAGATTACACCAAATAAATCACTCATGTTGTAGCATTTTAGATTTTTTCAAAAATTATAATTTTTATTAAATGTTTGAGATTTGTTTAAGATAATAGGATTATCATATAGTCTTTCTCACATATAAGTGACATTATCAGGAACTTTTTAAAAAATATAAACTATAAATGGGTATTTTACTTGAATAATGTAGTTTTTTTTAATTTTAAAATCTACGGTTTAGATTTAATGAATAAATATAATTGCCTATTTTTTCCCTAGATAATTTTTTTGATTGAATTTTTTCCCTGGATAATTGGATTGTCATTTATCTTTTATAATGTATATCCAAAATCATGGGGGATTTTTCTTGAAAAAATAAACGGATATCTTAGCTTTAAAATCAACAACTTAGATCTATTGCATAAATAATTTTTATCGTTAAGATTACACTAAATCATGCAAATCACACTTGTTGTAGCATTCTAGGGTTTTCCAAAGATTACACGTTTTTTAACTACTCGATATTTTTTTAGATAATAGGATTATCATATATCCTTTATCACATAACCGAAATTATGATGGATGGTTCTAACAATAAAAATTATAAATCTGATCCATAAATAATTTTTAACTGCATAAATAATTTTTATGGTTGAGATTATACTAACTCCACAAGTCACACTCATTGCAACATTCTATGGTATTTCAAAGATTATCGTATTTTCTAACTGTTGAGCATTTTTTTTATAGTAGAATTATTATATATCCTTTATTGCATATAATCAAAATTATGATTTTTTTAAAAATAAAAATTATAAATTAGTATTTTGCTTGGATAAGGTATTTTTTAACCTTAAAATCTACAATTTAGATTTAATGAATAAATATAACTAACTATTTTTACCCTATATAATTTCTTTTGATGGATTTTTTTGTCTCGATAATTTCATTATCATCTAGCTTTTATCATGTATATTTTTAAATCATGGAGGATTTTTTCTAATGAAAATAAAAGGACATCTCAGCTTTGAAATCGACAACTTAGATCTAATGTATAAATAAATGTTTTATGGTTGAGATTATAGCAAATCTCGCAAATTGCACTCGTTGTAGCATTTTAGGATTTTTCAAATATTATCACATTTTTTAACTGCTTGGGATTTTTTTTGAGACAATAGAATTATCATATATCCTTTATCACATATAATTGAAATTATGAGAGATTTTTTTAAAAATAAAACTATAAATTGGTATTTTAATTGAATCAGGTATTTTTTTTTAACGTTAAAATCTATGGTTTAGATTTAATGAATAAATATAACTACCTGGTGCTTTTTTCGAGATTTTTTTAATAGAATTTTTTTTTTGATAATTGGATTATCATCTATCTTTGATCATGTATATCTGAAATCATAGGAATTTTTTTAAATAAAAACAAAGAGATATCTTACCTTTAAAATCAACAATTTAGAAGTAATGCATCAATAATTTTTATGGTTAGGATTACGCTAAATCCCACAAATCACTTTCGTTGTAGCATTCTAGAGTTTTCTAAAGATTACCATGTTATTGTATCTACTTGATATTTTTTTAGATATAGGATTACAATATATCCTTTATCACATAACCAAAATTATGAAGGATTTTTTAAAAAAATAAAAATTATAAATGGGTATTTTATTTGGATACAGTAGTTGTTTTTAACTTTAAATTCGCACTTTAGATTTACTGAATAAATATAACTGCCTAGTTTTTTTCCTAGATAATTTTTGTTGATAGATTTTTTTTTCCCCTAGATAATTAAATTTTCATCTATCTTTTATCATGTATATCCGAAATCATGGGGGGATTTTTTAAAATAAAAATAAATAGATATCTTAACTTTAAAATCGACGACTTAGATCTAATGCATAAATATTTTTATCGTTGAGATTAGACCAAATCACACTCATTGCAACATTCTAGGGTCTTTTTGAAGATTATCACATTTTGTAACTACTTGGGGTTTTTTTAGATAATGATTATCATACATAGTTTATCACATATAATCGAAATTATGAGTATTTTTTAAAGAATAAAAATTATGGATTGGTTTTTCACTTCGATAAGGTAGTTTTCTAACTTCAAAATATACCGTTTAGATTTATTGAATAAATATAACTGCTTAGCTTTTTTTCAGATTTTTTTTGGATAGAATTTTAGATCTAATGAATAAATAATTTTTACGATTGAGATTACACTAAATTCTGCAAATCACACTCGTTACACCATTCTAGGGTTTTTCAAAGATTATTACATTTTTTTAACTGCTGGAAATTTTTCTATGGACATAGATATATTATAGATAGATATATTTTTTTAAAATTAATTTTAGTTTTTTACAAATCGAATGGTAGTAATTAAAAACAATCTTAATCTAACAGTTGGAAAATCTCATTTTTGAGACTTTAGATAAACAATAGGATCCACAAGATTGTTATTATATATATATATATATATATATTATATATATATATATATATATATATATATATATGAAAATTATCATTCTCCCCAAAATTTTTGATATAATTAATAATTTTTTATAAGAAAAAGAGCTAGTTAATTACGAAGAGAAGATTTTCTTTCTAAAAAAAATATTCTATAAGATTAGTTGCAATTTCAAATATTTTCTTTCTAAATATAAAAAGCCAATGCCCAATAATGATAAAATATTATATTGTCTTATTTTTTATCAAAGAAATTATATTACATGCTACTTCTAACATTACTAAAATCAATCTATTATATTACAATAAAATAAATGCCCCAATTATGGATAATCTATAATACATAGTTAGTTTCGAATTTTTATCAAAGTTTGGCTCCTAATGTGAAATATTATAAAGACACATACTCATATACACAATCTTTGATATTATATATCTTATCTACCATAAAAATCTAATCATTGTTTGCCATTAAAAATAAAAAACTTGATAATTACTGCAACAGAAAATTTTTGAGATTTTTCATGCATCTCCATGGACATGATACTGCTAATATCATATCATATCATATCATATTATGTACATTGTTAAAATTATTAATAAAAACTTATGTATATGAATATAATGGGTACATTGCTATTAAGGATCCAAGTGATCCAACAGTAATTGATTTTTGAAATATAACATTTGTTACCTCTATGTTTTTTAAAAATTCATTTGGCATACGCTATGAAATAAAGATATGTTATATAAATTTAAGTTATTAAATATTATTACTGGAACAATCCAAAAAAATCAAGGCATGCAGTGTCGTAGATCTTCCATTGTTGCGAATGACAAAAATAGATGTTGCAATTTGCCCCAAAATTATGTGGAGTAACTTAGAAGATTTTATTTTCTTAAAGAAGATTTTATTTTTTATGGAATATTCTTATTCTTAGAATCCTAGTTTGACTGAAAAAGGTTTATTTTGTATGAAACATCTATCATTGATCTAAAGGTTGTTATTTTTTCTTTTAATAATTCTTTTCTTAAAATTACAATAGTTTTTTTAAAAAGAAAATCTAACGGTGACTATTAAACGCACAATTAATCAAACGGCTGAAAACTTATAATTTTTGAGAATTTAGATACATCGTAGGACTCACAAGATTACTATTATGTACTATATAGATTATTATTATTATTATTATTATTATTATTATTATTATTATTATTAT
>JACYFF010019584.1:12638379-12665088 GCA_017589665.1 Selenicereus undatus
ATTATTATTATTATTATTATTATTATTATTATTATTATTATTATTATATAGATATAGATTTGGGAGCTAGAGAGATTAAAGTAAATCAATGGCTATTATTTATTAATCATTTAATCCAACGGTTGAAAAGTTCAAGTTAATGAGAATTAAGGAAATGGTAGTTATTGAAACTTTGCTATTATGTATTATATAGATATAGATTATAAAATATGTTATCCGAAATTTTCAAAAAATTAATGTGTATTTCTAAAGTCAAACTTATGACATTGAGCTCATTCAAACATCTAAACAGAAATGCTAGCAGCACAATAAGGGAATAACTCCATTTTTATTATAATCCAAATAAAGATGTCAATAATGACTTGATTAATATATATTGTCCGCATAAAGGTGAGCTCAATCAATTGAGTGACTCACATTAGGAGTTCATTTCTTATATACTGATATTAATATTTGTCAAAGGATGGATGCCAATGTGCTAAGTTTTTTTTTTTTGGGGGGCGGGGGGGAATGAGTGTGGTTCATGTAACCTTCGAACTTGTGATTACTTGTATAATCTAAACCTTAGTAGCTAACAATTCGGAGGAACAAGGTTAGGATGTTACCACCATCCTAGAGAGGACAAAGCTCACATTTTGATAACCCTTGCCTTATGGGTAGGGGTGTTCATTAAATGGTCCGGCGCCGGACCGACCCAAAGATCGGTGCAGATTGGATCGGACCGGACCGAGGTGTTTTGGCCCTGTCCTCGGTCCTGTTCATTTATGTTTTCGGCCTTCGGTCCGGTCCACGTTCGGACCGGACCGATTGGAGTTAATTCCCCCCCCCCCTTTTCCCCCAATTAACCCGTTGATTGCAGTGTTGCCCTTTCTTCTTCTTCTTTCACTTTCCTGATTTCGCACTTCTTCTCGAGTCTTCTCCATTCTCCATTCTCATTTCTCCACTCCACCATTCATCTTCTTCACCTCTCGGCTCAATCTCTCGTCTCTCCTCGCTCAGCTCTCGCTCTCTGCCCTCCCTCTCGAGTGTGTGCTTCGCTCGGTGGCCCCGATCTGCTCTGCCTCTCGTCTCTGCGTGATTGCCTGGGGCTCGATCTTCTCTCTTCTCCACCTTCCGGCGGCTGGCCGCTTCCTCCTTTTGTGTGGCGTGTAATTTGGTTGTGGTATGCTTGGAGTTGTTCATTGTATTATTTTGGGTTGCAATTTGAATTTTCTAGGGTTTTTGTGTGAATTTTTTTCTAGGGTTTCCACTTTAGAGATGTTAATTCGCTTTGTTGAAAATTGCAATGGTTTGGTGGCTTGATTTTGAAGTTGGGTACTTGAGTAAACGATGGAATGATGTTTAACTCACTCTCACAATCACAGACTCACAGAAAACCTTCAAGTTTGTTCTAATGCCAACCCTATAACCCCCATTGCCTGGATTCTTGATTCATATGTGGTACTTTAGTGTGTATGAAATTCTTGTTTAGTTGATGGTCTTGATAGTCTATTAGGTGAAGTGGTGGTGGTGGAGCATTGTATTGAGAAAGAGCTTGTGGGTTTGGAGTTGAGTTCAGGCCATAGAGAGAAATAGAGACAGGACCGGTCTGGATTCGGTCCGGTCCGGTCCGGTCTGGGTTCTAACTGGTCTGGTCCGGTCCGGACCGACTCCAAAATGGTCCGATCCTCGATCCACCATCTCGCAAATTTTCGATCCTCGGTCCAGTCGATCCGGTCCTGGACCGATGAACACCCCTACTTATGGAACATCACTGTGAGCTTGTTTAAACTCCATTAGCACTCTTCTTACTTCTGGATGCTGTCAGGTATGGTCTTCACAATTGGTTCACCTAGACACAAAAACACAAAATATTCGAATAGTGAGTCAGAATTCAGTACATTTACCCCTATACTGTAAGCGAAAGAAAATCATTTTTCAGTGAGCCGTCGCATTTCAATTCATATTAGTTCAAAATCATAGAGAGAGAGAGAGAGAGAGAGAGAGAGAGAATTATATTAAAATTGTTACCGATTACTATTTGAGAAACCTAAATTATTTAGCTCATATGTACAACGCAATCATTGAATAGGTACACACCTCCTAGACCAGTGGCGAAGCCAGAAAAATCGAAGAGGGGTGTCAGAATTAATAGAACACAATATAAAATTTAACAATAGTCATAAATTGAAATTAAATAACGATTACATTACATCTATTCTAATTGTCCTCGACGAGACCTCATATTTTGAAAGCGATGCAAAATATCATCAGTAGATATACTTTCAAACAAATCATCCTCAAAATAAGTAATAACAGTATCATTCAAAAACTCATCTGAGATTCGGTTGCGCAAGTTGGTCTTGATACTTCATCGAAGAGAAGACTCTTTCAACTGTTGCTGTAGAAACTGGTAGAATCAATGCCAACTTCAACAATAAGTACACGTGAGGAAAGCTCAAATGCTTCTTTTTTTTAATCATCCTTGTAGAGAGCTCACCAAGTCCATTCAAGTCAGAGAATCTCTCATCATCACGCATGTTATCGATGCAAGTGTCCAACTCAAAACCAAGGGCCTCAATGCCTAAATCATCAAAATCGTCTGGATACAGTCAAGCCATCCTAAGTATCTTGTCCTTGTCAAAGCTAGCAAATGAGTCGGCAGGGCTCAAACAAGACAAGCCAATTAGCAAATCAGTGCTTGCCTCAGTAAAGCGACTATTAAGCTCTTGCATTTGCATATCAAGAATCGAATAGAACACATCAATACGATAGCAATGCTCATTTGTCACCGAAGAAAGTCTACGTTTAGACTTTCCCCGAGCACGAAGTGGAGTAAAATCCTCCATATTAGGAATCTCGATGTCATGTTTCAGAAAAAATGACTTAACATCATCAATCAAAGCATCCCATCCACGATCCCTTGTGCGTTGTAATTGCTTCTTAGCTGTACCAAGTAGTGACAAAGCATTTACAATGTCCTGATCCCTTCTTTGCAATGCCTGACTCAATGCATTTGTAATGCCTAACACCAATTTCATAAGATGTAATAAAAAAGCAAAGTCATATGTCTGAATACCATCCAAAATAGCTTGACCTCTAGCATTATCATCAGAATCGATAATCGTTGCAAGAGCATCAAGGACATCAACAATTGGAGCAAACATGACAATAAGATTCACAAATGTTTTAAAATGAGATCCCCAACGAGTGTTACTAGGTCTCTGCAGTCCTAGTTCTTGATTCAAACCCTTCCCAGTTACAAGCTCACCCATTTGCAATGCTTCTTCAACTTTCTCCGATTGTCTTGTTCGATATTCATCTCGACGTTTATAAGAGCCTCCAATCACATTCAAAGTCAGATTGACCAACTCAAGAAACCCTTTAATATGAGGATGTCCATTTGCAACCCCAACAAGAGTCAATTGAAGTTGATGAGCAAAACAATGAACATAATGTGCCGATGGATTTTCTTGCAAAATCAAAGTTCTAAGTCCATTGATGTGCCCCCTCATATTACTAGCCCTATCATACCCTTGTCCTCGTATTCGGGATGGGCTCAAGGATAACTTAGCAAGCACAGAATAAATTTCTTCTTTCAATGACAATGCGGTAGTGCTAGTGACATGAACAAGGCTAACCAAGCGCTCCATAACGAACCCCATTTTGTCAACGTATCTCAAAAAAATAGCCATTTGTTGTTTACAAGAGACATCACGGGATTCATCTGCTAATACAGCAAAATATCCATCCCCAATTTCTTCAAGAATAGCATTAACAGTTTCTCTTGAACATGCATTTGCAATATCTTTTTGGATGTCAGGGGAATACATTATACAATTACCAGGAACATTTTTCAAAATAACACTTCCTACATTATCATTCTTTTCCCCAAGAAACTTTAGAATGGAACGAAAAACTCCTTTCCTTTTTGAATGTTCACTTTCATCATGACCTCGGAAAGGCAAACCCTCAAACAAAAGCAATCTTGATACATCAACCGAAGCAGTCAAACGAGTCCTATACTCAGCTTTAACATGTGCTGATTGTTTTTCCAATGCAGTTTGTATCGATTGTTTTTGCATCATAAGGTCCTCGCATCCTTTAACACATTGGTTATGAACACTATTTACCCCACCAACATGCTTTTTGAATCTACCCATCTTATTCCAACTCTTAAATCCTTTTGTTGTAAATGCATCTCTACCAAAATGGCTTATTTCATCATTTTTGAACAAATAGCAACACAAGCAAAATGCAGCATCATCCTTTATGCTATATTCCAACCAATTGTCATATTCACCAAACCAAGCATTATTGAATCGACGCATATTTTCAGACATGAGTGTTTGAGGGAAAGCATGATTTCGGGGTTGAAATGGACCTTTTTGAAGATAAGCTCTTCTTATCTCATCACGTTCATCTGGATGGTATTGTGACATTGGTTTTCTTTCTCCTGGATCAGATGGAAGAGCATTTACATCAACCCGACTTCTTTGAGTAGAAAAGGGAGTGGAATTGGCATTTACACCACAAGATGGTGGTTGTGGTTGAGTGACGTCGTTTCTACCTTCTTCATTCAAAGGCGAATTTTCGGATTTCGAACTTGAAGGTAACGACGAGGATTCCTTAGCTATCTTTTTGAAATATCTATGCATTTTGACCTATAATTGAAATCAAACATATAAATTTAATAAATTCTATATCGAAATTAACAAATAAACTCACAAATTAAACTATAAAAAAAAAGCAATCTAGAAATTAAGAGATAGCCTACAATTGAAATGAAACATATAAATTAAACAAAGTTGGAATTGAAATTGGCAAATAAACTCAAAAAATTAAAGAATATAATAAATAAACTAATCTACAAATTGAAATTTAACCTAGAATTGAAATTAAACATATAGGTTAAACAAATTTGAAATTACAATTGACAAATAAACTCACAAATTAAATCAGACAATGTAAACTTATAATTTATTAGGCTACAAATTGAAGAATCAAGTAAAATAGAAGCTCATAAATTTGAAGAGGGAGTTGAGAACTTGAGTTCAGGAGGTTGTGGCCACTGGGCAATTTGGGGTGCGGGCGTGTGGCCGTGTCCGTGTGGGCTGCAGTGGGCAGTAGAGCAGTGGGCTGCAGCCGACCGCCAGGACCCAGGTGGTGGCGTGGTGGTTGAGTCGTCAGTTGTGGCCCGTGGGTTAGGGACTTAGGGTTCTGCACTGCTGGGTAGAGGGCTCGGGGCTCCAGCTAGACCGCTAGAGGTGAAGCAAAGGCAGAGGTTGCTGTACTTGCTGAGCTGAGTGGCAGACGGTCGAAGACTCGAAGCACTGAAGCAGAGTAATGGCGATTGAGAGGATGAGAGGAAGACCGAAGAGGCGAAGACAGAGGTGGAGTCGTTGTTGCCTGTCGCGGCTGTCGGGCAGTGGGCAACACTACTGGGCTTTTAAAAAAAGTGAGAAAAAAAAAACGAAAAAGGGGCAGTGTGTAGATTCGAATTCGGGACCTCAGACTTCCAAAGCAACCTCCCAGACCGCTGAAGCAAGACACATTTCGTGTATCATTTACACACATTTAATATATATACCTAATTTTATTTTTTTTTATTATCAGACGTATATTAATTTTTATTTTTTTTTTGGAGGGGTGTCGGCTGACCCTACGGTGGCTTCGCTCCTGTCCTAGACTGATCAAGAAACTTGAGTCGAAGCCACATAGGTAAACTGAAGGGCCTAAGTCTTGATAATTGATAATTGGTTAGTCCACTTACTAATGTGGCAAAACAGTGCTTGAAAATGGCTCATTAAATAATTGTATATCATGCGATTTTTGATATTTAAAAATTTGTGATTTTACAAAATGTACAAACAATAAATTTACCTAGAAGATATACCCCTTTCTTGCAAAAATAATTGTTTATGGCTAGACGACGATGGAGCTAGCCACACTTCTTGGATGTTGAAATGAGCATCAGAAAGAGGATGCATGGGCGTTTGCTTTAATAAACCAAACATAATTACCTAAGTGTTAAGTTCAATTAACAAAGTTGAGCTCCGCCTTTCGATTCGACATTTGAAACAGTTATGCGATTACAAGCTAAGACGACAAAGTGACCTCAAAACTAGATTTAGCAATGCCTCATATAAAGTTGTTCAATACTGATAAATAGATGTAAATGCATAGTTATAAACTCGTTCAATACTTTGCATGACTTGCTTCTACTAGGTAAATGAAACAATAATGTGAACAGCAAAAATAAATAATAATAGCATAGAAATATCAAATTTTTTGAAAGAAATATATAAGATTTTTTTAATAATACCTAAGATTTTTTTGAAAAATATCAGAGATGTTTTGCAAAAATATCTAAGAGCTTTTGGAAAAATATGTGAGGTTTTTTTTTGAAAAATATTTTAGATTTTTTGAAAATATCCTAGATAATTAGGGGAATCCCCCTTCCCTTTCAACGAGCACCCACATATTCTCTTTCTCTTGCTCCTTTCAACATTCAAAAAGTGAGGTCACTTTTGTTTTCGTCAAGCGATAAAGCCTATTTCTTTAAGGAAAGAGTTATATCTTTTAGGTACATTTACTGTCAATACCTTTCGCAAACTCACATATTTTAAAATATCAAAAATCGCATAATAATATATAATTATTTAATGAACCATTTTCAAGCACTGTTTTGCCATATAGCAAGTGAACCCACCAATTATCAATTATCAAGGCTTAGGCCTTTCAGTTCACTCCCGCGGCTTCAGCTCAGGCTCCTCGATTACCCTGGGAGGTGTGCACCTATTCAATTATAGTATTGTACATTAAGCTCAAGAGCTTGGCTTCCACTTTCAAATAATGACCAGTAACAGTTTTAATGTAATTCTCTCTCTCCTTGATTTCGAATTAAAATGAATTGAAATGCAACTGCTTACTAAAAAATGAGTTTCTTTTCCTTATAGTATCGGGGTAAATGTGATAAGTTCAGATTCATTATTCAAATATTTTGTGTCTTTATGTCTAGGTGAACAAATTATATAGCCTATACCTGACAGCACCTAGAAGCGAGAAGAGTGCCAATACAGTTTAAGCAAGCTCACAGTGACGTTCCATAAGGCAAGGGTCATCAAAGCCTTGTTCTCTCTACGACGACCGTAATGTCCTAACATCACTCCTCCACATTATTAGCTACTAAGGTTTAGATTATCCAGGCAATCACAAGTTAGGGTGTTATAGCTGTGGTATTAGAGCCTAGTTTTTAGAGTCGTTGTGAGCTATAGTGTGATTGGTAGTCATATTGGAGTTTCAAATGTGATGACGACTATGAATGTATGACCATGAGTATATAACGAGGATGGTTATTTAATATTTACCTTGTTTTCATCCGTTGCTTTTAAGGTCAATGATCTAGACGGATAAGCCTTGAACACTACTTCCTAAGGAGCCTATTTGCGGATTCATAGGTGATTCTTTTGGAATCGATTGTTTTTAATCTTTTATGCGAGCTGTTAGATTTACTCACACAAGGACACAAGAGGGGCGGTGAGTTGTGTCCTTTGATTTTTCTGTTCGTTTCAAAACACTTGTGAGAACTGTTTGGAGACGTGTTTGCAGTGAGGCAAAAACGAAACTAATTGCGGAAATAATAAAGGAGACACAATATTTTTACGTGGAAAACCACCTTTGGCTCAATTGAGGTGTAAAAACTGTGACCTACCTCAGTAGGATTTCAGCAGCACTTTCACTAATACGGGCCGAATTAGTGACATTATGTAACACATGTGACAACGTCACACACGTAACTTAGTCTCCCCCGAGACTCTAGTTACACACACGTAACTATTCTCCACCTGAGAATGAGTCACACAACATGTCCAAAGTCTCCCAAGACTTGGACACACTCTAGACTTAATTGATGACAAAAAAGAATAGAAAAACACATTACTTTTTATGCTTCAAAACAAGCTGAATGTATGATACAATACAAACCCTATTATGCCAGAAAGAATGACTCAATTTAGCACACTCCTTGAAGGTTTTTCACTCAGAGAATAAGCTTATAAAAAACTCGATATTTGCCTTGAAAAACCCGTTTTGAACATATGAGAAGCGAGTGCTTTTATACCAACAAAATGCAAGGATTTGATTTCCATAATAACTCTGAAAATACTCAACAGATAATTGGAATAAAATTTCTCAACAATATCTTTTTAGGAAATCATATCTTAAAAGATAAGATAAAATCTTTTGAAAAATCTTTTTAGGAGACCAATATTATTTAGGAAATTATTCTTTCTAAAATTCAATATTATCAGAAAATCGATCCTAAATATATTAGGAATTTTGACAGTAGGAAAACTCTTGAAAATCTTTGAAAATTGATTTTTGCACTCACTGCCCTTAGAGCACTGCAGACCTGTTTGCTCAATTGTTCTGAGCAGTGTTCTGAGTCAGCTTAAATAATTCCTTCAAGGTGAGTGTTAAGACAAGTTCTTCTTTGGCATATTAACAAGAATCTATAACCAGTACTTAGCTCTAAGACTCTAAAGACTCTTGTACTCTGTTGATGATGTGCACATATATCCACTTTGATTATTTCAGCTTCTTCGACCTGTTCTTCAGGGTGTTTGTAACTTCTATCGCTTCTAACATACAATTTTATCACATAGCTTCAAACATGATATTTCGAACTGATCTCCGGGATGTTTGCAATTTGTCTTATCACATGATTCTAGCACTCAACTCATGCTAAGCATAATTAGCACATTTGGGTTGTAATCATCAAAATCTTATATGAGATTGATTCAACACGAGCACATATTGTAGTAAAAGGTATGGTAACCTTGAGCCCATATGAAGAGAAGCCATCGCGAAGTAAATATACACAGGACCTCTGACCCTCTTATAGTGATTTTCGATCATTTTTTACCTGATTAATCATATAACACAAGTCAAATGAATTATGATACACAACATGATATCATACAGTTCAATCATGACAAGATTAAAGATCTTATATGCGTTGTCATTAACTAATTTCAAAATTGTGCTGATTATTGTGAGTGGGGAATGTACCCAAGTCATTGCATATTAAGCATGTTTCACAACTATGTAAGAAGTGAAAAAGGTAGAGGATCTTTGAGTCTGAGTTTCACGCTGACATTGGATCATTGAGGTCATAGGTAGGGGCATGTTTTAATTGAGGTATCGACAAGGGATGAGAAGTCCTTGGGTATTTTCAAGGCTGAGAGTGGGGAGGTTGTGTAGGAAGTTGAGACCATGCAACATATTTGAGGATCTTATGTATAAATTAGAAGGATAAAATGGGCCTTCAGAGCACATGGGAATCACTAAAGGGTGGGTTTTAACGGAAAGATGATTGTTAGGAAGTTTTAAGAAAAAGAAGGAATACATCATTTCTTATCATCTCTTTAAAAGACTGGGAGGTATGTTCTTTTTAAAATGAGATGTGTTGCCTCGATGAAGAAATAATCAAAATAAGAGCAGTGGTTGACAACCTCAGGCATATCCACTTCCCCTAAGGCATTAACTTATAGATTTGGTATCTAAAGAAAGACCCTTGAGGAAGGGATATATATGTGCATATTTCCCACACTTTTGTATATCATATTCTAAGAAATTCTAAGGGTTATAATTTACATTCTAGTCAATAAATGGACATAATTAATGGATACAACTAGGAGTATTAAATGAGGTATGGAGAAGAATGATAAGAGTATGACCCTCTTATTGCTGGAACTTTGGATATTTGATCTCATTACCTTACGACCCTCTTGGACCAATGTATCCCTACTATGAGTCAAGTATTGCATGGAGTGTATCCAAGTATAAGTAGTGACTCCACAATACTAGATTGTCCTATTTGAGAAGGTATCACCTTGGTTCAACCCCTAATGCGGCAGTAAAGGCTCACAGAGCAAAGGGGAAATGCGAAAAAGTTCCTACGTAAACATTGAAAACTTAGGTGACTTTATTTTTAGCATGTCGAACCCATACAAATGTGTACATATAAATCTTTATATTGACTTAGAAGATCCTATAATAGTTTTGAGTCCGTTGACATGAGGATCGACTCATAAAGTATTGCCATTGCGTATTTTGTAGTCCTTCAACTAAAACTTTTGGTTTTTTTCCCCCAATTGCAATTGAGTGTTGGTCATGCCCATGCCTCACTTTAGCAAGCCTTAAGTCCTGGATAGGTCCTAATCACCGAATGGAAGCTAAATTGTCTAAGCTATAGTAACAATACCTTACTAAGCATTCTTCTACTAATCGAAATTTTTTCTGTAGAATCATAACCACTAAGTTAGAATATTATCCTCTCCTTCCAATTAGTTATCTTTCCCTATGTTACTTACATAATTAATTGGTGCCCACTTTTTTGCAATAAACTCTTATTCCAGTTAATACCTCGTAACAATATCACTGAATTTGTTACATTTATTCAAGACTGTTTCCTTTATTTTGGACAATTTTTAATTAAAAATCCGTCAAATGAAGCATTTTCTTATATAGTATTTATACCTTAATACTTTAGAATTGCCTATCGTATGTTCTCATGAGTGTTGCTTGAGTTCTTTTGGCAATCCTTTGAGTATAAGAATAGCCTTTTTTCGCTGCATACACTGCCTCCTCTCGTGGTACTTGACAATCCTTCCAACCTTGTAGTCTTAATCTTTTACTTTGCCTTCTAGATCATCATGAATACATCATGACTCTTTCTTGTAATCATACTAGTCCACATGTAGGTCATTTCATAACTAATGAGAGATACCTTCGTAAAAGCCCTACTTTGTGTATTTGCAACCAATCTCCCTTTTAATTTCCACATATTCCTACTGACCTAAAGTCATTCGAATGTTGCAACCTTGGGGGTTTTGAAAAGAGAAGGCCTAAGCAGATAGATTAACTTTATAGTCCAATCTTGGTCTCGTACTTTTTGTCCCTTGCAAATAACGATATCCAAACCGCCTTTAGGATATTATATCACCACCCAAATCATCTATTTTTATTGTTTATTTGGCTTCCAAACTAATGCCAAATGTTTTTTTTTCTTCGAGGAACCAATGTTTGGGACCATTTGATTCTGACTGCCCGTCATTCTTGAATCATTTGCCTTAATCGCCATTTTCATTCTACATGCCTTATAATACTGTTCTCCTAAATAATCATTTCATAATCTATCATTTGTTCTTTTAATTAAGGTTTTACATCAACAAAATTTTCATTATTTTCAATCACAACCTATCTCTTCCTTGGTCGTCCTGATTTATTTATTAACCTTATTTCTATGTTGTTATGTATTTCTTTAATCTCATATTGACATCCAGGGCTTGCCGATTAGAGTATACCTTTCATATTGAAGTTCTTTTTTCTAACAATTCCCATGTTTCTGGATCCAATTCATCTTTAAAGTTACTTCCTCCCATTGTTATTTAACTTCCGCTTTTTCATTCAAGCTTTTGAAGGCTTGTGGATTCTCAAGAATACTCGTACACTCTTTCTGTTTAACCATGTTATTAAATCTTTCTGCTTACTATGTAATACATCCCTAATCCATCTTAAATGATTGTTAAAACTTCATTAACTTTGGCCTTCATTATCTTCCACCTCAGTTCATTAAAAACATAGCTTGCACCCTAATTCACCTATATTAATAGGTCCACACTGCTTGTCTTGATTTACATATGCAATTCTGCTTTACAAAAAAAGGGTAAACCTTTGATAGCTGCAATTCCACCCTTTGTTTTAGTTTTAGACTCCACTCTTAATCTTTCTCTGTTCCACGTTGTCACCCTACTTGAACTTGTTTCATGTGGGCAAAGCATATTCCTTCAAATCCATTTTGCAATAAGTCTAGAAAGATTTGCACTCAAGCTGTCCAAGTTAATCTATCCTACTTATCACATTGTTTTTCGCCAAAAAAATCACCTAAGTGTAACTGAAATGCCCTTCACTACTAAGACGGTTCTACCCGTTCCCCACAGCATCTTTGGTTGTTATGTATGTGCCATGTGTAAGGTCTCATGATTATCCAATCCGTTGCGACATCAGTTCCTTGTTTATGATTTTAATCTTCAATTACGAGCTTAGGTGTAAAGATTGTGCGGATAGTGTACCTCTTATTTTCTTGCACAACTAAAATGAATCCAATTCATTCCTAGTTATACCATGTGCAAATTGATATGTAACTTTGCCTCCTAACTACCCATTCTATTTCAAATGGTATAGAATGCTCATCTTCATTATTGATATCACCCAAACACTACTAGAAAAGTTCAAAATAACAATGGAATTCAGCGACAGACTAATTTAACGACGGATATGGCGACGGGAAAACAGCATTACAAAAAAGTCAGTTTATGCGACAAATTTGGCAACGGATATATATTTTCGTCGCCATAATTTACATTTCCGTCGCCTAAATTTAAAAAAAAAATTAATTATTGCCACGGAATTTCCATCACCCAACTCAGAAATTTTCTAAAAAAAAAAATAGGGTTGGCAACGGAATTTCCGTTCCCAACCCCTTTAAGTGAAACCAAATCTCGGCCTGGTTTCACGCATTGTCGAAGCAAATTTACAGAGAGAGAGAGAGAGGACAACACGCTACGAGCTCCGTCCAACCACCGCCAGCACCACCCAGCCGCCGCCGGTATCCTCCTTCGCTGTCGCCGCCCTCCTCCCATCGTTGGTAGCCATCGGCCGCCTTCCACCGCCCCTCTTGCCGGTTGTTTCAACCAATTTAAGGTAAGTCTTTCAACTACATTAGTTGTAATTTCTACAAATTTTTGTATTACATTATTAGAATTTCATGGTTAGTTCATATTTATGTTGAAATGTGTATTTGTCTGAGATTATTACACTATTTTGCTTCAAGATTTGGGTAAATGCGATTTAGAGATTAGGTTTAGTAGTTTGAAGTTAAAATTTGATATGGTGGTGGAATGAAATGGTTGAATTGATAATGTTGTTGAAATATAGTATTTGTGTGAGGCTATTGCTCTAATTTGTTACAAGAATTTGGTAAATGCGATTTAGGGTTGGGGTTTGATAGTTTGAAGTTAAAATTTCATATATTGATGGAATGAAATGTTTTAATTCATAATGTTATTGAAATGTAGTATTTGTGTGAGATTATTGCTCTAATTTGGTTGGAGATTTTGCTCAATACAATTTAGGGCTTAGGTTTGGTGATGTGAAGTTGAAAATTGATATGTTGGTGGAATGAGATGCTTTAGTTTATAATTTTATTCAAATGTAATGTTCGTATAAAGTTGTAGCTCTTATTTGTCTGAAGATCTTGTCCAATGCAATGTAGAGCTAGATTTGGTAATTTTAAGTTGGAATTTGATATGTTGGTGGAATAAAGTGCTTAATTTTGGATGAATTATTAGTTTTGTGAAATTTGTAACAATATAAGTATATTTGTAGAAATTTTTAAGGTTTTTTTTTTTGTGCATGTAGAAATTTATAACTAAGCATATATAATATATAATTGGACAATTTATGTAATTATTATAATTTTAATTGAAATTAATTATTATCCAATACCTTATGTAGTTATTGTTATTTAAGCAGAATATGAATGGTCCTCCACATCGTACGTGAATGTATAATAGATTATTGTCTGATCGTAGTGGTTATACGTAAGAATTTCTAGATGGAGTAAACCAATTCGATCAATTTGTACGTAGACAGCCAGAGTTTCTGAACAGGGAAAAGTATAGATGTCCTTGTGCCAAATGCAGAAATGTGGTGCACTTGACACCCGATGAGATCAAGATGCACCTTATCTAGAAGGGTTTTGTGCAAGGGTATTGGTTTTGGATAAGTCATGGGGAAATAGAACCTCAGCAATATGATTCTGGGTATTCAAATAGTAAAATTCCTGAAATTGGAATTTCAAGTCATATTAATAATTACTACTATGAATCCTATGTAGATCGGATGAAGGACATGGTTGATGATGCTATAATAGCAAATCAAAATGTAAGGGAAGAGGGGTCAAGCACTTGCTGAGAACCATTTTATAATATGGTTCAAGCTACTCAACAACCCTTGTACGATGGTTGTTCCACCCACAGTGAGTTATCTGCTGCGGTGAGACTGTTGAGTATCAAATCTGATTATAACATGCCATAGAATTGTTTCAATAAAATTGTTCAACTAATGAAAAAGATGTGTCCACCTAACAACCACGTGTCAAACAACTATGGGCAAACGAAGAAGGTTGTTAAAGATCTCGGCAATGATGTGGTCCAAATTGATTGTTGTCGGAAAGGTTGCATACTATTTTATAAGGAGGATGCAAACCTGGATGCGTGCAAGTTTTGTGGGCATTCAGGATAGAAGAGACAAAGGTCACAACAAAGGAATCGGAATCAATTGTCATACTCAAGGATACATTACTTGCCGTTAAAACCTCAATTGCAAAGGTTGTATGCATCAAGAAGTACTGCAGAGCACATGAGATGGCATTATGAACATTGGCATGAGGATGGTGTTTTATGTCATCTATCAGATGGGGCAGCATAGAAACATTTCGATAACAAGTACCCTAATTTTGCTTCCGAGCCTCGGAATGTGAGGCTTGGCTTATGTGCTGATGGATTTAATCCTTACACTTTGTCTTCAAGATCATACTCCATTTGGCCGTGGTAGTTACACCTTATAACCTTCCCCCTGAAATGTGTATGACCACACCATTTATGTTCTTAACTTGTGTAGTCCCCGACCCCAAAAATCCCAAGAACAAAATAGATGTATATTCGCAACCTCTTATTAATAAGTTGAAAGAGTTGTGGGATGTTGGAGTTGAGACTGATGACATTTCTACGGGGCAAACATTTCATATGAAGGTTGCACTTATGTGGACCATCAATGATTTCCCCACATATGAAATGTTATCTGGGTGGAGTACTAATGGCTAATTGGCATGCCCTCTATGTATGAAATAGCAAAAGGCTTTGAGAATGATAAATTGAGGTAAATTCTCATGGTTCGATTGTCATCGGTGTTTTCTGCCAAGGAATCATGTGTTCAGAAGAAATAGAACAACATTTAGGAAAGACAGAATTGTTACAAGGGGTTCTCCTTGCCGCTTATTTGGGGAAGAACTTTATACTGAGGTGGAAGATTACCCAATGGTAACTACAAATGGTGACTTTGTCATACCAGGATTTAAGGAGAATGAGCACAACTGGACGAAGAGGAGCATGTTCTGGGAGTTGCCTTATTGGCAACACCAATTGCTCCACCATAATTTGGATGTGATGCACATCAAGAAGAACTTCTTCGAGAACATCATTAACACTATTATGGATGTCCATGGGAAAACAAAGGAAAATGCCAAATCAAGAATGGATGTTGCAGAAATATATGATAGACAAGAATTATATTTACATCCAGGATCAAGTGGTAAGTCGGTTAAACCAAAACCGAAGCTCGTACTTCCTGTGGATAGACAAAGAGAGTTGTCTGAATGGGTAAAGGAGCTTCAAATACCTGATGGATATTGCTCTAATTTAAGGAATATCTTGGACCCTAATGAGGCAAAGTTCAACAACATGAAAAGTCATGATTGTCATTTGTTCATGAAGACTCTTTTACCCATTACATTTGGTGTGCTCCCAGATGATGTGTTGAAACCTCTCACTAAGATAAGTTAGTTCTTCAGGAACTTATGCTCGACAACATTGCGAGAGGATATGCTTGAGAAAATACATCGGAACATTGTCATCATTTTGTGTAAGTTGGAGACGATTTTCCCCCCTCCTGGCTTCTTCAATGTAATGGAGCACCTGCCAGTGTATTTCGCAGAAGAGGCTCAACTTGGTGCTCCAGTACAATACTAATGGATGTATCCATTTGAGAAGTAAAGTAGGTTGTACTTCCTAAAACCTTATCTCAATTCTTATATGTGCAATCACTTACAAGTGAATACAATTGTGAATTTGTTAGGTTCTTTGGCCAATTGAAGAAAAAGATAAAGCAATAAGCGTGTCCTGAAAGTTCAATCACAGAAGCATACCTAGAAGCTGAGAGGGCATTCTTCGGCTCTAATGTACCCACTATGCGTAGTAGATGCAAGACAAATGAAGATAGCGATGAACATAATAATCATTTCCCAACTCTATCTGCGTTTGAACCGCAAGGGACCACTATTGGTAGAGAAAGATCTAGGTATCTCACAGATGCCGAATATATTGCTGCCTATCTTCACGTGTTGTTAAATTGTGATGAAGTTAAACATTATATAAGGTGAGTGCTACCTTAACTTCCAATTGAGATTATCATTTCAAACGCAAGTATATTAATGGTCTTCATAAAATGTGACGGAATTTTTACAGAACAAGTCAGAACTGCACGTCCCAATCTCAGCAACGCTGATGTTGACACCATCATCGAAACTCATTTTGCGGATTGGTTTAGTCAGAATGTAAGTATTACAACTCATTCCTTCATAATTTTAACATAATAGTTAGGTGCATTGTATTAACTAAAACTACATGTTATGTCACCTTAGGTGCATTATATTCAACTATTCGACACCCACAAACATTGCTACTTGACACAATTGGCTACGAAGCCAAATCGGTATGTGTCGACGTGGACGGCATATAGAGTTAATAGATTCAAATTCCACACAGAAGCTCGCAACATCGGAAAGAGAACATATAATTGTGGTGTTGGTGTTTGTGGTACGGGGGAAGGCGATATTAAAAATGATTATTATGGCGTATTGAAGGATATTGTCCAACTTGAATATGTGGGCGAACCACTTAAACGATGTGTGCTATTCAGTGGTGAGTGGTTTGATCCCACATTGAATCGTGGGACACGAACTCATAAACTAAACAAACTTATTGAGATGCATCGTACAAGGAGGAACCGAAAGTATGACTCATTCATCTTCGCAAACACCACATCATGAGTATACTTCATGCCACATGCAGATTGCTCAAGAGATGGAACCAATTGGCTTGTTGTCATACCAACCAAACCAAGGGCGATAATGGATAAGGAGTACACTCTACCTACTGCCTACCAACAAAAGAACATGACGACAATCGTTGAACCTGTGCATGATGCTATCCTTACATCATTAGTTGATGAAAGCGCACCACCCGAAGAGGTTAATGATGAAATGGGGTTTTCATTCATTCAGGTTAATGACGAGATAGATGAGGTAGAGGATGATGAGGATGATGAAGAGGATGAGTGGGATGATGGTGATGAAACAGATGAAGTATAGGAAAATTTACATTTGTATGATGATGATGACGATGACTATGACAATGACGATGATGATGCAGATGATTGAGTGCTGATAAATTCTTTTGTATTTGAGTACTTTGTATGGAAAACTATTGGTTGTGACTTCACTTTTACTGTATGAATGAATTTTAAAAAAATGTGTTACCTACGTATTATGACGTCAGCATAAACGGTTGATATATGCAATTATTATATATTTGTACTTGCATTTATTGTCACCTATTTCAGGCATGGATTCCAGTTCTCGTCGAGGTAAGTGCTCCACTCGAGGTAGAAGACGAGGGCGTAGGAGCTCTGTCGTAGATCCAACCGCAATGGATGTTGATCCATCTTCCCCCCAGGTACCTCATACCTCAGTTAACCCAGGAGCCACAATGCCTGGTTACATACCAGGTCTTTCAGGACCAATGTCTCTCTCATTTGGGGCTTTCCATCATCAGACCTCATACATTCCTAACCAAAGTACCATGTACGGCCAATTTGCCTACAACATTCCTCCAAATCGCCTTTTTGTCCACACTGTACAACCTACTCCTCAACCCATTGACCCTAACACAAACCAGTCCTAAGACAACATTGCAACTGGAGAAAGTGAAGCGCAATCTAGTGTCATAGGAGCACTCGAGCAAAGACTTGGATTGAGCCAGATGGTAACGGGTAAGTCTTCAATTGTTATATGTTATGAACTTCAACTGTTTTGCATCACAAGTAATTAATTTGATGTGTTATATTTAATTAGGTTTCTCCCCAATGAGGGTGATGTTAGTAGGATTGCGCTCATATTTCAAAGCAAATATAACGAAGCTTGGCCTACTTGGGGTAAAGTACCCAAACCAGTACGGGATTTGTGGTTTGGAGAGTTCAAGGTAACTACAGTGCCTATATATTAACAGTTTGTGTGAACGTGATAAATTACTATTGTATTATTTGATGTGTTTGTTGTTTTCATAATTGCCGAAATGGTCTACTTGGGATCCAGTCCATGAGGACCGTATAAGAAAAAATTTTGAAAATCGAGGCAATGCACGCTTGAGAGACTTCCTTAGCAAAGCAAGGAAGCACAAGAAGAAGCCTGTTTGACTCAGTGATGCTCAATGGAAGGGACTCCAACAATACTGGGCAAACGAAGGTTACAAGAAACTGCGTGAAACAGTCCAGAAGAACCGACTGGGTACTCCAGAAAGTGGTGGCCCATCTCTCCACACCTGTGGCTCCATCCCTATGCATGAGCATAGGAGGCGTCTGGTAAATGAATTTGCTACGTATTTCTTCAACTTTAATACAGTGGTTTGGGTTGTGTTTGACATAATTCTTTGTGACACGTACATAGAGGGAACAACTTGGGACGAAGCCCACAATTGTCGAATTATTCGGCCGCACTCACAAACTCCATGGCAAAGAAGATGCCTCTTGGGTTGATAAGAAATCAGAACAAACATATGTAAGCAATTAGCTATTTTCAATCTTTATTTGAAGTTCAACCTACACTTGTATACTTTGCTTTCATTAACTGTAATATATATGATTTCTTGTGCATGTTGTGATATTGTAGGAATCCTTTGAACGTGAATTTCAAAACATAATCAACTCTCAAGGGACCGGGGATGACACTTCTCAAGATCCAAACCAGCCACTTCCGAACCCAAATGAGTTGTGGGTGAAAATGTACAAGAATAAAAAGTGTTGTATTTATGGCATTGGCTATGAGGCTATCAACATTAGGGAATCCGGTTACTTCAGTCCCGCTCAAAGAGCCGGTACAGTTTTCATAGTAAAGTTTCAATGAACATAGTTATACGATAAGTCAACTTAATTGTAATACTAATGCGCACTTCACTTAAATGCTTGTCAGCAGGTACCAATTATACGTCATAGCAACAAGAGCTGAATAACTTAAGAGGTGTAGTAACCAACTTGGAGGGTAAGCTAACTTCACAAGTTGAAAGCTACCGGTTGCTTATGGAGAAATGTAAGCAACTGAAGGAATCCAACAAATTGCTTACCCAAAGCAACCAACAACTGAGCCAACAAATGATGAGCATCGATCAGCGCCTGCAAGCTTTCTTCCAAATGCAACAAGCTTCTGGCTCGGGATCTCAGCCACCCTTTACTCATCAATCACAACATGATGAGGATGATGATAAGGATAAGGAAGAGGAAGAGGAAGATGATGATCCTCACCTAGGTGATTGAGTTGCTTGCAGTATTCCCCCAGTTGGTGGCTCTCCTACTTGGTTCTTCATGGAGTACACCTCCTGCTGCTTGCTTCCCCTCCCCTTGATGCTTATTTCATTCCGCTCCCTTTGGTTCTTGCTGCTCCCTCTTCTGCAAACATAACATCACTTTTAATTACTAGCAACTTATGGATTGTTTGGACTTGTGCTTTGTGAATTCAAAACCCTTGGTTTGAAGTGTTGCTTTGGATGTGATATTCCACCTTTGTGTGCCTTGGAATTGTTAAAAATACTTCGAATGAAGTCACACTCAAAGCCATTGGATGTTGATTGAGTGCAAACTTCTTGTAAATTTCTTGCAGGGATTAAAATGTATGTACTAAGGGATACGATAAAAAACAAGCATTGTTATTTAAAAAAAATTAGAAACTTAGCGACGGACTGGCGACGACACTGCAGCATTTATTTTTTTAATGGGACAGAAGCCAGCGACGGACAGGGTATTCGTCGCCATTAGCGACGGAAAATCCATTGCTATGGTCGTCGCTGATGGTGACGGATTTTTCAGTCCATCACCTCCTGCCCCGCCAATTTTTTTCCCGCCAAAAAAAGGTATGTCGTAAGATCCGTCTCTGATTCCGTCGTTTGTGGCGAGGGAATTTCGAAATTCCGTCGCCAGGTACTCAGCAACGAGCTGAAATCCGACAGCCATTTTCTATCACCAATTCCGTCGCTGATATCAAAATTCCATTGCTGATAAGTCTTATTCCGTCGCTGATTTCATTTTATTTGGTCTTTTTTTTGTAGTGAAAGGATGTCAACCATCTTCTGATTACTCTTATGATTCATGTTTGCAGATCATACAGCTTTTGACCCAATATTTTGAAAATCCTTAATATAGTCATGACTATTTTATTTTAGTCATCTCATGACGATCTCTCCCATGTAAACTACCCCTAATTTTGTTGTTTATTCCCTTTTGAGAATAATGACTCACTTAGTTACCATTTTCATCATTCTTACCCTTAAACATATTCATCTTTAGCGTCAAATTTAGAGCTAGTAAGCCTTTGATTAGTCCAACTAAAGAGTGGTAAATTTTTTTGGGGATGGTGGGGATTGAGCCTTAGGTATATTAGATCCTATGAGATCATTGAAAAAACTAAACTCAATGGCTTACATATTGGACTTTTCATCCGAACTCAAGCAGACACAGTGTTCATCATGATGATATTCACAATCAGGAGGGATGCATCATGACATTGTAACAGAGTGTATAAAGATTGCACGTGCTTTATGATGAGGGTCCTATATTGATAAAGATTATAGGGACAATGACTTTGTAATAATAAGATACCTTTTGTCAAGGTTGTATAGGCTAACTAGGGATGGCAGTTACATCCGAATTCGAAGCAGATCCGATCCGATCCGAGGTAAAATTATCAGATTCAAATCCGTGACAGAAAAATTCAAGTTCGAATTCAATAAAAATAATTCGAATTCGAGTCGAATTCGGATCAAATTTGGAAGAAGGATAAAATTCAATCCAACTAGTTTTTTAAATATTTCAAATTCAAAATTTAAGTTAAATTTTGAAATTTTTACAAATAAAACCTACCCAATATACCCTCCATCCCCAAGTTGTTAGCCCAGTCTAGTGTTATTTTTTTTTGTCAACAAGTTTTTTTTAATATATAAAAATTAAAACGTTGAAACCCTAATACTTGCCCCCAGTTACTCTCTCTCTCCTCGTCACTTCGCCAATTGCCCTCGCTAGTCGCTCACGGGTCTCGGCCTCTCGCTACTCGCTAGTTGGGTTATTGGTGTAGTCCTCCTCAGTCCTCAACTCCTCGCTCCAACTCCCTGCCCTCTCTCTCTCTCTCTTTTTGAGCATCTTTCTTCTCGCCAGTTTCTACAATGCCGACGTTAAGCATTTCACCGTCTCTCTCTAGCCTCTCATGAGTGCACATTTCCTCTTTCTTCTTAATTTAACAGTTCATGCAATAAAATCTAAATACATATTTTTCATGACTTGGAGTGTTGTTTAGATTTTTGGGGCTAAGAACAAGAGAAGTTAGACTTTGGGTTTCGACATTTTGGGGTTTGGGAAGATTGTTGATTTTAATCATTTTTTGTGGTTAATCTAAATTGATGATTCTGTTGATGTATTATGTTTTAACGAATGTTCAATTTCTACAAATCTCTACAATAAAGCCTTCAATTTTCAGTTTTAGCAACTTGAATGTGTCATTGAAAGAGGTTCAAGAGGGCCCAATTAGGTAATATGTGGTGACATTACTATGGTTGTGATGAAGATGCAAATGGAATAGACATGATGAAATAAAGAGGCAACAATATATGGATTAGTGGTATGTTCAGCATTATATGCTAACACTTAATTCCAATGAAAATATCAACTTCATACACATAATACTGATAGATATCATTATATATATACCCCAAGTTGGAAACCAATAGAGAAGAAGGGCTAAATGAAGCAACTGAAGGATTTGTACTCTTAATTTTTTTTTTCTTTTTTTGAGTTGGACATGTTATTTGTAATATTTCAAATGTATCTCATAGTTGTCAAGACTTGTAACTGTTGTAATATGTTGTCATTTTCTTGAGCTTGAAATATGTTCCTTCTTTATTCTTTGTTTAGCTTAAATGTTCATGATTCAGTTAGTATGATATACAAACGCTCATCTTCGTATCGATAGATGAGTAGAATATAGAAAAATTGTATAAAACTATTGCGTGTGAAAGGAATTATTTTGGATCTGATTAAATTCGACTCTGATCCAATCTGACTTGGATCATATCCGCAGGTTCTCCTTCGATCCGTCGGACTGGATTCGGATTGAATTTTCATATTCGAATATAATCGGATGCGGATTCGGATATTCCAATATCCGATCCGAATCCGATCTATTGACATCCCTAAAGCTAACTATGCCTCATCAAAAGCCACCTATGAGATTGAGGAAGAAGTAAGAAACAAATTGCTTGTTTACAGTGTGGTAAATCTAGTACTTCTTTAAAATTTGTAAGTTTCAGGGACAAGACTTATTTTAAGGGGGAGATGTTGTTATAACCTGAATGTCATTACCTTCCACCGCCATTTGTGGCTCTTTTCATCTTATAATTTCAAGTAAGTGATGTTAGTTAAGTATGTAGTAGATTTTTTGATAGATTTGAAAAATGTGAGCTAGAATTCAACAATTGTGTGATAATTTGTGGTGGTTGTAGAAATTTTATTGAGTAATTTGTTGATTTTGGGTTTTGAATTTGGTTGTGTTAATGTGAATATGAAAGCAATTATTAAGTATTATTAGTAATTGTTGAGTGTTATAAAAATTTAATTGAAAATTATTTTTTGTAATTTATGGTGTGTAATTTTGAAATTGCAAGTATATAGAATTTATTATTGAAAATGGAAGTTTGATGAGGATTTTATGATGATTACAATTGGTAGTGAATATTTAAAAAAACAGTAGATTATTATGTAATAAATGTCGGAATGTGAGATGTTGTTACGCATGATTTGGATAATATATTTGATTTTTAGTTAGTATGTTAGACCTACTTGTAATATATTAAGTGCAAAATTTAGATAATATTTGTAATTAGTAGATTATTTCGTATGTTAGACCTAAAATTTAATAAATTAAATGAAAGTATGTTTTGGATAATATTTGTAATTTGGATAATAAATTTGTATTATTTCGTAAATGTTTAAATATTATTTATTTATATTTAGATTAAATAATAGGATATTATTGCCTAAATATTTGAAGTTGCAATTTGGTTGTGTTAATGTGAATATTTAGAAAAATACTAGATTATTATGTAATAAATGTCGAAATGTGAGATGTTGTAACGTATGATTTGGATAATGTATGTGATTTTTATTTAGTATGTTAGACCTACTTGTAATATATTAAGTACAAAATTTGGATAATATTTGTAATTAGTGGATTATTTGGCATGTTAGACCTAAAATTTAATAAATTAAATGAAAGTATGTTTTGGATAATATTTGTAATTTGGATAATAAATTTGTATTATTTCGTAAATGTTTAAATGTTATTTATTGTTATTTAGATTAAATAATAGCATATTATTACCTAAATATTTGAAGTTGTAATTGTGTGGATGATTAATATGAAGGATATGGGTCATAAGAGAAAACATATTGTGAAAGGGAAAAAATTACGTTATTGTTGCTGTGAATGTCGTTATTATCGGTGTGAATGTCACAAGTTTGGACTGCAATTTCAGACATTCGAACAGGTTTACATCCTGACCTAATTGTCATAATGTCTTATTTTTGTCCATCATATATTGAACACAGTCCATGACGAAGTAGTAGAATAATATGTAAATCAGTGATTTAACTATGTATGAAGAAAAATGTAATCATTATGTCCATTATTATTCTAAATAACGAATCAACGTATACATTTGTAATGGTCTACAGTAGATAATATGGATGGGTCACCCCATCAGAGGTGGATGTATAAAAGATTTTTACCAGGTAGAAAAAGGTGTAGATAATAATTTGTAGATGAAGTTGAATTGTTTGATCAATTTGCAAAAAGCCAAGTGAAGTTCATAAATAATGGACATTATAGATGTCATTGTGTCAAATGCCAGAACAGAGCTTATAAAGAACCTGATGATGTGATATTACACTTGTGCCAAAATGGTTTTATTAAAGACTATTGGTACTGGACATCTCATGGGGAATTAGAACCTACTTCCTATGACAATGTCAGAAGTAGCAACGCACAAAACTTGTATGAGCACATGGTTCTAAGTCCTATACACGTTGATAACACTGAACCATTTGTGGATCGTGTTGAAGCAATGGTGAATGATGTCATGATTACTAATGAAGTTAGTGTCAATGAGAAACCAAATGCAGAAACTCAGGCATTCTATGATATGCTTCAAGCTGTACAGAGACCTTTATAGGACAAGTGTAGTAACCAAACTGAATTGTCAAATGTCGTCAGATTAATGAGAATCAAATCTGATTACAATATGCCTCAACATTGTTTGAATGAGGTGATGCAATTAATGCAGAAGAGTTGTCTGGCAGACAATCGTGTCCCCAGAAATTACTCAGAGTTGAAAAAGAATGTTTGAATTTTGGGTTTAGATGTGCAAACCATTGATTGTTGCCACAATGGTTGTGTGTTGTACTTTAAGGAGGATTCAGCACTTGAAAAATGTAAGTTTTGTGATTCACCAAGATGGAAGCCAATGAAGTCCGGCGATGATAGGAAACCAAATCCATATGTGAAAATGTTTTACTTCCTGTTGACACCTAGGTTGCAACGCCTTTACGTATCAAGAAGCACAGTTGAACACATGAGGTGGCATTATAACAATAGGCATGAGGATGGTGTTCTTTGTCACCCTTCAAATTAGGAAACATGGAAATATTTTGATTGCAAACACTCAGAATTTGCTTCTAAGCCTCGCAATGTAAGACTTGGTTTGTGTGTGGATGGGTTTAACCCATTTTCACAATCCACATGGCCTTATTCAATTTGGCCTGTCATTGTGACACCTTACAACCTTCCTCCTGATATGTGCATGACGACGTCATATATGTTCTTAACGTGCATTATACCTGGGCCAACAAATTCGAAGAGCAAAATAGATGTGTACTTGCAACCTTTGATTGATGAGTTAAAAGGTCTGTGGGATGGTGTTCAAACTTACGATATTTCAATGAGGCAGAATTTCGTCATGAGAGCTGCATTAATGTGGACAGTAAATGACTTTCTAGGCCTTGGAATGTTGTCTGGATAGAGTACTTATGGTGTTTTGAGTTGCCCTGTTTGTATGGAGAAGTTGAAAGCAATACATTTGAAACATGAGGGCAAACCATCCTAATTTGACTATCACCGTCAATTCCTGCCCAGATATCATGCATTTCGAAGAAACCAAACTGCATTTCGTAGGGGAAAAGTTGTCAACCATGGTCCTATATCCAGGAAAAATGGGGAGGAATTATACCATGAGGTTAAGAATCTTCCTTAAGTAACCACTGATAGAGATTTCATAATCCTGAATTTTAAGGAGAATCTTCATAATTGGACCAAGCAAAGCATCTTCTAGAAGTTACCTTATTGGAGAGACCAGCTGCTACACCAACACTTGGACGTAATGCACATAGGGAAAAACTTTTGTGATAACAACATCAACACTGTCATGGATGTGCCTAGTAAAACAAAAGATAATGTTAAGGCAAGGCTAGATATGGCGGAGATGTGTGATCGGAGTGAGCTCAACCTAAGACATGGTGTTAAAGGCCAAACACTAAAACCAAACGCTTCCTACGCCCTTTCTTTGGACAAACAAAAGGGGGTGTATGAGTGGGCGCAGCAACTAACGATACTTGATGCTTATTGTTCTAACATTGCAAACTGTGTAGATATGAAGTCCGCAAAGTTTCAAAACATGACGAGTCATGATTGTCATGTGTTTTTGTATACGATTATGCCAATGGCATTTTGTGCCCTTTCAGATGATGTAGTAGAACCACTCGTTGAGTTAAGTGAATTTTTCAGAAATCTTTGCTCAATAGTGTTAAGGGTCGATAAGCTGAAATATACGCATTGTACTTTGTAAATTGGAGAGAGTTTTCCCACTAGGATTCTTTAATGTCATGGAGCGCTTACCTATGCATTTAGCAAAAGAAGCTTATATAGGGGGTCCAATGCAATATCAATGGATGTATCCATTTGAAAGGTAAAGATGTCTGGTATGCAACGTGGATGTAGTGGTGGACGTGGTAGGAATCAGAGAAGAGGTCATAACAAACAAAGTGGCCAAGTGGAGGAAGAATTTCAGGGATAGCAAAACTACCAAGACATCCCTTACAATGTTTTTCTTAATCCCAACAGCATCCAAAACATGTAATTCACCCAAAACATATCTTAAACTTCTACGCTCCCCCATGTTGACCTTTCCTTCTTCCAGTCACAAAGACCCCCTAACACTCAAACTGAATGAGCATTTATGGCCAACCAATTTGGCTCCTACATCCCTATACCACCTGTCATTCCACAACACAATGAAGAAATGACCTGGGGCCATAGTGAAAATGCTTCAAGCCATGGGAGCACGTCCAACAAGGTGCGTATCAAGCCAGATGATAAAGAGTAAGTGATTATACATCTTCAATTTTGTATATTCAAAACACAAATATATATATATATATATATATATATATATATATATA
>JACYFF010019584.1:12665188-12686040 GCA_017589665.1 Selenicereus undatus
ATATATATATATATATATATATATATATATATATATATGTTTGCTAGGAACACAAATTTCTAACTGTGTTCCTTACTTGCAAGCTTCTTTCCCTATACTTTGGCGTTTGAAATTACAAGGATATTTGTAAGCAAATTTCCCAAGTCGTGACCATCATGGCATAAAGTCCTTAAATCACAACGGGATATGTGGTTTGGTGAGTTCAAGGTAAGATAAACCAATAAGTTCACTACACTTGTAAATATACTCTTGACGGAAACATCATTTGTGTTTTGCTGACCTCTGTTTTACAAAAGCGTTTCTATTGGGCTCCAAAGCATGACTCCCATATTAGGAGGAATTTTGAGAAAAAGGGTGCTAATAGATTGAAAAAAACATTTGGGGAGCTAAGAAAAAAGAACAAGCAGCCGTTGTGGTTGTCTAACAGCACTTGGAAGTCACTTCAAGAGTATTGGGCTTCTGAAAAATTTAAAAAGTGAGTGCACATGTGAAGAAGAACAGGAATAGTGACCAAGATGGCTTAGGTCCTTTGCATACATGTGGCTCAATCCCATTTAGTGAGCAAAAGAGACGTTTGGTAAGTGGTTCATTAATTTCCTGCATTCTGTACTTTCTATATGTTTTGCAATGTAGGAAGAACTCTCACCTATTTCAACTAATTTGCATATTGTATAGGCTAAGAAGCTTCAAAGGGAGTCGACTACAATAGAATTATTTAAAGACACTCATCAACATAAGTAGGACAACACATGGGTTGATAAGAAATCTGAGAAAACATATACAAGTAACCTCTACTTTTTACGTGTTTAAAATATTCTTACTCGCCTGATTTTGATGCTAAATCTGCAAGCATGATATTTTTAATCTTATTTTGTAGACGGATGATCAACAGAAATGGGAACAAATCTGGAACTCCTAATTTTCTACAGATCCTAGCTCCGATCCATCTGAAATTCCATCTGAGACAGAGCTGTGGATGCAAGGAAACTTAAACAAAAAGAGGCGCATGTATGGACGAGGTTCAGAAGGGGTGAAACTGAAGCACTTGTTCAAGTCCACTGCAACATCCAGAGGCAGTCAGGAACTAGATGTGTAAGATACGGTCACCGAATTGAACAATGAATTAAGTATATTGGCAGAGATAAACTGCCTAACAGAATAGAGGAACCGTCATTTAGAAGAGAAAGTCATGATGTTAAGTGAACAACTTAGTGAGGTGCAAAACACACTAAATAAATTCATTAGATCTTAACAAGCATCTTGCTGTGGATCACGCCCACCCCCTTCTTCGCACTCTCGACAGCACCGTCACTCTATTTATGCTCCTCCTCCTCCTCAACCCCAATGCCAAGATGATGATGGTAATGGTAATGGTAATGGTGATGCTGATGCTGATGTTGATGCTGATGCTGATGACCATGGGTATGATCCGTACTCTAGCTATTACTATTTCAACTATTAGAACTTCTAACATTGGTGAATTTGATATTGTGTTATGTGTATTTGCTACAATGGCTTGGGATTGTGCTACTATCATTTGGGATTTTGAACACTTTGTAGTTGTGTAGTTGAATGAAAGTAACCATGTGTGGTGGTTACTTTCTGAATTTGTTGCAATGTTAGTGCTTTTGTGCATAACTGAACACTTAACCTAGTTGAATAAACGTAACCACGTGTGGTGGTTACGTTATTGTGATTGATGTACCACGTGTGGCGGTTGCAAATGTTGCACTTGCAAGTTTTGTAGAGATTGTAATTGGGTTGTTCAAGTTGCACAATTTTTTTTGCAAAAATGGACAAAAATTCTGACGGATTCTACGACGGACACAGCATTTTCCAACGGAATTCTTGGGTTTTCGAAAAACATTTCCCAAAAAAAATTTCAAAAAAAAACCCCGAAGCATCCGACGGAACGATTCCATCGGACCCAACAAATTCCGTCGGAACTGACCTCCGATGGAATTCTCGATCCTTCGGAATTGTTCCGACGGAATGCAATATTTCGTCGGAACCCCTTCCCGATCCCAGCTATTCCAACGAACATATTCAGTCGGAATATCAGCTGAAAATGAATTTTCGGACCAAAAAACTCACTTTTTCGGTTGAAAAATCCGTCGGAATAAAGAGAATTTTTAGTAGTAGGTTCATGTATAGGTAGTCTTGCCCCTAAAGCACTTGCACAAGCAAAAAGATTCATTTCAAGAGACCCACAAAAAAAAATCAAACAATTTTTTCTTGAATTGAAATCTTTTTAAAAAAACATTTAGAAATAGAAGCATTCAATAGTTATAACAAACAGCATTAAATATTAAATAAATAAATAACCACTATTAAAACTAGCCAACACATAGTGATAATAGGGAAAACAAAGTAAAAAACAAATACGACTACATTATTATCTACTACTACTGTATGAGTTATTGAGTTAGTATAGTCGCAAACGTCATCCACCGTGGCTCACGCTCATCCATCACTCGCATGCCTATAAACATCACCCACCGTCAGTGACCCCGCCCTGCTTTCCTCGAACCCCTAGCCTCCCTCCCTAGCAGCTAAGCGCCACCCCCTCTCTCCAGCCCACTAAGATCTACCAAACAAATACTTAACACGAACAATAACAATGCTCATCAATTAATAATTGTCCATCATCAGAAATGAAGAAATTACAATGTCTATCAATAATCACCATATTGTTCATCATGACACCAAGTAATGCTCATCACAAGAAATGCACATGTAGAGCTCTGAGCTTCAACAATGGTGGACAAAAAGCATACCTTAGTTTACTCTCTTCTCCATTTCTCTCATAACATCCACCTCTAATCCTTACTCTATGTTTCTAATTCACAGACAATTAGCCATCTTCACCAGTAGGTTAACTGTGGCCACCGGCGACCACCAGTGCACAATGGATGGGCGTTGGTGGGTCAATAAAGGCATCTAGGACTAATTTGTGTCTTTTATTTGGTTGAAGGGGGGCCAAAACAAGTAAAATAAATTAATAGATCCATAATGCAATATAGACCAAGGACTATAATGTAGTTTTCACTAGTCTTAAGTGGCTAAAAGTATAAGATAGGAAATTAACTATTCGATATCTACCACTTCAATTCTAGATCTCCAAAAACGCATATCCTGAACATACTAATCACATCATTCCAATTCTTCTTTATTCTTCCAAAAGTCAATCCTCTCACACAACTGAACAGGTGTATTTATATCCTTCTCTTAATATGACCAAACTATCTAAGTCTTGCTACTCTCATCTTATCCTCCATAAGTGTCATTCCTACTTTCTCTCTCATTACTTCATTCCTAATTTTATCTAAACTTGCATAACCAACTTGACAACACATTCACCTGATCATCTCTCATCTTTGCTACCCGCAATAATTGAACCTGACTCTTCTTAAATAGGCAACACTCTAAATTGTACAACACTGGCAATCGAACTACCACATGATATTTCTTTCTATTTACTACAACGGTTGGAGCACTAGGTATATTTCTAAAGGTCAAACTATTGACTTTCGAATTCCCTAAAGTTTAAATTATTAAAAACCAAAAATACTTTGGAATTCTATTAAATTGGCTTTTGAAGAGAGAAAAATAGAGATGAGATTTGATATGAAACGCGAAAGACAAACATGCGGAGCCGCTCTGGCTAATGCTCGTGCTAGGTGCTTTGCTATGCTAGCAGAGGAATTGGAGATATGTTCATTTGGCATAGAAGAAAATTGGAGATGTGAATGGACGAGAACACAAGTCAAATGAGAGGAAGTCACAATTCCAGAGGCCCAGCCAACTTTGTTGTAGGTCATAACTATTAGTATGACAGTCCCACGAATAGTTTACTTTTTGGTACACTAAGGTTTGGTATAATGATTTTCGAAACTCACTTTTTTAGATAAATATTTCTCAGTATATGCAGGTTTGGGTAATTAATTTTTGGGGGACAAATATTTCTGTTTCTAGTCCTCAACTTTCTAAAATTGCAAAGTGGTCCCTAATATTCAAATATAACTATTTTTAGTGTCTTTGCTTCTTATAATGACTTTACTGGTACTAATTATCACAATCTACTACTTATATCTTAAACATTATGTTTTCTGTGATTAGCAGTCCACTATGCTTAGCAAAATAATTAAGACTTAATTAGAGAGTTTCGAGCATTACCTGAACTTAGCCAGCGCTGGACTCTAGCATTCCTCTAACTTCCGGTTTACAGAGATTGCTAATCTCAACCCCACCTTCCTTAGATCAAGCACAATATAGATTCGTTCGTTTCCTACCTCGGACTGTAGTCACTAATCAAGTTTTTAATCTTTTTTTCTAGGATAGTGGATCTTTAATCAAGAAATTATAATATTTAATACATAAGGTTCAATTGAATAATGTTCCCTACTGTGAAACTTCTTTTATTGAAAGCTTAAAGGTGAAAATATTATAATGGAAAGCTTTGAAGAGGGACTTAAGCTAAGATCATTAAAGACGCTTGTTCACAGATAAATGAAGGATCTCAACTTCTCTTTTGTTCAAGAATGCTCAAATGATTGTGTTCCTTCTCAACACTCGACTTCCCCTTTTATATAGGACTGTCGGTACATAGGATACCTTAATGGCTACAGTACATACTGATTTTTCATATGTCTATAGTACACTACTTTATTTTTCAAACCAAACACTTGTCCAGATAGTACAATAATGGGGCAACTTCTTTTCAGATCTTTAAATGATGACAAGACTAGTCATGATTATTGAGATTCTATATGCCTTCATCTCCAATTATATCTTCCAGACCATCATTATCTAGATAATCATCAAAATCTTTATCAAGTTGCTTAAGATGCTTTGGATCCCATTTCTCAAATAAATCAAGAAGATATTTCTTTCCTTTTGCTGATAGGAATTTTCCAGCTCCAACATTGAAGAGATAATCAAAGATATCTTCTGAGACTGCTCCTTCTACCTTCATGTACTCTTTAAACTTATTGTCATAGGCAAAAGTAGTATTTCCACAATGCATTAATGTTTTTCCATTTTCAATTAATGCACAACATTGATGATAAATATTGAAAAATCCAATGGCTCTTGCTAAAGCATGATCAGTAACTAGATGCACTGGTAGTTCAGAAACCCATTTTTGTCGTTGATCCTCGGTATCGTCGTAATTAACAATCTTAATAAGATAATGAGCTGGTTTGCCTTTTCCATTTTCATATTCGATTAATCGGCTATACATTTCCAAATTTAGGCATCTATGAACTGGGACTTTTGTTGGACCATAAAGGGATGTAAGAACCCAATGGATCCTTCTAAACATATATTGCTGAAATTTTATCAGTTTTGAGAAAAATAAGAACTTTGGACTGTGATTTCTATGAAGTAAAGTATCATCCTGTATTCCCAGGCTTTAAAGGCAAGGTCATTTGGAGATAGTGAATTTGCTGCGAAACTAACACCACCAACTCCAGATTTGTCTAGAAATACCCCAAGACTCCCAAATATTATAGGAATAATGATGATAAAAGTCGATCCAGGTTGCATACCACTCATTGAACCATTTTTCTCGAACATGAAAACTTATTTTTTCTTGGATATTATAAGGACACTAAAGGTAACTAACTTGTAACTCTAGAAGTGAAAATCTTTGAACTATTAAATAGGCAGTAGATAGTTGACCAAAACGTGATCTACTTTTTGTATGGAATTCCTGATCATCGATAACGACTTTACTAGAAGGCGTAACCCATTCCAGTAGGAATGACATTTCATTAAGGATATTCTCCTTTTCTGGCAGGAGGTCGGCTTTAATGATCACCATTAGCGAATTCTCGGCTTAAACTGTTTATCAGATAGTTCTTCAATCCCTGTATATGTTCAATAGAGAAGGAAAACGTGTTAAGCCATAATTATCAACGTAGGAGTTGCCCTTGCGCTTGCATATTTGATAAATTCTTTTTCACAAAACCAAGTATTCCTTTGCAATCAGTTCGAATAAGAAAAGGTTTTGGTACTAAGAAGATTAAGAACTTCTCAATTCTCCTTATAACTGCAAGGATTTCTTTTTCCATCGTGAAATAGTTGCATTTTGCCTTATCAAAACTTCCACTGCAATATTTGCAGAGTTTTTCACCTTCTTTGATTTTGAGTACTACGCTCCAGTGCTCATTGTTGGCATCTATCTCAAGAACTAAATCATCTCTTTCGTTAGCCAAATTAAGAATAGGAAGATTTTTACACATCTTTTTGAAGTTTTGAACAATTTTTGTATCATTAGTGGCCCATGTCCAACTTACTTCTTTCTTGAGTTTCTGCTGCTATGGCTTTCTCAGTTTAGCTAAATCTTTAATGAAATCTGAAGCATAGGTAAGACATTCGAGAAACCTTTCTAAATGCTTCCTATCTTCAATCTTTTCAGGAAAATTTTTCATTTTTTTTAGAATATATTTTTATAGGATGATTTGTTCAGTTTTTATTTCTGGGCCTAAGAACTCAATTTCTTGTTCAGCATAAATGCACTTGTTTTTATTGAGTATAATACCACGATCAATGCATTTATGAGTGACAGCTAAGAGATCATCTTTGTGTTGTTCTAAGGTTTTGAAAAAGATAAGGATATTATCAATATAAACTAAACAACAGTGATTAAGATCTTCAAAGATGTTGTTCATTCTTTGAAATATTTGAAGTGTATTTTTAAGACCAAATGGCATTACTATCCATTCATAATGTCCTTATGGGGCACTGAATGCAGGTAAAGGAATACTTTCCTCATCCATTTTTATCTGCCAATATCCACTTTTGCAATCCATTTTCGAGAACCAAGAGACTCCTTAAATTCTGTTGAAAATAACTATTTTGTTAGGAATATAGTAACCATCAAAGACAGTATTATCATTAAGTTTTTTGCAATTGATTACCATTACTGTTTTTCCTCTTTTTTCTTCTGCATGAGTTCTTACCATAAAAATGGGACTGGTATGAGAACTCTTGCTATTTCTAATTAAACCTTTATCCAAAATTTTTTTTATTATTTATCAAATTCTTGAATATCCTGGTGTGTATACACCATTTGTTTGACTCGGATAATAGTGCTAGGGTTTAACACAGTGATTTTAGCAAATGTTTTATCTTTATCCCAAAATTTTAGTGGATTGTCATAGTAGAGTTCCTTATATAGTATCTCTTGTTATTCGACAATCTGTTCTTTAATAGATAATTCAAGTAATGAGATTCTCAATGCTACTTCATGCGGTGCTGGCATTACCTTCTCACCACACTGGTTGTATGTAAACTCAATTTTCTGATGAGTGTAAGCCTTATTCAATTTTTCAATAGGAACTGAGTGTCTATTAATTGTGAATATTATCTTATTTATGGTATGGGTGCATGGAGAATATAATCTTTGAAAATTATTTTCAAAAATCATATCATGAGAGGGTTGATCAATAGCTCATAGAACTAGTATAATGCATTGAACTTCTCCTAATTCTATAGATAACCCTTCTATGGCTTCATTATGGTTCATAATACTATTATCAAGTATTCTCACTTGTAAAGGATTTTTTACTCTTTTCCACATAAACTCTGAAAATAATAATCTTTTTCCACATCATACAGAACACCCACTATCTATGTAGGCATGCAATTCATAATTATTATGTCCCTCTAAGCATATGTTTATTGGGATATAAATGCTATTAGGATTTATGTTGGTGACTTCATAGCATATCTCTATAGTCATGTTTTTAACTAATTCATCCTCATAAATTAGTTCACTGACAGTTCTTGTTTTGTACCCAATGATCTTTCTATCTAAACTCATAATTCGATCTACATTGGATCTTACAACTTCAAAACTCATTCTCCTCATTTCACTAGTCATACTACTTGCATCATCTTCTTTGAGTTCTTCTTTATCTGATGAAAATCCTTCTCCCCAATCTGATCTTGTACTCATACTTCTTAATAATTGGGGTTTAATAGTGATTTTGCCTTCTCCATCGATTTTTATTATATTTTTCTTATTGATCTTTGTAGGGTTGGCAAAACTAGATTTCTATAAACGATCAACCTTTATCTCTTGTGGAATGGATTTAATCCTCTGGATTTTTTACATAGGGGTAAGGCTCTCAAATTTCTCTGCCTCTATCATGGTGACTTTAGTCTTTGAATCTATAGTATTATCTAATTTATAGATAATTTTCCTAAATATCCTTAATGGATATCCCCCTCTTTTCATGTCTATTCCAACTGTTTTTATCTTAAAGGATAGAAAGCTTATAGCAAACTCAACTTTCAGACTTACATAATATCCAGGTCTATAATTGAACCCGACTGATCCATTACATAGGTTAGTCTTTATTCCTATGATAATTTGATTATTGAACTTGATATGCCTAATATCACAGAGCAAAGCATACAGATCAATATCTTTACCATAATATTGTAATGCAATGATTTGAACTTGGACACTTCCGACATAGATATATCTATATTTTCTATCTTTGTTATGTTTAAGGATATTTTTCCAATTAATGAGATCAACTTCCGCAATGTCATACTCACAATCCTTTATTTCCAAATCTCCTTCCATCATTTCACATACGTATTTGATTTTTAATTGAAAGATTGATTTTTTATAGACCATATCTTTTTGGATTATGGGAAGAACCTAATCTCCCTTGACTTCCTCATAATCATTGTCTACAACAAATTCCTCTCCTTGGAGATCACCAAGGCTAACAGAACTACTTTTCATCATATAACTTGTTTCTTCATAATCACTTTTTTCATATTCATTGTCCAATATAATTTCAACAATCCCTTTGTTGCTATTTAAGGCTAGGTCTAATGTCTCATCCTCACTAAGCTCAACATAATCTAGGCTTAATGCCCTACTTCCTATTTTTGGATTCGTTAGCTTAATGCCCTACTTCTCCGTATGCCCAGCACTTGCAGTTGCTTTTCCTTGCGGGATAATAAGCGGCTTTCCTAAAAAATCTACATTTTTAGGACTTGGTTTGTTGTAATATTCTCTTCTATACTTCTCACTCCTCTACTTGTTAAAGCTTTTTTTCTTATAGAATTTTCTCTTCCTTCACTTTTCAGGTTCTTTTCCCCACTGGTGAGGCGAATCCCAATAAGTTAGGAATTGCTTTTTAATTTTCTTTTGCTTTTAGAGATCAAGACATTGATCATTGACTCATTTTGTTATATAAGAGATCCTCAAACCAAGGGTATCAATGACATATGCTCTTTCCAGATATGAAATGTATTTTTCATTAATTATGGAATTTATAGGATATGCCAATTTGTCATAAAACATATCAAGATTGGTTTCATTATGCCCAATTTTGTAATAATATTGACTAAATTCAGCAATATAATTTTTAAGATATCTCATATCCCATAATTCTATGTTATTAATTTTTCTTTGCCATTCTCTTGCTTTTTCTTCAGAATCAAGTCTAACTCCAATAAATTCAGTTTTAATTTTCTTGCATAAATTTTTAAACATTGCAGCTGGTGTTTCCATCATTCTTAAAATATTTTACTATCTTTCGTTAATAAATCATACTAGTTAGCTACAGTGCCAGAAAAGTTATGTTCGATATAGTTTAGGAAATTTGCCGCGGTCTATGTGGTATTTAGATTTAAGACACTATTCATTCCTCTTTTTCAGTGCTCAAATATTTCTTCTCTATTAAGGGCCCCATCAATGTTTAAGATATATCCAGTTTGGCTAATTGGGGTAAGGTCAATTTCTTTATATATCGTGGTTTTCCTTGGGATAAACCTAAAGGAAAAATTGCTTGTACGTCCTGCTGGAATGTATCTGGGTCTTAAGAAATGAGTATTTCTTCTAGAAGGTTCACCAAATTCTTTAGGCTTAGGAATGACATTGTTAATTGGATTGATCTCTGTTTCACCTATGTCAAGTTCTTTTTCAATCTCATTAATCTCATGTTCAACAGTCATTTTACTATATTTTTTATCCAACTTTCTTCTTATTTCTTCTAAAGGTAATACACTCAGATCTTCTAGTTTAATAAGGTTCATTTGCTGATATATTTCTTCTTCTAATTGAACATTATTAGTCTCTTCATTATCATAAGGTAATATGGTGTGTTTATCACTAATGGCGTTCATGATCTTGTTTAATTCTTCTGGATTTTGTTCTTTCTCAAAAATATTTTGTAGCTCTTCAAGAGTCTATTGCTTATACACCATATTCTTCTTCTTTTTTTGCTTTTTCAGCCGATTTTTCACCTAATTTTTCTCCTACTTCTTTTTAGATTTTAATCTCTTGCAGAGGAAACGGAATCTTGTTTTTTAGATTTTGGAATGGATATTTATACTGAAATGGAGTACTAATACTAGAAATAGATTTTTCGCTATGTCTAACTTCGTTAATTAGAGACAAGTGAATTACAAATAATTGTTTCTCAAGCTCTTTTACTTCTGTCTTAATTTTATCTAATTCCGCTTTTAATTCTGAAATTATATCAGTAATACAATTTAATTAAGGTGCTAATGAAGAAATGTCTTCCGGTGAGTAAACAATATGTGAATAATTTGGTCTAGGACAAGCAAGTGATGATTCTAGCATTAATCACAATTAATCACAGTTAATCATATTTAATTATTAATTAGCTTAATTATCTTGATTATTTTTGGTCACGTGGCTCTAATACCAGTTGAAAGAGGACCTCGAGTAGTACTTATGAGCAAAAAATCACATGCACAAATTTTTATTTTTTGAAACTAAGTTTTTAAGGATTTAGGTTAAAAGTGAAAATATAAAAAACTTAGGGTCTTTGGCGCAATTTGAAGAAGTTAAGTTTAGTCAACTTTTGGTCCCAAAAAATATTTACCCAAAGTTGGAGGGATTAGAAAATATTTATCGGAAAATGTGGGTCTGGGAAATAATTTGCCTTAATCTCGATGGTCCAAAAGATAATTTTTTCACAATCCCACAATGCAGTTGTAAACCTTTATTCAACAAATACGGGGAGATTTTGGGTCTGTTCGGCAAACTTAACAATTTAAGTAGCAGATAGCAATTCAGGTAGCGAATAGCTGTTTAAGTAGCAAATAGCGTTTCTAATTTAACTGTTAACAGATAACTGTTTAGATGAGCAATTGTGTTGGAGTATGAAAGTGTGTATTATCCCACATTGATAAAATTCAAAGAATATGATAGTGGTTGTGTCCCACATTAATGAAATTAAAAGGCTTGAGTATGTATATAAACTTGTGAGTTACTCTACCCATTGTCAATTGGTTTTGGATTGGAACCTTATTTAAGCTTGTATGCATGATTTTTTGTTAATTGCCTAATTGATATAAAAAAATCTAACATAGTATTAGAGCCTTTCTGGGCGAGAGGTCTTAAGTTTGAATCTCAACAGCCCCCATATTGATTTATTGCGTAAGGTAGGGGGAGCATTTGCAACATCCATGCTTCAAGCCTAAAGGGCATTCGCGTGAGGGGGCGTGTTAGAGGATAAATCTATTCATGGACCTTCAACCATCAACTTAAGCTTTTAGTTAAGATGGTTCTTGAACATGATATCAGAACAGAGTAAACGATCCTGAATTACTTGGAGATTTTTCTTTCTTCTTCGATTGACTGATTAGGATTCATCATTCGATGATGCTATCATACAATCAAACACATAATTTCTTCTCAATCGATTGATTGATTCGTTTCATCAATCAATCAAGCCATCACATAAAATTTCAATTCAGAATTTGATCATGTCTAGTGAGAGAAATCAAAACAATATAGGCATGAATGATCTGCAAAATCCGTTGCTTTTGCATCCATTAGAAGATTCAGGTTCATTAGCTATCTAGGAAAAGCTTATTGGAGCCAAGAACTTTAGGTCGTGGAAGAGAGCAGTGGAGATCGGATTAGCTACTCAAAGGAAGCTTGGATTTGTTCAGGGAACAGTTACCAGGCCCTCTGAGGAACATATCAAAGCTTAAATATGGGACACTTGCAACAACATGGTGATTGCCTGGTTAACAAACTCAGTTTCATATTCAATTGCAAAGTGCATACTCTTTCTGAATTCAGCAAGAGAGATCTAGATGCAGTTGGAAAAGAGATTTTCCTTGAGCAATGGATCAAGGAAAGATCATATCAACAAACAAGTTTACTCACTGAAGCAAAATCAGGCTTTAATTAATGACTATTACACAAATTTGAGGTGTTTGTGGGAAGAGTTAGAGTCAATGAGTCAGTTGCCTAAATTGACAATGATTACAGATAAGATTAGGGCTTTCGTTGGTGTTTTGAATCAACATAAGGAAGAACAATGGATTGGATGACAAATATGGACCACAAAGAGGCCAAATGCTCTTGATGAATCCCCTGGCAACTGTTGAAACAATTTATTCCATGCTACAGCAAGAAGAAACTCAAAGAGAGGTTCTGGAACTTAATAAAATCGAAGTAGAGACCACAGTCTTGTTTAGCAAAAACAATGATCTGAGGTGTTCACAGTGTGGAAACAGAGGACATTCCAAGGAAAGGTGTTGGACAATGATAGGTTTTCCATCTTGGCGCCCAAGGCATAAGAGGTTTCCCAAAAAAAAAAATGTGAGAGCAATAAATGCTAGAAATCTAGAGAGATACATCTCAAATGTTAAGAACAAGAGTACAGTTAATGCACAGGCTAAATCAAACGATGCCACCACTAGATCCAAAGGAGATCATAGCTTTACTCTAACACAGCAGCAATATGAGCAACTGGTGAGGTTAATGCCTCAGCAATTACAGTCAAACAACAATATTGAGACTAATGAGGAACTAGATCATTCCTTTGTAGGTATGACTACTTGCTTAAATATAATGACTAATAAGGACAATTGGGTGCTAGACTCAGGAGCAACAGATCATGTGCCTTCTGCACAGATTAATAGATCTAGCCAATTTAAGCAGTTGTCCAAAGGATCTAAGATATGATTGCCTAATGGACGAACCTCTGACATATCTTACAAGGGATATGTGACCTTTGTTAATGGTCTACTGCTTAGAGATGTCCTCCATGTGCCAACATTTAAGTACAATCTGTTGTCTACGTCCAAGTTGACCAAGGACAATCAATGCATTCTCACTTTTTATCCTGATTTTTTCTAATACAGGATTATGCAAGCAAGAAACTGTTGGGGATTGGTAAGGAGCATCAAGGACTTTATTTCCTAGTGAACAATCCATGTATCAACCAGCTTATGATTTGACAAATGTTGTTGTTTCTATGCAAATAAGTTCATATACTCAGCATGGACATAGTAGTGATACTGACTATAAGTTGTGCACAAAAGGCTGGGTCATGCACCTATGTCAAATCTTAGATATATTACTTCCTTGCCACGCAAGAACTCTACTAGTCAAAAGGTTTGCAACACATGTCCTATGGCTAAATTTACAAAATTGTCATATCCTGTCAGTCAAAATAAAAGTGCAGTGGCCTTTAAACTGATTCACATGGATATTTGGGGATCTTATAGAGTCTCTACTCACAAACAATTCAGGTACTTCCTTACCATCGTTGATGACTTTAGTAGGTTGACATGGGTGTATTTGCTCAAGTACAAGTCTCAGGCCTTAGGTACTTTAGAGCAGTTTATGCATCTTATCTCTACACATTTTCAAGGCTAGATCAAAATTATTAGATCTCATAATGCTCTTGAATTTGATAGTGGCCCCTGTCAACAATTCTTTAGTAAGCTTGGAATCATCCATCAGACTTCTTGCACTGATAGGCCACAACAGAATGGCAGGGTAGAAAGAAAACACAGGCATGTACTTGAAATAGCTAAAGCACTAAGATTTCAAGCAAATTTCCCTTTGAGTTTTTGGGGTGATTGCATTTTGACTGCTACTTACATCATAAATAGACTGTCTACTCCCATTTTACATCACAAAACTCCCTATGAGATTATTTTTCATCGGTCACCTTACTATTCTCACATAAAAACCTTTGGATGCCTAGTATTTGCTAGTAATCCATATGTAGACACAGATAACTTCAAACCTAGAGGTATACCATACGTGTTCCTTGGGTATCCAACTGCACAAAAAGGATACAAACTACTAAATATGTGAACACATTTTTCCCTTTTACCAGAAAGATATGTCAGCCTATATTCAACCTACCCCCATCTCTATGAATCCTATAACTTGGCTTGAAGATGATCACATGGTTGTATTCCCATCCTCTAGTTCACCTCTATCAGTTCCCAACTCCAATACTACTAAACCTTCCAGTCCTTCTGTTGAACAGCCCAGTTCAGTACTCCCTGCACAACTTGGTGTTGCACAACCTTTGAGACAATCCATAAGACACAAGTCCCAACCTAACCTAGATGGCTAGCAGATTATGTCACTGCTAATGCCAGTTCACAGCCATATTCTATTAGCAATCATGTGCAGTATACTCATCTTTATCCCAGGTTTCAAGCCTTTGTTGCTTCTCTAGATAGCACTCATGATCCTTTAACCTTTGAGGAGGCAGTCGATGATCCTGAATGGTGTCAAGGTATGAACATTGAGCTCCAGGCTCTAGAAAGAAATGCTACTTGGGATATCACTCGGCTTTCTCCTAGGGAAAAAGCCATTGGGTGTAAATGAATGTTCAAGACTAAGTATAGGTCTGATGGTACAGTGGAAAGAAAAGAGGCTAGGGTGGTTATAAAAGGATGTAGGCAACAAAAAGGGATTGACTATGTGGAGACCTTTGCTCCTGTAGTCAAAATGAGCACAGTCTAAACACTTTTAACTGTGGCAGCTATGAAAGATTGTCATACTTGTCAAATGGATGTCACAAATGCTTTCCTCCCTGGCCATCTTAATGAAGAAGTGTATATGTTACTGCCAAAGGGTTATAGAGGTCAAGGTGAGTCCATATTATGTCAATCTTCATATTCCTTACCAATTAGCAAACCCAAGCAGTCCACAAAGCTAGTTTACAAATTCAAGAAATCTTTATATGGCTTGAAACAAGCTCCCAGACAATGGTTTGTTAGATTGTCCTCTAGTTTACTCCCTTTTGGTTTCAAGCAATCCAAAGCTGATTACAGTCTTTTTACAAAGCATATTGCACAAGACTTCACTGTTGTGCTTGTCTATCTGGATGACATGCTCATCACTGGAAGTAATATGACTCGCATTATTCAGTTAAAACAGCTGTTAAGCACTCATTTTCATATGAAGGACTTGCATAATCTCAGGTATAGGCCTTGAGGTTGCTAGGTCCAACTAAGGCATTTTTATATCTCAAAGGAAGTATATCTTGGACTTATTGAAAGAAACCAAAATGCTCAATGCTAGGGCATTTAAATTGCCTATGGAAGCCAATTTAAAGCTTGACACTGACGGTGCTCTTCTTGACAATCTTGAACAGTATAGGAAATTGGTTGGCAAGTTGATTTATCTTACAATAACTAGGCCTGATATTTGTTATACAATCCAAGTGCTTAGCGAGTTCATGCAAAATCCCACACATGCTCACATGCAAGCTGCCTTACATGTTCCAAGGTACATTAAGCAAGCTCCCGGATAGGGTATTCTCTTGGCTAGGCACTCAACAACTTCTCTTACAGCATATTGTGACAGTTACTGGGTTGGATACAAGCTTGGCAAAAAGTCTACTTCAGGGTATTGCATTTTGCTAGGCTCTTCTCCAATCTCCTGGAAGTCAAAGAAATAAGGTGTGGTTGCCAGATCCTCTACTGAGGCTTAATACAGAGCCATTGCAGTCACCACTTGTGAAGTCACTTGGTTGCTGTCCTTACTTAGGGACCTAGGCTTCTCTACTTTACAGCCTGCTACATTGCATTGTGACAATAAAGTAGCTCTTCACATTGCAGCTAATCTAGTGTTCCATGAAAGAGCCAAACATATTGAAGTGGATTGCCACTTTATCAGGGATAAAATCACAACTGGAATTTATTCAACGTACCTACATCTCTACCAAGTATCAACTTGCTTATATTTTTAGTAAGATTCTTTCTGTTGCTCAGCATCAAATGCTTTCATCCAAGTTGGGAGTTCTGAATCTCTTCGCTTCCCAACTAGCTTGAGGGGAAGTGTGGAGGCTGATATGAAGCAATGCGAAGCTGGCAAGGAGGTAGTTAGATGGGTTGAGCTAGTAGACTCTAATAACAAGATTATGTTATTTTGCTTAGATATTTTTCTGGGTTTGTAACAAGCTATATATGTTGAAGCTGAATGAATGGAAGAGCTAAGCAAATTATTTTCTTCTCCAACATTTTCTCTCTCCTATTCTCATTCTCTCTCTCTTCCTCTCAAGTTCATCAATGGCTGAACTTAACATGGTATCAGAGCACATTACTCGATCTTGATTCGTCACAGTCCCCGTTTGATTAAAATTGTGTACACGTGTTGGACCTTGTTAGTAACCCACAAATGAGGAGCGTGTTGGAATATGAAAGTGAGTATTGTCTCACATTGACAAAATTCAAAGAATATAATAGTGAATATTGTCCCACATTGATAAAGTTAAAAGATTTGAGCATATATATATAAACTTGTGAGTTACTCCACCCATTACCAATTGATTTTTGATTGAAACCTCATTTGAACTTGTACGCATGGCTCTTTGTTAATTGTCCAATTGATATAAAAAATTTAACAAATTGAAATAAATTTATTCGGTAAATTTAACTATTGAGTTAACCAATTAACGTAAATTGACATAAAAGAATATAGTTAATTTCTACAGATAAAATTTCCAAAGAATATTCTTTAGCTAAAAAATATGAAACGCTATTTTTAAATTTCAAACGTTAATACTATTAACTTTTCAAAAACACTGCTTTAAAATGCTAGCCAAAACACTATGTTACCAAACATTAAAAATTCGTTGATAAGTATTGACTTAGACAAAACGTCAAACGCTATCCAAAATGTTGTTCCCGAACACGACTTTTCTATGTAAGTACATTTACCAAGTTGTAGCCTTCTATCAATCCAGGGGAGGTTAGTAAGCTAAACTAGTAAAGTAATAACACCCTTTGCATCCAAATTATATGACGTCATTTTCATCTCGCCCCAAGAAACACTAATGCCCTGCCAAACAGGAGAATAAAACCATCAATCAGCCAAATCCAGGGTCTACAAAAAGTATAGTCGATAGAGGGCAAATGTTAGATTTCCAGACCACCATCGCAGCGCACATACACATCGTATGTCATTCTGTATTCACGAAACTAGTTCTGAATTGAGCCTAAACGCAGCAGGAAGAGGGCCATCCAAGTGGACTTCTGAAGTATCCGATCCAAATTCTAAACTCTCCACACCCTGCATCTAGTTTACTTCCATTTGAATCTCACCTTTTTCTGGCTTTCATAAACCCATAAGATGACAGCATCGCATGCTGAACGACAGCTTCAGAACACGATTCCGACAAAGGCACTCCTTATCTAGGCACAATAAGTCAATAACTGGGGACACGAATCTGACAGTACCCAAATTTTCACCGAACAATTTGTTCTCTATAACAACTTACAAACCAACAGATGCAGCAGACAAAAAATTAACAATAACTCACCATGCTACCCAACAATGATAAAGTCCAAACTGGAAGCACATATGCACATAAGAGACGGTCAATATTGCTCTCACCAGCATGCTTATTTGTTCAAGGCCCTGCGTCGTGACCTATCTGAAAGATAATTGATGACCAACTTTGAAAACCGTGTAAGAGCAAAAAACATTTGCAGCATTGAACGACTTTTGACTATTCCCTCTCTTATGCCTCTTGCAGATCTAGCCAATCCAGGCTCAGCTGTTGTGGTCTTGATTCTGGCTACCTCCTGCATTGGTGCTAATAAAGTGAAGATTGAGTAAAAACTCGACTTTCAAGATTTAATCAAGTTAATTGGGCTTGGTGAGAAAATAAAACCTGCTGAATTCATGTTTGCAAAACGACGCAATCTTTCTTCCGCCATGCGAACAGCCCGTGTAGAGCTTCTCACACCTTGTGTTATCTCCTGACTGCAACACAGGGCAAGTTGTATTAGAACAAAACTTGTCCTACGATGTAGGCCACAAGCAGCAACGAACTGAGATTTTCAGGTATAACTTTGAAAAAGAACTTGAAAATAAGGCTTCAAATTGGGACCAAATATTCCAGCCTAGAACAACCACTTCTAACACTCTGATTGAATGTCAATGACTCAATGACACTAGGCAAAATATATGCAACTACCCTAACACATTCTGGTAACTTTTCAAATGGGTTTCACTGGTTAGGTTTAAATGATCACCATCTTTTGGGTTCAAGTAATCGGCCAACCCCACAGGGCCCTTATTTCAGGGCAGCCAAATGGGAGACCAACAGACCAGGAGGGGGAATAGCCAGTTGATAATTTGGGCCAGGCCCAGTTGTTCACCACCAGGATCACAAACAATGAGGGAAAATCGACCCCCTTGGGAGTCGTACCCAGGGCGGATGCCCAGATGGCTGGGGAAGAAGATACCATTGCAGCAGCACTGGCTACTTCGCAACATGATAACCACCTTTCAGAAGTTCAACAGTTTTCAGAAAGTTTATGAGAAACAAGGGGCAAGAAAGCTAAATCTAGGTTTAGGACTTGTTTTACCCAGCCCATAGGAAAGGTACGGTGAAAAGAACAGGATGGCAAGTCACAATCGTTTACCCCAAGTCACTTAGCTCCATTGTTAAGTCACTGATTTCCATTCCCGACAATCGAACAGCTGCCATTGTGACTGGAAGTTCTTCCCTTGTGACATCCATTAGCTTTTCCAGTGACTCTGCTGCTCTCTTGAAGGACTTGAAAAAAACCAAATCAAAAAAAAAAGAAAAAGAAAATTAGCAAAGGAATAAAATCTTGAAAAGTATCTTCACACAAATCATTCTGAACCTAGGACGAACTAGATTGAAACCATACCAGGCACCAGAAAATAACAACCCCGGATCCACTTAAAGGGCCACAAAGACAGAGAAGCAACCAGTCTACTTATTTCAAAACATACTACACTTTCTCCCCCATGTTGCATCATGTCAGAAAATTTTCTGCCAAAATGCATGACACTTCACAAGGGAAGCCCGATATTTTAACTAGAAAAAACAAATCAAAAAAAAAAACAAAAAGAAAATTAGCAAAGGAATGAAATCTTGAAAAGTATCTTCACACACATCATTCTGAACCTAGGAAGAACTAGATTGAGACCATACTAGGCACCAGAAAATGACAACCCCAGATCCACTTAAAGGGCCACAAAGACAGAGAAGCAACCAGTCAACTTATTTTGAAACGTACTACACTTTCTCCCCCATGTTGCATCATGTAAGAAAATTTTCTGCCAAAATGCATGACATTTCACAAGGGAAGCCTGATATTTTAACTGGAGATATATCGTCCATTACTCAATGCTACCCAAACTTTTCATTTGACATTCACATGTGGTACTAGGACACGACAATTTGTAAATATACAACACTTGAACATGTTAGGTTAGACTAAGAATCAAAAGTCCTTGAAAATAGCACATGGATCCATATGAGATACTTGTACTTGAATCTAGATATCCTCACTTTCAAATTTATAACACGGAAGAGAAACAAAACAATCACCAACTCTAATTCCCAACCCTTCATCCTGAGGACAGGTAGGTAGCAACCAAATTGCACGAACGCCTTCTCTCCTTCATGTACCATCACAGCAACGTCAGTTCTCAAGAACGAATTAAACTGTCCCTACTCTCCAACATCATATTCATCACTGAATAAAAGGCACTCATGCATCTCAAAACACGTTATACATATCATCTTTTGTTCTACTTTAAAGCCAATCATCAGCTCGGATTTCAGACAATTTGAGTGCAAAACCCCTTTTTCCTACTCACTGCATAAAAAAGAAGACAACTAATACAATGGAACTCTTAAAGCAAGTCAAATGAAGATGGCACTAATGCACCAACCAGAAGCGTCGGAATCGCGGAGCAAAATAGCCAAGTCGCTGAGATTGCAACCTGCAAAATTGAAACAGCCATTCAAGCATATAAAATGACTGCTAAAAAATTGCTCTTCAGAATAGAGTACCATGCTTATATGCAATCAATTGCTGATACTTTTAGCACTATCCTTGTATGATTAATTTCTGATATTCTTCAAAATAAAGATCTATCCTTATCCTTGTATGATTAATTTTCCCGGTAGCAATTGCTAAACAACAAAAACTAGATTACTCAACTACATCAACTCATGATTCTCAAGAGTGTGGAAGCTTAACTAGAAATCAAAAACAACGAGTCCATTTCAGCTCATGCCAACTATTCAGTCATAAACACCTGCAAAATTCAAGAGTAAAGACAGTGGTGAAGAGAGAGACGAGACGATACCGCACAAGCAGCAACATACAAGACGTTGATATGGCGTTGAGTGAGGGTGTAATGAGAGAGTTGAAGCGGAGGGGACCCAACGGATGATGCGAATTCGGAGGAAATCGACGGCGCAGACAAAGCAACGCCATGTTGCGGCGATTGGAAGGACAGGACGGTGAACCTTCGCGGTGGAGGAACCCGGAGAACTGCCGCCGGCAAAGATAGGGCTCGTCTTCCGGCGAAATTGCAGCTGCATTTCCGGTCGGTTGCAGGGTTTGAAGCCTGCAATCTCAAAGTGGAGAACATCCCTTCTCTCCTCGTTCTTTTCTCACTTTTGTAGAGTAAACGCCGTGGCCCGAAGTGGCAAAGTAGGCTCTGTACAATTTCCGATAAGTATTTATGATTACCCCCCCCCCCCCTCTCTTTCTTTTTGGTTGGAACTTGTGGAGATGTGTGGAGGGCGAGG
>JACYFF010019584.1:12686440-12711888 GCA_017589665.1 Selenicereus undatus
ATATATATGTTCTTATACCTTATATTCTAATAAGGCGTGTTACTGTTCCTATGTAAATGGGGTGTTTTCGTCCGCTCGTCTTTGTTTGTGTTCCTTGCCAATTGTCATCCTTTCCTCTTTTTTTTTTTTTTTTGGCTCCTCTGTCAGACTTTTCCCTCTTTCCTGACTTTTGGCTCCTCTTCATGCTCCTTGCCTGCCTCATAGATGTTTAATGTTAAAATATTTTGGTTAAAGGTTATGTTTTTTCCACAAATTGCTCTCTTTCTCTTTCACTCAATCAAATAATGCTCTTGATTCTTGGTTGTAAACAACAAATACAAGTGGGTGATCATTTTGGTCTGATTTTTGCTCATTTTTTGTTGTTTATTTCTCGTATTTAACTTATATTGCTTCATTTTTATGGGCTTAATTTGAGTATCAATTGGACTTTCGTTCCCTGTGTTCTTTCCATGACTACCTGAGTGCAAATTGTTCGTAATAAAGCTCCAAGAGAGTACCCAACAATTCATGGATTTCCAAGTTGTCTGGTAACCACTCCTTTAATTTCCTCTATTCTGATAATTTTGTTGATTTGATTACCTTTCATTACAATTTTGTTGGTTTGGTTTCTAATGATGCTGAGATGTACATAGGATTTTCTTATTTCTGTTTGTATCACTCTCTATAAGAAATCCACGACAGGTTAGGTCTCTTCTCTTTACTAACATAAAATCTCTACTTCCCCCCCCCCCAAATTATTGCTTACTGTTTGACATTGCAACTTCTTCCTACTCTGATATAGGGACATATTGACCAAGGAAGGTTATCAGGAGTTGCTTACCTTTAAAAGAAGGGCAATCTAATAATTATATTACTGACCATTTCGACCAAAAAAAGATTGACTACAAAAGGCTATGAGGATTGGGCATTTGGTTTCATTGCTATGCACAGTTTTCATTTTGTATAACCTGCTATTCTTTGTGATATATTCTTTATGATAGACTACATATTTCGGACATTGGATTGTTGGTGTACCATAGAACACTGATATTATTACTGCTGTTGTTCTAGAACTGTCCGTCGTCTTGTAGCTGTTGTTTAAACATTTCTCTATGAATTGCGCTGTTGAATTCAGAACAAGAACAACCTAGTGCTTGGCATCTATTTTTGGTTTGTAAGCTACTCGAAATAGCATTATTAGGAGTTGTCACTTTGGTTACTCTATATAATTATGCATTAGTATTTTTAGATTTGTGTATATTAGATTTGTGTGGGTGCTGTTAGCTATTTGGTTGTTTTAATTGACATGATTTTTGGAAAGTTGACAAAGATAAAATATTCTTTAAAATGTGAACATATACACGCTTAAATTACAGTTATATTTCGACATTAGTTGGCTCTAACCCTAAAGGATACCATAATTTTACATGTTCAATGTACATGGCATCTATTTTCTTAACTCCTGATTTCTTGGGAGTCCTATACGCTTTTTTTTTTTGCATAATCTAGTCAGTATTTAAGAAATATATGTTTAAAAACTCTTTGTTAAAAATTAAAAAAAAAGTTTTGTTTTCAAAGCAAAAGAAAAAACGAGACTAGCCATTTTTCTTGTTTTAACTTCTTTAGTAATGATGACCACTCTATTTGAAAAAGAAACACACACACACAACCCAAAAAAAAAAAAGGTTCTCAAGGATAATTTCATGATGTATGTATACATTGGTAGTAAGATCAAAAAACGGAAGTTGCAAGATATGAGAAAAAAAATTATGTAACATTGTACAAATCTACTTCGGATTTAATTATAATACACCATTAGATTTTAGTTGCTATATAAAGCTTTTTGAATAATTATCTAAACAACTTTCACCTTCCTAGAAGATTTTCACAATATTTAATAATGTTAGCCACTACATTATAGTAAACGTGACGAATACAAACTTAGTTGCGCGCAATACGCACGATTCTCACCCAAGTGTATATACAAGTGTGTGTACATATATGTATATAAACAAAATCAACTCTTCTAATTTTTCTAAATAACTAGTCTGGACCCGTGCTTTGCACGGAGTATGTTCAAATAAATATTTTGTAGATATATTATCGAAATAATAAACGAATAGTTATGGTAGACATTATTAATATTATAATTTAGAGGAAATAATGGAAAAACTCAATGAAAAAGTTAAGTATACAAACACTTTGTGCATAATTAATGAGATTAATATTTGAAAACTATATAATTGTGAAAAAAGTCTATATAAGTATGATGGAGACAATAGATAGTGAATTTGTTACAAAGCATGCTAAATAGGGTGATGATAAGTCAATTTATGACGTCAATGACAAAAAGTCCATATCCTCTTCTTGTTGGTGCGTAAAAATTTATGAAGTCGTTAATTCTCTAGTGAAGTTAGGTAGAAACTATTTTAAAGTCGATTTAGTTTTAGTTTCGCATGTAACACAAATAAAATTTATCTTTCAACGAAAATAATTTGAACACTATTATACAACTTTTTGGGCTATTTAAAGTGGTTCATGAGGGGGTGCTAATATAATTATGTATTAATAATTTGTACATTTGGTTTTTAGGTCAACGTAATAGCTTCATGGGTTTTGATATAAACTTCCAATGCCCTTATATTGTCTTGCAAGAGATGGGTTGAGTTCAGATTTGTGAGTTGAGATATTTCTTAGTTTTAAGTATTATGATGAATTGGGGTATTTTATTTTAAACGGTAAAAGATTAATTATAATTTTAGGTGTTTTATAAGGAGAATTTGATTATTGGATTTGTATGATTTAAAAGAAAACAAAAATTATTTCATTTTTTCTTATGCGTTAAATAGATTAGATTTTGGTCAATTTGTTTGAAACGTTAAAACATTAATTATACTTTTAAGATTTATATGAATTAAATATAATTATAAGATATGTATGCTTTGAAAGAAAAAGAAAAATATTTCGTTTATTTTGTTCTGTTAAATAGATTATATTAAATGTGAAAGAAATTCAGTTTCACAGGCCTAATATGATGATCGTGTTTTATTTTTAATTTTTTTTATATTTCACGTTCAACCCTTACAGTATGCTATATTATGCTTACAATATGTAATTTTTTAGCACAGTCCTTACATATATATGATCATAATTAATATTGACTATGTTATCAAATTCAAAGAGAAAGATAACAACGACGATAATGACAATGACGACAACAACAACAATAGTGATAATGGAAATAATTATGGAAATCATATTTATATTTCTATTATCTCTAGTAATACATGCTCTATGTATGTTTGTATCCAAAAAAGACAAAATAATAATAATAATCATGAAAATAAAAAATGTTTATTATTTCTATATAAATGTGTATATTATATTATGTGTTAATAATAAGGTGTCAAATAAGGTTTTACGGCTTGTTCAGTAATTATAATTCAGTTTCCTTAAGTTAAAAATTCTAAAATATGAACTTATTCTATAATAATGAAATAAAAAAAAATTATATCCATTATAATCTCCTAATCTCTCTTTGATAATTAGATTATCATAATTAATATCGACTATGTTATCAAGTTCAAAGAGGAAGATAACATTGCCGATATCGACAATGACGACAACAACCACAATAGTGATAATGAAAATAATCATGAAAATTGTATTTATTATTCTATTATCTCTAATAATATATGCTCAAATTTATATTTGTATTGAAAAATACAAAATATTAATAATAATGATGGAAATAAAAAAACGTTTTGATCCATAGGAGCCACAAAGGGTAATACAATATAATGAGGGAGGGACGAATAGAACTTGAGACCTAATATGTCCAGTAAAGAGTACAATACAATGAGGAAGGGCGGAATCGAACCTAAGACCTAATGTGCCCAATAAAAAAGGAGAGATTGGCAGTTATCAAGATAAATCCAAGGGCTGAGATTGCCTAAGATTTTGATCAACGGTTGTAAAGCTTGGATTAATGAAAAGCTTGGATTGAGGGAGGGAAGCATTTTTAGGCATCCACTCATTCTAACATTTGTAAGATAAAAATTAACAACAAAAACAAGTCCCTCAAACTAATGCTATTATAATTAATGCCATTTCAAAAATAAGGAAAATAGTAACAATATTGTACGCCATATACCAAAACCTTTTATATATTGAAGATTTCCTTCCTAAATAGACAAATTTATGTAGCTTTTGATTTTCAACTAACTCTTAGCCTAATTGAAATCGAGCTCAATCAACGATCTTCTCTTTATTTTACACAAATAAAAGTCGACCTTAGAATTTTGTCCCAAAATACCATTGATCGATTTTATTTCTAATCTAAGAATTGGATAGATATATAAAGTCCTATATTGGTAAAAATCTCCATTTTAAAAGCAAACAAAGAAAAGAAAGAAAAACAATCTCCAAATCATCTACTAGTATAGTTTCGTCCTCAACAGGGATACCCAATTCGCAATGAATGGGAAAGTGATTGAATCGGACGAATCCAACTTTGAATCAGCCATTTCATCCTTCGATTACATCTTGGTCGAATTCTATGCCCCCTAGTGGGGTCACTGCAAGCGTCTTGCCCCTGAGGTTCTCCCTCTCTCTCTATAACGCTTAACTTTTTCAGTCTTCCATTGTCCAAAGCTCGTGTTTGCTTTGATTGTTGTCAAATGTGGAATTTTTTGTCCTTTGATTTAGGGTTTTGGGGTTTTATGGATTCTTACTTTAAGATTAATCAGAAAGATCGACTTTTGTAAGACCTATTGTTCTCTCTCCCTAACTAAACCCTAGTGGTGGGAGCCCTTTCTCTCCAGCTAAACCCTAGCTGTGTGAGCCTTTTGCCCTCGATCAGTAGGGCGCGCGGTTGTTTGTGTGGCCCTCTTTGTAGGCATGTTCTTTCATCTTGTATGATTTCGGGGTGGTGATTGAGTAGTGGTCGTGGTGTACTGCGAGGATTCGGAGTTTAGGATTGCCTTAGCGAGAGTTGCGCAGCGTGCAAGTTACCGATCATATCCATGGCGAAGGGAATTGCAAAAGCGTGGAGTCGACTTACTTTAATGATGGAAGAAGAGGTTGTCGAAGTTTTTGAGGAGGATATACCGCAGGAAAAGGCAGAGGAGATTGAATTGAGTTTCCTGGGGAAACTATTGACAAAAAACAATGTTAACTCGAAGGCCGTGAAAATTGTGTTCAAGACTATACGGAAACCCTCTAAGGGGTTGGTCATTTGACATTTAGAATCAAACCCATTTCTTTTTCAATTCTTCTCGAAAAAGGATAAGGAGTACATACTCAGCGAAGGGCTATGGGCTTTCGATGGACATCTTCTATTAATGAAGGAATGGACGGGGCTCGAACAAATATCTAAAATTAAATCTTCTATAGCTCGATTATGGGTTAAAGCGTACAATGTCCCGGATGCTCGACAGACTAAAACCTTCGCACAGTTTTTGGGTTCTAGAATTGGGAGCTTTGTGGATTGCGATGAGACCTTTATGTTGTGGCCAGATAGATCACTGTGTTTCAGGGTTGATATCGATGTTGAAAAACCATTACATAGGAGTGTTCGAGTGCTTATGGAAGGTAGACGGCTCTGGATTCCCATAAAGTTTGTGAAGCTTGCTGATTTTTGCTACAGCTGTGCCACGCTCTCAAAGACTATGAGGTTATTGATCCGGACATGCTAGTAAATGCTCTCCAGTATGGTACTTGGCTCAAGGCGTCACCCATGAAGTCTAAGCGACGTAATGCAGATGAGGAGTTACAGGAGGAGAGGTGTTTGTTTATGGCGTTAAAAGATGTGGCAAATACTAGTAGGGCGAAACAGAAGTTGGACCTCAATGATCCTGCCCTAACCTTGAAGCAAAGGCCTAAAATAGTGAATGGTGACAGTCCTGAAAATATGATACTCGATGATGTAGTTCTAGCGATTCCAGGCAATGAGGTTTTTAAACGCAAGCTGGACGATCTTCATGGCAGTGGAGGGGGCAAAAGGTGAGGATCATTAAGAAAGGGCTGGAGACACAACAAAATCACACTAAGACGGCGGAGGTTGCGGTCCAACCCCGCCCAGTACAATGAATGTCGTATGTTTCAACTGTCGGGGCTTAAGCGCACCCCAGGCAGTTCGTGACCTTCGTGGGCTCATACGAAGGTTGTCGCCCATGGTGGTCTTCCTTTCGGAGACCAAGCGGAGTAAGGTGGAGATGGAGGAGATCGAGAGACAATTTGGGGATTTTTTTGCGGTATATGTTGATGCAAGAGATAGGTAGGAATACCTATAGGGGTAAGGTTGCCTACAGCTGGATCTCCCCAGACCCCGCCAAAGCGGGACCCACATTGGGAGTTTTTTGTTGATGCAAGAGGAAGGATTGGGGGCTTGGCATTGCTGTGGAACAAATCAGTGTAGGTCAATATACTATCTTATTATTCCCATCACATAGATGCTGAGATCTAGGAGGGCACGGATGATCTAAAATGGCGCTTCACCGGACTTTATGGGTGGGCAGAGGCCCACCCATAATACCGTACATGTGAAATGGTATCGAACTTGAAACCTCATTCTGACCTTCCATGGCTAGTGGGTGGAGACCTGAATGAGATCTTCTACCACTCTGAGAAGAAGGGTGGTCCGCCAAAAGCTCAAGCTCATATTGACCATTTTCGGGATGCGTTCTTGGATTGTGACTTGTAAGACTTGGGGTTTACAGGTTACGAGCTTATATGGTGTAACTACCAACAAAATGGGATTGTTGTGGATGAAAGGCTGGATAGGTTTTGTGCCAATACGGAGTGGGCTCTCTTATTTCCAAATGCCACGGTCTCAAATGTGGATTGCGAGTTGTCAGATCATCTTACTATCTTGCTTGAATGTAGGCCAAATAGAAGAAGGGGTGGCTCAAGGAGACTGTTTAGATTCGAGAACATGTGGGTAACCAATCCTGCCTGTCGAGAAGTGATCTCAAGAGCTTGGAACTCAACGGGTGGGGCGAATAGTGTTGATATACTAATTGAGAAGGTTGACTCATGTGCTTAGGAGTTATCACGCTAGAATATGAGGAGTTTGGAAAATGTGGGTGTGTAGATCAAGAAGCTGGAGGAGGTATTAAAGGGGCAAAGAGATGCATGTAGCTGTAGAGACACCCTGGCTAAAATTCGGGAATGGAGAGGGAAGGAAGAAATGCTTTAGTGGCAACGGGCAAGGTCGGACTACCTAAAATTTGGTGATTTTAACACACGGTGGTTTCACTCCATAGCAAACATGAGGAGAGCCATGAATTTTATACAAGGCCTCGAGGATGTAGATGGTGTTATCCGATCGGAACAGGAGGCAATGGAGCAAATTGCAGCAGACCATTTTACAAATTTATTTTCATCCTCGCATGTTTTGAGCTGTATCGAACCGCGGGTTAGTGAAACGATGAATGATGGGCTTTGTGCACCATACACAAGATTGGAGGTGGATGAGGCGCTTAAACAGATGCATCCACATAAAGCTCCGGGTTTTGATGGGTTGTGTTAGGGAAAAACCACACAGTTTTAATATTTATAAACCCCAAGTACAAGGTGTATCGTTGAGTACTTGGGGTGATGTCCGCAGGGAGTTGTGTTTCCAACTACCAAGGCTAACTAAAGCGTCTCAATCTAGGCCAGAGTGAGAGTGAAGGAAGAAGGACTAAACTACTAAAACAAATAAATAAAAAGGGAATTGGGTTTATAATTTCACCAAGTGATGAACCAGTTAATCAAGACGAGTCCTAACCTACCCAAACCACACTGAGAACAAGAGATGATCGGTTGCACCTTCAAAGACCACCTAAGCCCTCTCTCAAGGGTCATGAGTTAGTCTAATTCGCGTAACCACCTACTTTCGTGGGGTTAGTCGAATTAGACCACAAAACTAGCAACCCCGGACCTAGCTCGATTCAGATACTATTTTCATGTCCCGAACTCGGCTATTCCCTCTCCCACGCTAGCTAATTGACCTCACCTCTCAGCATAAGTCAATCGCCCAAAAATACAGATGAAAGCTATCTCAAGCATTTCATCGAACACTTGACGGGCGTGAAGGAAAACTCTAAGTTCTAAGCATAGATTGGGTTTGGTTAAGCCAAATACAAGACTAATTAGCCATCAAGAGGCTATTCACAATCCAAGTCAACACAATCTACCAACTAAACATCACAAACACAACAAAACCTAAACTAACAAACAATAACATAAACTTGAAGAACAAAACAAAGAGAATGAAATAAAACAATTCTAAACAACTAAATAGCATGAATCAACAATGAAAACTAAACATCTAAACTAAACAAATCGAATTCAAGAATTAAACTAATAAAAATCAAAACAAGAACAAAAGCGTGAAATAAAGAGAGAGAGAAAGAGAGAGAAAACTTAGTCTTGAATTGATATAAGGAACTTGAAATCCACAGGTTGAATCCAAAATTACAATCCTCAATCCTAAACTAATCCTCCTATCGAGGTTTTATTGGCTAAAACCTAAACTAAATTACCCTAGAAATCGCCAGGGAGAAGACCTAAACGAACCCCGAACGACCCCGAGCAAAACGCACGAAGGAGGGTTAAATAGAAAAAAATCCGAGCGAACGGGGAATAGGAGGGGAGGCACGGACGTGCCAAGTGGCACTGTGTGGCCGTGCCACATTGCTGGCCGGCTCTGCCGGCTGGCTCCCGTTTTTTCGTCTTTTTGACTGTTTTGACCCTTTTTCGTCCGTTTTCGCGGTAATTGCTTGGTTCAACTTATTACCTGCAAGAATAGACAAAACAAGTAAAAATCTCAAAGAACACTAAATAAAACAAGAAAAACTCTAAAGATTACGTTATTATATGAGCTAAGATTAGGCGAAAAAGGCATGTAAAATGCGACAAATTATCGCCTAACAGGTTGAGCCCTTTTTTCTTCCAGCGCTTCTGCGAAATCGTGGGGGATGACGTATCTAGTGCGGTTCTTGAGATTTTGCATGGCCATCCCATTCGGCCTCACCCCAATCATACGTTTGTGGTGCTCCTACCAAAGAAACTAAAGCCTTCTAAGATGAGCGAATTTCGCCTTATAAGCCTTTGCAATGTGATTTACAAACTGGTTACCGAGGTCATCAATAATCAACTGAAGCACATACTTCATAACATTATGTCTGATTCCCAGAGTGGGTTTACCCCCTGGACAGCTAATTACGGATAACATATTGGTGGCTTGTGAATTATTCCATGTGATGAATATAGATACTTGTGTCATGGGTAGCACGACAATCAAACTCGACATGGCGAAAGCCTACGACAGCGTCGAGTGGTCTTTTTTAGCTAGGGTGATGGGCAAGTTGGGTTTTCAGCCTCACTGGATTGAGCTGGTTATGAAGTGTGTCAAATTCGCTTCCTTCTCTTTTTTAGTTAACGGAGTTCCTGTAGGTCATGTTGTTCCCAGCTGGGGACTACGGCAGGGAGATCCAATCTCTCCTTACTCATTTCTTTTCGTTTCTGAGGGTCTGTCCAGGTTGTTGAAATTTGCTGTTGAATGGGGCTCTCTCTATGGCGTTCATTTATGTCCAGTTGCCCCTGTTATTTCACATCTCCTCTTTGTCGATGATACAGTGATCTTTTGCCAAGCTGCAGAGTCCCAAGCATTGACTGTTAAGGAGGTGTTGCATAAATACAAGAGGGCCTCTGGGCAAAAGGTGGATTTTAATAAAACAAATGTCTCGTTTAGCCGAGGGCTCTGAACTGATAGGAGAAGCAGGATCACGAAATGTCTGGATATACGGGAGGTGCTTCTCATGACAAGTACTTAGGCTTGCCTATGACAGTGGGTCATTCTAAGAAGAAGCCTTTCTTGTTTATCGCCAATCGTATCAAAAAACGGATGGGTGGTTGGATGGATAAACTGGTGTCTTGCGCGGGTAGGGAAGTGCTAATTAAAGCTGTTGCTCAAGCTATCCCAACCTACGCAATGAGTGTCTTCAAATTTACGAAGGACCTGTGTTGTTCGATCCAGTCCTCTATTCTGCGTTTTTCGTGGGGTTACGGGCAGAAAGGGAGAAAAATTCACTGGTTGAGCAAGGATAAATTGTGTACTGGTAAAGATGATGGTGGTCTGGCGTTTTGTGAAATGGAAGCCTTTAATGATGCTCTTCTGGCAAAGGAAGTCTGGAGTTATGAGGGATGATTCTTAGTTGGTGTCCCGCCTTTTGAAGGCCAAGTACTATCCACACTGCAGCATCTTGGATAAGGAGTTAGGGAAAAGGCCCAGCTTCACATGGAGAAGCTTATAGGGTGCTAGGGATGTTATTAAAAGTGGCTCGAGGTGGATTGTGGGTAATGGTGAATCTATTGATGTGTGGACGGATAAGTGGATACCGAGGTCGTCTACATTTAGAATCATCTCACCTTGCCCGACAAATTTGTCAAACATGAAGGGCCATGACCTTATCGATGCTGATAATGGGTGCTGGAGAGGGGCGTTGGTGTAGGAAGTCTTTTTGGGTTGTGATTATGAGGTAATCCTTAAACGTCCTCTTTGCACTTCTTAACCCCCTGATCGCTTGGTCTGGCATATGATTTTAGCCCCAAAGGGCTCTTTATTGTTTGATCCACCTACCATGCTATTCATGCTTTTCGGCTCAGGGATGGAGGGAACTCTTCTTCTCGCAATCATGACATATGGAAATCCATTTGGGCATTGGATGTTCCCCCACGGGCGTGGCTGTTTGGGTGGAGGGCATGTAGAGGCATCCTACCGGTTAGGATGAATATTGTAAGACGTCTTCCAGCATTTGGAATGGCGTGTGATATTTGTGAATGCGTGGAAGAATCCGATGTACATGTGCTCCTTGAATGCCCACTTGTGGAACGGATTTGGTCGGCCACCTCCGTAGACAAGGGTATTTGAGGTGGTTGGTTCAGGACTGTTCGGGACTGCGTAGAATGTGCAGCACACCGATTGGGCCCAGAAGAGTTGGGAGAATCCATTGCTATACTGTGGGATTGTTGGAATGCCTAAAATCAATTTGTTTTTGGGAAATCGGATAATAGGTTGGACGTTTTGGGAGATAGGGTTGTGGCATTTGTCCGATCCTTTCGAGAGGCTAAGGAGCGGTGTGAGAGGAAAACACAAGCGCAACCATGCCTCTGGACGCCTCCAACTGCCAGTCTGTTGAAGATGAATGTGGATGTTGGGCGTATAGGGGATGACGGTTGGGGGTGGGGCTTTGCTATTTGTAGTCATGACGGGGATGTGTTACTGGTAGGAAACAAGCAGGGTAGTGGGTTCATCGATGCCAAAACTGAAGAAGCACGAGCATGTCTGTTTGGGCTCCAACAAGCAAAAGAAATTGGGCACACCGAGCTCATCATTAAGTGTGATTGCATGAATTTGGTTCAGAAGCTCAATGCTAAGGAAGTTCACGAAAACTTTGTGAGATGGGTCATTCAAGATATCCTTCGTTTAGTGGAGTCGTTTAACCATTATCCTTGGTCATTTGTGAAGCGAGGGGGTAATAAGGTTGCACATGAGCCAGCTCACTTGCAACCTATTTCGTTTGTAGAGCGGGTATTGTGTCACGGGCATCGAAAGATATGTACTCCTATATTGATTCAACGTTAATATAAACAACCCCTTGCCTTGATTTTAAAAAAAAAATTCTTAGCCTAATTTCATACCTAATTACTTTTTACCTATAATGATTGCTATGAAACCGACACATCAATGGAGCCATAGCGAAAACAATTTTTAAAAAAAGCCATCAATACTTTGTCCCATTAAATATTTTTTAACTATTTTTTATCAAAAAATTAATGCATGTTAACATTAATTATGTTATTAATTTTTAATTAATAGATTGGATAACTTTTTGGACTACCATAATTTTCAAATTATTATGGAGAAGTTAAAATATTATAATTGCTATTAACAATATTTTTTAAATTAATTATAATATATTTTAATATATTGTAAACTTTTAGTTGATAACTTCTCATAACCTGCATCCCTCAATAGCTGCTTCTTCTCAAAAAACTATTAGTAATTTATCAAAAATGGCTTAAAAATTGTGTATGACATGTTTGTTAAACGACTTAATGTAATATTTTGTATAATTCATACAATTTCTCATGCATCATGTGGGTGTGGAAATACTAGTTGTCTTTCAAAGCTAATTCTAAATTAATCTCCTCCTCATGTACCACAATTTTCCAAAATTAAAAAAATACTATTCCTTCCATCCCATAATTACAATCAAATTTAAAAAGTAAGCATTAAATGTTCTCTTTTAGTAAACTATTGTTCAACCAATAAAAATACAAAGTTTTTTTTTTTGAAATGAAATTTTAGACAATAATATGAGACAATGAAACTTGATGTTTTGACACAAATTATGATAGCAAGAGAGCAAATATCTTACTTATTCAAATTTAAAACTAACTCTTGTCATGAGTTATAAGGTTATCTCATATCTATTGATGCGAGACGCATCTATGCATGGAGACTTTTTTCAGAGTTTGAAAACCGCTTTAAAATAAGGTGTTTGGGGAAAATTGGGGGGCAAAGGTTGAAATTTCAAAGAACTTACTATGCACGGTAGATTGGATATATAAATTCATGACTCCTAAATAATCCATCTATCTATACAATTGTATAGATTTTCCGATAATAAAAAAAACTACATACATTTTTTAGTGATTGCATGTGTTTTCGCCAAATGTGCTAGTATTGTTGCTCATAATAAATGTTGTCGAAAAGAAATATTTTTAGATGCAATGCTCTACCCTCATAAGTTGCCAACCTATTCATCTTCTTACTTTTATTTTTGGGAGAAGGTAAATCATATATATATATATATATATATATATATATATATATATATATATATATATATATATTAAAAGTTGAATTGAACTCATGTATGAGCGACACATAAGCTTGATATCTAGGATGTCACATAGGATTGAATAGCCATGTGAGATACTGTAATACAACATATGATGTACATGAGATTTAAAATAAAAAGAAAAAGCTATGTATGATGGATGGAAATTTCATACAATATTAATTCTATTTAATAAGGTAACTTCTCATATACTTTTCTATTATTTAATAATAAAATTTAATCATAAAATATATATGATTTAATGATGCAAATACAACAAAAAATACGAGTTAGATATAAATTAAGAATAAAAAAGTATGTTATTAGTAGCGGAAAAAACTAAAGAAGACTTGCTTTACTTTTGCATCAACAAAATAACATAATACATCAATTTATTGTTCTTTTTTTATAAAAAAAATCTATTCTCTTAATAATATCTTAAAATATTATTTAACTCATACCTTTACCTTGTACGGGTATAATCCTATACATATTAAAAGTTGGATGCAAACAATGCATGAATTACATGTGGCATCTCACATGGCACAAAGTGGTGACTTGGCAACTTGCACTTGGTGAACGTTAGTTGAGACATGTTAATCAACATTAATGTTATTAATCAGAATTTATTGTATGCTATTAACTAAATTATTTATTACATAGTTTTACACTCCTAAAATATTTTATTTTTTGAGTAAGTCCTCATGTGGTTAACTTAGTGTGCAATAATTTTTTTTTTATTTCAAATTGATTAATTTCATTTTTCAATATTAAAAGAATAGAATTATATGAAAGAATCAAATTTTAACTTAATTTTAGGTAAAATGATAGGTGTCTTGCTGCAAGGCACTTTATAAGTGTCTTATTTTGACTAAAAAATCATACTATTATGTTTTCAAATTGAAAAAAATGACATGATCGAATCATGGAAGCATATTACAACTTATTAATTGTATAAAATTATCTTTTTATCTATAATTTATTACATTTCTAGCATACGTGTAGAATATATACTCGCAGATACGATTAATGTGATTAGGGTGTGATTAGGGTATGATTTAATACTTTATTGCCATACGCGAAAAATATTTAAGGGTAGCAATTCATAATTAAGTATAATCATTGAAAAATTTATGGTTTTAAATGATAAAACATGTTAATTCATGATAAGGTATATCACTGCTCTAATTTTAATTGTAACTACTTATTATTTTGTTAAGCCTAGATCTTGAAGTCATTGTAAATGAGGAATAACATATTGACATATAACAATTTAATCGCATATGATAATTTATGAAAGATATATAAGACAACATGTACAAAGATTGTGTTAGATTAGTTGGCCACATACATATTCATCTAGGATTGAAAAATGACTTTTTATATATCTTGCCTAGAACAATCTATAAGATTGTAATATGATTTTTATGAAATTAAGTTAAATTAAAATATAATCCATTTAATTTTTAAAAAATATCCATCACAAATTAATTACATTGTGATGTGTTTGAGAATCATGAAAAAAAATAGTAAATGATAAATCATTATCATATGAAAACAAAAGCAATTTAGAGTTATTTTAAAAGGAAAACATAAAGGAACAATAATTATATTATTATAAAATTGTTGATCTACTTTTAAAATAATACATTTTTATTAATTATTTATACTAATATTGTTTAAAACAAAAATTGACTAACATCCGTGCATTGCAAGGGTATAATACTAGTATATATTAAAAGTTGGATGCAAACCATGTAAAATGACATCTGGTAAGCTGATGTAGCATAAGACAATGACTTGATAAGCTGTAATTGGTGGAGGTCAGTTAAGACATATTAATCAACATTAATGTTATTAACTAGGATTCACTAACCTTTAAAAAAACTACGATTCACTATATGCTATTAACATACATGTTTTTATATGTTTTATTACTCTAGGGTTGAGTGGAATCAGCCACTAACAAAGTCAGATTAGGTTGCCTACAATTCACCCATTGAGGTGCGGCCCTTCCCCGGACCCTGCATAAACGGGGGATGCTTGTGCACCGGGTTGTCCCTTTTTTTTTATTACTCTAGGGTTGAATTTTGATTAAGAAAAAATCTAACTACATAGGCCTTTGAATAGCCACATAAGAGTGACGTTATTTAATACAATATTACATTAAATCAAAAGATGACCACTTAATGAATAACCTATGCAATATTTAGTAGAGTAGTAACATATTCTTAACTAAATCATATTGAAAAAAAAAAATTACGATGCATCAATAATGAAGAGATTATGAATTGCATATTAAAGTTCAAAAACCTAACCTATTTAAATAAATAATGTTAATATTTAAATAAATATAATTTTAAGTGACATAATTGAGAACAAGAGAAAATATATGTCTCTGTGAATGATTACAAGAAAATAATAGTTATTATATCATACAAAAATTACCTTTTTTTAAAATATTGACATATTTTTATTGTTTTTTAATAATAAAATTAACTCAAGTTATTGCATAGCAAGGGGTATATCACTAGTAAATATTACTATCATTGCAATTTTCCCAAACAAGCTACAAGCCTGTAAAAATACATCAACATAAGATGAGAACATGCATACTAACAAACTTATTGGTCCAAACACAAGCATTATATTGAATACATCTCACAATTTCATCACAGCTCTTCTATTTGTGCTGGAATTTTCTCAAATTTCACTCGTGCCATACTTTATAAATTGTAATAGAAAAGAGAGTCTTCCTTCATTTGCATGACACAGAATTCCCTTTACACTTCGTAGCATACCTACCCACTTTAATTCATATTGGAGACTCCAACACCTTTCTCGCTACCCATACCTAGAAAGTAAGTCGCACCAAATATTCCTAGGAACATACTAGAGAAATAAATGTTCACGACAATCCAAGTCACGGCCAAACACAAGACACACTGGTCAAAGATCAAGAGACCAACAAACCTCTGCCTTGAGGAAAACTACAGTAATCAATTGTTTTTGAGCTGTGAGCAACACAAGAAACTGATGTTGATCCCTTGCCCAATTTTCTATTTTTGAGGGGTAGGTTGAGAAGTCAATTTTGACCAACGATTTTTTGACATCCATAAATTGCGTCACAAATCCCGTCACAACAGTCATTTTCCGTCAAAATCGGTCCAAATTTTCGTCAACAAATCCATCAAAATTTGACCCTTTTTTGTTCCACCACTAAATCTTCTGCTATTTACGATAGAATACTTTATAACCTTTAGAAATGCTAAAATGATTAACATTAATAATCCAATTTTTAACAACAACAATACCACCAAGTTTACATGTCAATTCATCTCTAATTCCTATCAACTTCTTCCACTCTTGAAGCATCCTTTAAATGAGCTAGCTTGCACACTAAAAATATCACAATGTTACAACAGATATGTTCTAACCCAAGTTGTGAAAATACTATTACAATGACATAATTTCCAAATTCATTCCACACAAGAGGCCTTATTCTGCACGAGCACTCTTTGAAGTTTAAACCACCGTACTAGACTAGTTGACAAATAGTTTTCCAATTAACCAAAGACGTCTTTCTACTCTCCACATTGCCCACTCCAAAGATATTATGGCATAGACATTCGATAGTTTGCACACAAAACAAAACTACAAACAAAAAATATATCAACCCTCCAATCACAGACTGCAATAAAATTCTTCTAAGGATAATTTCCTAGTGGACCAAGAACTAATTTTTGACCTAATCTTTGATCTTCTTAATTTTAGTTTAATTAAAATATCCCTTTTTTACTACTTAATGAATGACACTTTATTGTTCTTTCAAATGTGAGTAATTTCTTACTTTTAAATGTGAGGAATACCACCACTAAGTTTAAAAAACTTACAATGTAGCAGAGCAGTGGCTCAAAAGCACCATCTCCTTACAGTACCAAACAATCACCACAACAGAGTAAGCAAACAGCATCATTGAAGGCTCATGGTAAGCAACCCTAAGGCAAAAAATTTGAAAGCACTTCGCCAGCCAAAGATAAAGGTGCCAAATAGATAAAGCCTATTGTGCTTGATGAAGGCACCAAGCAAGCAGTTGAACCTGTCAATGCAAGCCAGCCAATCCAACAGCAGAAGCAGGCAACGAAAGCACAAGGGCCTCAAAAATAGACTAGTAGCGAGAGAAACCAGGGTTGTCTGACAAGGGTAAGCGAACTGTGTAGAGCAGTAGTGATCAAACAACGATGAATGCCAAGTTGCCAAATAGGCAGTCGAGTAGAAGAAAGACAGTGCAAGGGATGAGGGTGAGTGAAAAGCAACTGACGATATCAAGCCCAAAGAGCCACCAAAGACGAAGCGTGAACCTAAAGCAAAGAAAGAGGTTCAGGATGAAAAAGATGATGAGAAGGTTATGGCTGCTACCATAACTCCTGTGGAGGAAGCAGAGCCATCAGCTAGGATGAGGAAACGACAACCCGAAAACTCTCTCTAGCTTATTGCTCGCAGTATGTCATCCGGCTCACAAAGTTAGACGACGAACTGTCTGAAGAAGAGGTGGTCATCTCTGAGTATGTTTTTGCAATGTTGAAGATATGGACGAGAGGCAATATCTCTAATAAATCCCCGTATGATAAGTGTATTGGGCAGTTAATGATCAAAAGGTATATGCTTGGAGAATAATAGTTAACGCACACTAGTGACTAATGAAAGAAAAACCAAATACCCTTGAGTCCAGTAGTCCACACCAAATATTGGTTATTTATTCCAATCTCCAATTTAGACCATGAGTTCAATTGACTTGAAATAAACCAATTGACTTACTAACTTACCAACTTACCCAACCAATGCAACCAAAACACCAATCTAAAGCAACTCCCAAACTAAAAAGTTTAATACATGATCAACTAAACTTAAAAGTTAATTACATAACTAAAGTTTTAAATGTTCAACAACATGTTCTTTTCTCAAAGTGACTCAATCTTCAGACTAGTACAATTCCCAAACTTGAAACCATTGGCTTGGACTTGGAGAAGGATTTCCTTGCAAGAATTACTCATTTTCTCAAATGTTCAACTAATTGCTCAAGTGGTAAATGAAATAACTAAAAGATCGAGTTAGTAAATATAAAACCCAATAATTAATTTACCAAAGAAAAATAATAATGATAATAATACAATGTAAAATAAACACAATAAAAAGAACAAAAATTATCTCAATATTAAATGTTCAAAGTATCACCCACATCAATCACATTATCCTTAAGACTCAATTTACCAATATATAAAATGAACACAATAAAAAGAACAAAAATTAAAATTTAGAACATGCAATCATATAAAATAAATAAACAAAATTAAAAAAGAAATGAAAAATTAAACATCACCCTTATCAAGGTCCCGTGATTCATCAAAGTAGTCATCCATATCTAATCTACTGTTTAGCTTGAGCCAATCTTGTACACATTTAAGAGCTTGGACCATCTTTTCGCAATCAAACCGAACAAAATTCATAAGTTAACAAAAGATAAACAAGTTATAAATTTATCATACAATACAAAGAAATATACTAATTAAATCTATTACCTTTGGGGTTAAAAAAGTTCTAAATGAATTACGAGTGCATCCTCTTGCACTGAATGCCGACTCTGATGCAACTGTAGAAGTAGGCACATCAATACATCATGAGCCATACGAGCAACCACAAGATATTGACAACCATGTACATTCCACCATTCCAACACATCATCCTCTAGTTCATCCTCTTCAAGTCCCTCGTTTAGGTACTTTTACAATTTTGCTTTGATGATTTCTCTTCCTTCATCTGGCCCCTTTAACTTTTTTCTTAATTATTATGCATAAGAGATAGCTCCACTAGATGCATTACCCTTCTCAACTTTAGGTTGTGCCCCAGTACTTTGCCCACTTTGAGAAGTCAATGTCCTATATAATTGTCAATACTCGTCAAACAAAGTTTCTAATTTCTCTCACTTTCAAAACTATAGCACTACCTTGTACTTCACCAAACACATCACAAAGAGAAACCTCAAGATCCGCCAACTTGTACCTAGGATCAAAGATATGAGCAATATACGCCAAAGTGTTCATTTTCTTAGGTGTGCCATAGTACTTATTGCATTTCATCCTCTTCCTCTCGGCAATTTCTTTAAAGTTTCTGACTCTAGATCCAATCTCCTCAATTTTCTCATTTTCTTCACTATTAGCATCAGTGATCTCAACAACTTGCTCTAAGTGTTTTAACATAGTATGAATAGCCACAATCTCAAAGAAAAACAAGTTGGATGTCACATTGAAGTACCAGACAAACGCAAAGTAACATTATAAAAAAATCTCTGAAGAAACTAACAAGTGTTTAACTTGTTTCCAATCATTAAAGCTAGGAGGCCTATCCACACCATCATCTTTTGTCAACTCCACATTATGATAAGGGTCTCTTTTGCTATACTTTATGATTGCATGCTCATACACTAAAGCAGTGCTAAGCACCTTATAAGTGGAGTTCTATCAGGTGGGAACATCAAGAGACAAAGAAGCCTTGCTCTCAATTTTGCAACTACACATTCTTGAAATCTTTGCAACCTACTAGGAGATTGCCTGACAAACCTCACAACAACTCGAACATTTAATTGACTTCCTAACAACCTTCAACCCATCCCATATAACCAAATTAAGTATGTGAGCAGCACACCTAACATGTAAGAATTCCCCACCAGCGAAAAGAAAATGACCATATCACTGAAACTCATCAATAAGTGCAGTATAAGTAGTTCTATTGCTCCCAGCATTATCAATAGTAATGGTCAACATTTTAGATGCTAAACCCCAATCCTTGAAACACTATCCTAGAACAAGAGCAATATCATTACCTTAATGACTAGAAATTGCACAAAAATTCAATATTTTCTTATGCAATTTCTAATCATTATCAATGAAGCGGGCGGTGATCAATGGCAAGACATGAAGGCATATCAAGTGAAGGACAACAAACAGACATCACTAGCCTAAATCCTACATTTTCAACAAATCTAAAGGGCAACTCATCAGTTATGATCATTTTTGTTATATACTCCCTTGTCTCATGAGGATTCAATACCCATGACTTTTATCTAGCTTTTCCCTCATTGTTTGAATCCTTTTAAAAAACCAACTGACTTTATATCTGTTTGCTTTGATTGTTCGTGTTTTCACGGCACTTTGGAAAATGATTTTTCAAGTTCTTCATTCTATTCCTACTAGTGGCCGACCTAATATAGAATACCACAATAATTGCACTTATCAGCCACCCTTTTGCCATTCTCTTTGATCTCTTTGAAATGGCTCCAACACTCTTCCCTTTGAATAGACTTTTTAACCACTTATTTCCCCTTGCTCTTGTTTTGTGTTGCTCTTTGACTTACATCTTCATCCTTTTCAATTTTAATAGGGCCATTCAGTTAGTGTTCACTTGGAATATCAGTATCCATGTCAACCGATTCTTCCACTTTTGAACTACCTCTCTTTTCGGATTTGGAGCTTGACGTTTAGCATTGACAATTGATAAAAAAAAATGAGTAAATAAACTATCAATATATACACACACACACGCACACACACACTCACGCACATATCCCATATACACATGCACATCATGCTACTTTAAAAAATAAAAATTCAAAACTTACATTTCCAGAACAAGCTTTAAGGGACTATGTGATGACTAATGTAATCAAAATTTGGACTTAAAAAGTATACTGTACGCCTGAACAAAGGAGTGCAATGACATTAATTGTTATTATTGAAAGGATCAAAAGAAAACCCAGAAGAATAAACAGTGCTTTGATTAATTTCTCGCTCCTGGCCAATAGTAAGTCACAAAGGTACTTTGCTCCAAACCATGTCTCACCTCTCCTAAATCCTAATGGCACATCTTTTCTTTTCTTTTTTTTTTGGGTGTCTTTAAAGTTCAAAGAACTGAAAGAAGTTTTAATGTCAGTATGTACTACGACAGGAAGGAGGAATCAAGTATAAGACCAAGTGTATTCAAAGACTTAGAGTTCGATCATTAAAAGAAAACAATTTATAAGAGAACAAAAGTTGAATTGTAGTAAAATGATATCATGAGAACATGAAAAAAGTGCTTTCTTATAAAAAGAAAATGCAACATTTGTTTTTAGAGTGTGGAATTTAATATGAGATACAACAATGCAACATTACATCAATGACCAAAATAGAAATTGCCATCAGTATAATCATGTATGCACCAATCACATATATCATAATATGCCCACCATGTCATAATTCACAAACTACCCTCAGTGTCTAACAAATAACAATTACTGAGGCCCCCACCCCATACTTGACCCCAATCACTTCCCCCTATAACTTATCTTTCTCATTCGTCAATCTCCAAAACCACGTACTAGGACCGAGAACATTTTCACTGAAGACAATTAGATCTCTAACAATGAAGCTGTGTTGAAGAAGATGGAATTTTACAATCTACTTTTTTGGTAGGCAATATACTAAATCTCATGACTAGGTATAGAACTGTATATGGACATGTCATAATCTCATGACCAGGTAAGTCCCAAGTAGGATGATGGAAGACATGCTAAACCATAACCTGGAATGCTACAAGTAATTTGGTATTATCTATCTCCCCTTCAAACAATGGACAACACAGACTTGGCCACTTATTTACTGCCTTTGCCTACCCACTCTCAGTTTGAAATCATAATTCACAAATCCACGGTCCGATATGTCGGTCCACCGGTCCGGACCTAGACCGAACCGGAACCAAAGACTGAAAATGGAAAGAGACAGGACCGAGGACTGGACCAACTTAGCACAATTCGAACCGAATAATGAATAGTCCTAGCTAGTTTGAAGGGTTGCATTGAATCTTCTGAATTGATAGAGCTTAAACAGTCTGGTTGTTTTTACACTTAGAACAACAAGGAGGTCTTCAGCAAAGTGACAAAGCTTTTGCCAATATTGAATTACTAGCAGACTTAATGAAAATGAGGTTGTGTCTCTTCCTTAAGGTATCTCTGATCGCTCTCGGTTTTATGATTTCATGCAGCTTAGACATAATCCTTTTAAGTAATTCAATATATGGAGTGCTGGCCCAAATTCAAGGAAGTAATTCAAGAGACTTGGAATGTAAGCATCTCTGGTACTAAGATGTGTACCTTGGTGCACCAACTGAAGAAGCTTAAGACCTCTCTTAAGCTCTTTAACAAGCTTTATTTTTGTGATATTGAGGGAAAGGCTATTCAGGCTAAGATTAATCTAGATGATATTCAAACTCAGTTAAGTGTAAATCCTGCTTATATATCTCTTATTTCCAAGGAGAACAATGCAATGCAGATTTATAAAATCCCTACAACTGCAATTACCATTTTTTTTATCAACAAACAACGAAATTGGACTAGAGAAAAATTGTTGATTATAATACATCTTTTTTCGATACTTGGATCAAAAGGAGAATCCAAATTAATAGGGTCTACTTGGTGCAAGGAATAATTAACGGTCAAGTGTTCACTGAGCCAATTGCGATTGCTGAAGGTTTTGTTACTTATTATAAGACTTTAATGGGGACTTCTTATGGGGAAATAGGCCTTGTTCGAGGTCATATTATTGTCATCAGGCCTATTTTAAGCAACTCTTATCCTAGACAGTTGATTGCACCAAAAACTGATGAAATAATCAAGCAAGCATTATGGTCCATACCTAGAGGTAACAACCCATGTCCATATGGTTTCACTAATCAAATTTTTAAGGATGCTTGGGAGATTATTAGCAAAGAGATATGTGATGCAGTGAAATATTTATGCACCTAAGGTAAGTTACTTCAGCAATTAAATGCTACCACACTTACCTGGATTTAAAAAAACAAGCTATCTGCCCTATATCAAAGAGTACAAACCAATTGTTTGTTGCAATGTGGTGTATAAGAGTATTTCTAACATCTTATGTGGTAGGTTAGCCAGAGTTTTTCCTTTTGTTATTGATGATGCCTAAGTTAGGTTTGTTGGTTGTAGAACCATTCTAAAAAATGTCATGCTTTGCCAAGACATGGTCAGACATTATAGGAGAATAGGTAACGCCTTGGAGTGACAATGAAAATTGATATCATGAAAGCTTATGACATCGTGAGTTGCTCTTTCCTAGAAACTATGTTGAAAGCTCTGAATTTTCAAATTAGTTTGTAACTTGGATCATGGAATGTATGCCAATTCCAAAGTACTCAATCTTTGTGAATGAGAGCCTTTATAGGATTTTTGAATATAAATGTGGGGTCAGGCAAGGAGATCCCATCTATTTCCTCTTATTTGTTTCGAGTATGTAGTATATGTCTAGATGCCTTAACATGGCAAGTTTACATGAGTAGTTTAAGTTCCGTCCTCGATGCAAGCCTTGGGGTATCACATTCTTGTCTTTTGCTGATGATATCATTCTTATGTTTCATAAAGATCTTCAATTTGCGGCAATTCTGATCAAGTTTGGGCTCAGGATTAACTAGCAAAAATCAAAAAATCATTTATGTTGGGGTTGATGAGGAAACAAAAATGCAGACCCTTGATTTAACTGGCTTTTAAGAAGATTAGTTGCCCATTAAAAATCTAGGAGTTTCCTTATCCTTATAAAGCTTATAAAAGATGATTGTTAAATTGACAAATCCTGATAGGCAAGATTTTGAGCAAGATAAAAGGCTAGAAAAGGAGAAGACTTTCTTATGCAGGTAGAGTTTAACTAGTAAATTACGTCCTTATGAGTATGCAAATTTATCTGGCCTCGATCTTTCTTCTTCCAAAACATGTAACTCATAAAGTGGAGCAGACTTGTAGGAGATACCTGTGAGGTGGAGATGGACAAAATGATAAAATGTGTTTAGTTGCTTGAGATTTGGTAACAAAGCCAAAGTCCAAATGTGGCCTTAGTATTAAAAAGCCTGAATTTTGGAATGTTTACAACTGCGTGAAAATATATTTGGCAGATTGCATCCAGGGCTGATACCTCATGGCTTTGATGGGTCCTTCATATTTACTTGAAAGGTAAGCACTGGTGGGATTATACATGCCTTGTTGATACTAGTTGGTTTTGGAAGCAAATGATTAAGGTTCGAGATAAGCTTAAATATGGCTATGATTGCACAAATGGGAAATGGGAACCTCTGAGTCATGGTATATATACTTTCTCCTCTTGATATGATTGGTTAGATGGTAACTATTGTTAGTAAAATAAAAGGAACAATGGCTGGAAGACGAACAGAATAATTTGAGTCGTGGATGAACCACTGCCTTGAAAGCAATTACGGCTCGACTACGGTGCAAATCGATTCAGCCGGTTGCTCCCCAAGGTTAACTCAGCACACTCTTGTACGCGTGCACTTCGCGGGCAAGAGTTTGGAGTATGCAGCACACGAAAAACCCAGAATGTGGAGGAGAAGAGGAAGAGAGGAGAGAAATGTGAGAGCTGTGTGTCTAAGCCCTGCTGATGAGTCCTCTATTTATAGGGGAAAAAGGACTGTTACACAACCTTTAAAATGACTTGAGTTGAGGCAGAAGATCTGGTCATGAAGAGCCAAAATAATGCAGAGAATCTGGCAGCATTGAAGGAGGGGAGGAAAATCTGGAAGTCTGTAACGGTTGGGAGTGAATCATGGAGGATTTAGCGCAGTCTGTTACGAAAAATTTTAAGCAGATTCCTCCCAAAAAGATAGATTAGACCCGCGGCCCGCGCCGGACCGGACGGGCGGGCGGCGGCGGCGGCGCGCGCGTGTGTTGGCCTCATATGCCCTCAACCCCATAAAGCCTAGTCTCAAGTTATTCAACATGGGTAAGGAGAATGAGATATATGAACCCCTCAACTTGCCACCCAAAAGTTCCATGTGGGACAAGTGTGAAAGAGAGAGAGGGGGGAAAGAAAAATTTATCTTGTTGCCATTATTCTAACAACTATGTCTTTCAATCTTGGACTAAACTTATTTGGTCTTAGTAGAATATCCATAGAGCCTCTTTTATCAACTGGCTTGCTGCTCAAAATAAGTTGAAGACTTGTGATAGATTGATGAACAAAAGTTTTGTGCAGAATGATACCTGTGTTTTGTGTAAAATTAGAAATGACAGTAGAGATCATCCCTTATTTCTCTATCTTTTTAGCTACTCAATTCTGAAGGAAATTAATAGAAAGATTAATATTTCCATCCTTAAATGCAATGTTTGGTGCTGGATTCGCAGAAAAGGTCGAGGTAAAAGTTAGAAAAAGAGTGTTGTGTCTTAACTTTTACTACCTTGGTTTATGCCTTATGGAAGGAGAGAAATGATCGCTTTTTTCAAAGCAAAGAACAACAAAAAGAACAAGTAGTTCATTACATTATGTACTTAATAAAAAATCAGATGTTGTATAGAGTGGCTAAGAAGGATATAGATTTAGCTCTAAGCATTGTAAGTAGGGAGTAAGTTTGCTCTTGGGTTTGCCCAAGTATCTTGTACATGTTTTTTGGTATTCAATATAATCCTTGCTTGCGAAGAAATAATAATAATAATAATAATAATAATAATAATAATAATAATAATAA
>JACYFF010019584.1:12711898-12740805 GCA_017589665.1 Selenicereus undatus
AATAATAATAATAATAATAATAATAATAATAATAATAATAATAATAATAATAATAATAATAATAATAATAATAATAATAATAATATGCAATAAATAAAACTAGTGAAATATATATTGTGCTGGATTGATGAAAAATATTTTATTTGGTGATCTAAGAGGGTAACCCTTATATTGTGAATGTGTGCCTAATGATATCCAAGTAGTTAGATCGAGCAATTATGTGGAGGGGAAGATCCTCACCTCCATCGTACGGAAAAAGGTCATACATTGCAAGTGCTCTATAAGTGTCTTCTAATTCTGGAATTGTTGTTATAACATAAATTTATCGGCCCATGAAAACCAGTACAATGAAAAATTTAGCATATTAAGGCATCATTTTAAAATCAATTCGTGAAGTTGATTTGATTATCAATATGATATGTTGCATGTTTGACGATTAACTATAGTGTTGATTGACTATGCAATGTCTTGAATAAATGAATACATAGATTGAATCAATACTAACTTATATGGAAACCAATATCTTAAAATTGTAAATTATTCAAACTGATAAAATTCTAAATTTGATGCAAGTGATTTTGATTCAAAATGCACCTTTTTTTGTTGGTTTCAATATCTCCATTTTAGTTAAGAAAGGAATTATATTTATTTCTCCTCGTAGCGCCTTGCACTTGCACTTGAAAACCCTAATGCTTCAGTCTATGTAAGGGGTTTTCATTGCTATAACTAAACTGTAATTTTCTCGCCTTTCAATATTTTATCTATTTTGCAAGAAACTTCAAACAAGTTTGTAACTTTTTCAAGTATAGTTCTTCTTTATTTTATGATGGTTATTGTTGTTGTTGTTGTTATTATTATTATTATTATTTTAGTAGATCTCAATTTGGTACGAATTCTTCCTCAACACCATGGTGTGAATATATTCAGAAAGTTATCAAGTCTTAGATGATGATTGGAACTCATCACATATGAAGCATTCCCTCCATCCCACTGTGACTTATTTTGATAGTGAAATAAGTTGATAATCGAATTTCATATGGTGTTTTTACGACAAATATAAATTCATCACATTAAATAAATATCTGCTTTATGAATTTACATCATAATTCTTCGACAATGAAAAATAGAATTTGAACTTAAGTTTCTGGTAATAAGTCTTAAAAATTTAATTAAATGATCTTTATTGTAGATTTACTATACTTTTTGCTAATGAATCTCTCATTTCAAGACAAAAAAAGAATTATCTTAGGGCAACAAAATTAAATTGAAAATTGAAACCTGAAAAAGTAAACAAAAAACCGACCAATACATATTGTAATTTGTACAGAAGCCTCCAGCTAGCTAGTGGCTACCCCTCTTTCCCTTTTGTCCGCCGTAGGAACAACGCCACATTTGAAATCCCAACCCCCATTTCGTTATTACTTGAATCGAATCTCTCTTATTTAGACCATCCCGCTTCTCTTTCTCTCTCTTACCTCCATCCATCCTTCAAATTTCTCTCTCTCTTCCCAAATCTTACATCCCGCCGCTTTTCCCTCACAAACCCTACATCTTCTCTTTCTCTCTCTCTCTCTCTCTGTGTCTAGCTGCCCCTTTGCTTGGCAATGACTAAGAGGAAGCTAGCTCAGAGAAAAGCAGCAACCACCAAGAAAGCTCAAGATAAAGACAAGGGCAAAGCCACCGTCTCAGAGAATCATCAGGAAGAAGATGACAAGCACGAAGATGCCAATAGGTCTCAGGAAGAACAAGCAGACGATAAGAAGCAGCAGGAGAAGAGTGAGGAAGAGGAGCAGCCGTCGAAAGCTCCCAAGAGAGCCCGGAAAAGGTCCAAGCCCGATACTGAACCTGAGTTCTTTGAAGACAAGCGCAATTTGGTAACTTTCTTTGCGCAGTATTCGTTGCTTAATTCTATGTTTCTGGTAGTTTATGTATTGTCAAAAGTGGGGTCCTTATGTTACTGATTGAGTTTTTGGGATTCTTTGTGATGGGCATTTCTTGAATGCGTTCGTAAGTTGAAAATGCACTTAGTTAGGGTTGTGACGCGGAATGCCATTCTGGGTTGGTTTGTTAATTTTGTTTGGAGGGGTGTGTATTGAATTTGTGAATGGGATTTTGATTTGTACTCCGGATAACAAGTTCAAAATGCACTTAGTTATTGGAACATAGCTTCTATGCCATTTGATGTTTTCCTTCTGGCAGCCTTGTTTCCCGTTAGGCAACTGTGTGGAGAGGGGTGGGAGGAATTCCCATTGCCTTTGAACTAAAATTTAAAGTCTAGGAGGCTTCTTATGGGATCGTCTTTTTTTTTTTCTTTTTTGGTGGCTGCGGGAACGTGGTTTGTATGGGTTAGCTCCACCTTTAAGTTTAGTCAACATTGCTATTTTTCTTACTGCCCGTGTGCAAATTTCGTTTTTCAGGAGGACTTATGGAAAGAAGTATTCCCTGTTGGTACTGAGGTTTGGTTTCGATTTATTCTATCAGCTCTACATCTTGCCTTTTGGATTGACATTTTTGATCTTCGCAATACTTAATACTGTTGCTTAAGTTTGCCTCTTACTTGCCAGTGGGATCAATTACACTTGGTTTATCAGTACAACTGGAATTTTACAAATTTGGAGGTAAGCCACATGGACAAACTTGGGTTCACCACTTCACCCTATTGGCATCCTTGTTTAGACAATCATAGTTCTTGAACTCTGAAGTGCTGATTGAACTACTTTTATATTTAACAGAATGCTTTTGAGGAAGGAGGAGAGCTACATGGCAAGAAAGTATATCTCTTTGGGTGCACAGAACGTATGTATCTTTATCCTTGCAGTTTATCTTTGGGTTCCTGTTTGCTTCTTGCCCGGCGTCAGGGTGCATTTTCTGGACTTCCTAGTTTGGCAGGATCAACATGGGTTTGTTGTTGTATTGAATTGTGTCTAAGTGGTGTTAGTATTTGATGTTCACACCGTTTTTTGGGCAAAGTGGCTTGCATCATTGAAAGCTTTGACAATTTTTCAACCCAGTATTCAGAACTATGTATTCACTCATCAGTGTCTTCCTTCACTTGTTTCTTGGTTGTATAGCTCAAATGGTGCCGTTCAAGGATGAGATGAAAATAACTCATGTGCCTGTTGTTGTGGCGGTAAGTTATGCATCCTATTTAATGAAAGTTCAAATGGATTCCTTGTCATTAAATTTTTAACCGCTGTGATTTGTTGTGAGGTCTGTAGAGACCAGTTTGCATACTCCTAAGTATAGGTTAAATCTGGTCTTCCCAAAACCCCACCTCACCGAGACCTGCATTGGGATTGCAGAAGTAGTTTTACTTGTATCCATTCCTAGGTTTTGCTGGTGTTTTACATTCAAATTAAGGCTTTAGAGTTTCTCATACAGATAAGCAGACGCTAAAAGATATTTTGGGTCTGTAATGGGTTTGTGAAATGATTCTTTTCATTGCTATGGTCTATATGCTGCTAGGTAATTTCTGTGGAAGTTGTTTTCTGTAAAATTTTATAAAGCATGGTTTGTTTGATGCAGATGTTCATAGTACACAATTCTCTATTTATGTGTGATTTATGGTTTGGTTTCAGAGGGCAATTTGCCTTTTCTTCCTTGCTTCTCACCTTTATTGTAGTTTACTACCTGAGCTTCACTTTGACTATCATTTAAGAAAATATTGTTTTCCCTAATCTACTTTTTACACAGAGATCTAGAAAGTAGAAGACGTTGGACACTCTTCTGGTTGCTGTGATATTGGTGTTATTACTGAGTTTTCCGATCTTGATTGATTGTCCTTATTGAGCAGGTTGTATCTCCCTTTCCACCTTCAGATAAGATTGGCATTAACTCAGTTCAAAGGGAGGCTGAAGAAATAGTTCCTATGAAGCTCATGAAAATGGACTGGGTACCGTATATTCCTTTGCAAAATAGGTACCTGAATCCATGGGGTTTCCCCTGTACTTGCAATCTTGCATGTGATCCTTTTGCTGCCCATCCAGAGTGTTCAAATCTGGCAGTAATGTGTGATCTTGATCTACAGGGACAGCATGGTGGAAAGGTTAAAATCAGAGATATTTATCCTGCGTTGCACTCAAAGAAGGTTAGTTGATGGCCCTTTCAAGCAAAATTCACCTCCTGAATATTTATTGGGTTCTATTGTTCTAAGTTGCCACTTTTCTCTTTGAAGGACTCAACTAATTCTTTGCTTTTATTTTACTTGATAGGACTTAATAGGATACCCTTGATAGGATATCCTTAAGTTCTATATTTAGTGTCATAAGAACTTGAGTAGTGCTTGCTTTAAGAATTATTTTATTTTTCCTTGTATCCTTCCTGCGACATTGGTTCTTTTCCATTTCTTGTGCATACATATTGAGATCTGGTCAAATCCATTTGGCTATTTGTTTGCTTCTATTGGTTTGGGGGTGCTTGAGTCACATGAAATGTTCTGTATCACCCTTTTTCGCTGTTAAGATTTGCTGAAATGTTAGATAAAAGTTCTATCCACTATGAGGTGCCTTATAGCTGCTTTCCTTTAACACAATTCTTCTTGCTTAATTCGTATTTTACTCATACTCATGAGCTTTATCTCTGGAAGAGGTAGCCATATAATGTTGACCTCCGTAGACCCCTCCTAGGCGGGATCCACATTGCGCGATGTTGAAGCTGATAATGATATGGCAATCAACTCCTTATAGCCATAGGTTACTATGGCAAGGTTCTAGCATAGTTTGATCTGTAGTGATTGTAATTTTCCCGCCTCTTTGTTTTCCTTCTGATCTTAGGGATGGTTCTTTTTTTGGATGTTAATGGCTGGGCTATGAGTTATTATTGGGCTTCTCCAAGGCACAGCCCTTGTGTGAAATTGCATTTCAGATGTTGTACTTATAATGATCTAACGAGAATATCTTATCAAAAAAAAGAAAAGAAAAGAAAAAGAAAGATCTAACCAGAATTAGAACATCATGAACTCGGGGGTATTCACCGGCTATCCTATTCTAGCTTACTTGTCTGTAGACACATACATGATTGAGCAAGAATGGAGTCGGGGAATAAAAAAATATCTGTCAGCTACTCAAAAATGTTTCCTCGTATTCTAGGGTTACTGATATGCAACAAATTTTACCATTTTGCAAGATGCGTTGGCGAAATACTTCGGTGACCAAAGAGCATACCAAATATTGCATTTGTTCATTTTGCCTTATAATTTTGGTCTTATGAAAATTTTAAAGCATGATTGAGAGCTTATTTCAAAGCTTAACTATAATTTTAAAGCTTTGCCAAAAAAAGTCCATAGCTTTTCTACATTTCAGTTTATGTATAGATTTTAGAGCTTATTCTAAAGGTTTCAATCCTTCATTTACGTTATCTCTATTCTCTTCTAGAAATTCAAATGCTCATCGACAAATTGCAGAGCTTCTTCTAAAAGTTTCAAGATTTCATTTACAAATTTGAAAAGATTTCAGGGCTGATCTCCAAATTTCAGGACTTCTGTACAAGTTTCAGAGTTAAAGTTCCAAAGGTCTATTAAAAACCTTCTGGACTCTACAAATATAATAGCTTCTTCTAAAGTTTTCAAAGCTCTAATATGCGGAACTCCTCTATGAAATTTCAAATGCTCCCAAATGCATCAGGCGAAGTGTACGGAGCTGTTGTAGGGCTCTAGACTTTAGTGATTCAACCTTTTTTTTTTTGAATTTAAGATCAAGCAGGCACCATTGTGTCATGAGGTGCAGTATCTGTTTGCTTGATATGCTGGCTTTGTATGTGTATGTCGTTGCTTAAATGCTCATTGGTTGGAATAAATCCCTAGATCCTTCATTCAGTGAACTGGTTCAATTGTTGCTTTGTTCACCATTTCAAGTCACGGACTCTAGTGCGAATAGATGAAGGATGGATTTAAAGAAAAGAACAAAGTATATTTTGTAAGGAAATCTTGAATATGAATGTGCAGGGACATTTTGAGTCGCTGCATCTTCTATCTGTTTGTTTACTGTTTTAATGTGTACCTAAGTTTGACAATAGTTCCATGGTTCTATGCATAGGATTTTGCTGTTATGGGTAAATTTGAATTTGTTAAATACTCTTATTTAGGATTCGTTTAGACTGTTAGTTTGGCTTTAAGAGAATTGAAGGATGTTTCTCATTTCTCAATTGTTGCTGTAGGTCTGCATTAAGGCATCTCAAGGAAGATCGGGTTAAGAAGTTTGAGTACTGCCTTCCTTGTGAGTTGTTTACATGTTGTTAGTTTTAAGTATGCTTGGAAACGAATTTAAGTAGATGAGGAAGTAGCAGACTTTCTTGTAATACCTAACTCATTTTTACGAGGATGGTTCAAGTCACCTCTTTAAATTGTTCTTTGATAGAAATGATTGAACATTGTTTACCTCCAGTAACACGTTCCAATAACAATTTTTATATGATACACGGTCACTTTTTTCCAGTATTATGGAAAATGATGGTTTCCCATCTCTGTTTCCTTCAAACACAGAAATTGGAATCCTTATCCTTCCTATAATATGCCCCTTGTAGCTATATCAGGGGATGTATGGGCTTTATCAGCAAAACATTTAGAGGCAATGTCTTATTTTTTGTATGAAGCTTGGGCAACAGAATGCTAAATGCCTCTTTTCTTTTGACAGATTTCTACAACCCTTTACAGGAGGATGAGCTTGAGCAAAGTACTGTTGTGCAAATTCTATTCCCAATAGAGCCAAAGCCGGTAAGACTGAACAATCCGCAAGGAAGATGTGCCTGAATTCTACGAAAGAGGAGAGTGTGTTTTGTGTGGTGTCTTCCAGAAAGAGTCTGTAGTCTCTGCTAATCTTGACTGCTTAAGGGCGAGGTTGGGTAAATGTTGACCTTCTTGCAGAATTTCCTGTTATTGTTTTAATCTATCAGGGTTCTATGGTTGGATATGGTAAATAAAACAGGTGATTGGCATTGTACAAAACATAAAATTGCAAAAGGTGTGCTGGCCATTCCATCGAAGACAAGATGCCTTTGTCGACTCTAAGTTAGCAAAAAACTTCTACAAATAACTGTGGTCTTTGGACGTTGGAGATTAGTGACATGTTGTCCGGAGATGTTGGTAGAAAGATATGCTAATCTGGGGATCAAGAGGTCCAAGGGAGAGGAGAACCTGCTGACAGTATAAAGCAGAGGTTTTAGAATTTAAATAGATGGGATGAGATTGTTTTCAGAATTTTTCTCCTCAGGAAAGTTTGTGGCCAGTCAAAATGCAACCCTCAATGGTGTTGTTACTGGAAATTGGGCACCGAGAATATTACGAACATTGGTAATTTACTGAGAAATTATCATTGAAGGTTGGGGTCTACAAATTGTTCGGTGTCAATGCAACTTCATTTCTTAGAATCAGATGCATCTGTGGCGGTTAGATGCTTGGTGCTGCTGTTCACTCTTGTTGCCAATGATTAGATTAATTTAGGGATAAGTCTGGTATGTTAGGGTTGTCTTGAGCTAGGTATTGAGAAAGCTTGGGATCATGTGGACTGGGAGTTCCTTATGTACAAACAAAGCGAAGATGTTTCATGGAGAAATGGATTTGTTCGTTTAGTGGGTGCTTCTCGAAGATATCATTTGTGCTCCTTGCTAATCTTCCCCTATTGGATGTATGTTTGGCTTTAAGAGGCCTTTGTCAAAACTATCCTCCCCCCTTTTCTATTATTTATGGAGGTTTTTGGGGATAATTCTTTGTATTACTAAGGAAGCTCACTTATATCATGTTCTGAATGAGAAAAATCGGGTTCTACCCTTTTTGCATCTCTTGTCTTTGTTTCGCCCTTTTCTATTATTTATGAATGTTTTGGGGGATAATTCTGTGTATCACTAAAGAAGCTCACTTTTATCATGTTCTGAACGGAAAAATCCGAGTTCTACACTCTTTGCACCTCTTGTCTTTGTTTTGTCCATGATATCATCATCTTTGGCGATGATAATTCTGAGTACATTGTTTATCCTTAATGAATTCTTTCTGGTTTGAGGCATGAGGCCTTTTCAGGTTTGATATCACCTTATTAAAGAGCTGTATCTTGCCTATTGATGAGGTCAATTGTTCATGTGCTCATGTGTTTGCTGTGCATTAGGATATCTTGCATTTTCCTACCTAAGTCTTCTTTGGGTGCTAGATTTATGGAGAATTGGGTATGGGATCTAATTATTAGAAGGCTTTGAGAAAATACTGTCAATTGGAATCCAATCAAAGGAATTTTCTTGAGGGCTTTTGTGCGGATGACTTCAAACATTAGGTGAAGAGCCACATTGGTAAGCAGCCAATTCCAACTAGAGATCTTTATTTATTTAGTGAGTGTCTTCTTGGTAGGAGTTATAGAATTTCATAAAAGAAAAATGACCAGCTTTAGAACGAAATATGGGGCATACTGTGTTATCTGGATTCATAACATATCAAATTGTACTTATGGCGGGAGTTGGAGATGTGCTGTCAGTTGTCTGGAACAATTCTATGGCTATATTTTCTGTGAGCTCAGAGATGGCTCCTCAATCTAGTGTTGAGAGATGGATTGATTGTGTTCCTTTGAGTGGCTTCAACCCTTCTGTTTAAGCTATAGGCGTGGATGCATCTATTTTGATTATTATGACAGGAGTTTTGTATTTGATCCCCATTCCCCTCTTTTGTTCGTGATGCCTTCTTGAATGTATATACATAATCACTCTACTAGTTCATTCAGCACGCTGATGGGGGCTCTCCTTATGACATAACTAGTTGGATTTGTAAATTCTAGTGAGTTCATCTTAATTCAGGAGCTTTTGACCTCTTTTTCTTCCCAAACCATTCCAATCTCATGATGGAGTCCCTTGAATGCTTATTTGCAAGTCCTTGCCAGTTGCTCCTGTCCAATTGTCCTCTTTGTTTGGAATGGAAACTTAGCAAAAAATTCGATTTGTGATGGTCATAAAAGCGGAAAATCTAGCTTTGGTTGTAAAGAGGATTTGGAGAATTGGAGTCCATCGGTGACTTTTGTGTGGTCTCTTTATTAGACCTATTTGGGATTAACTTCTACTTGTGAGGGCCTTGCTTGGATTTTGACCAATCTATTGATAATGGCTTGAGAGGGATGTTATGGCAAAGAAAATCAGACAGAGAGGTGGCTGCCTTGTCGCTAGTTTCTGGGTTAGCTGGGCAGAGAAGAAGAGCTCTGCTTTTCATGCATTGCAACCATTGTTTAATGTCTAGAAGGGATAAATATTTAAAGACTTTGTACATGGTGGGTGAGGAGAATATCTACTCTTCTTCGTTTGATATCATTGATTTTGTTGATGGTCTGTTTTCGGGATGTAATGACCTTTTTGTCGGATGGAAAATTCATTTGGTTATTCTAATAAATTGTATGTAATTGTCGAAAGATATAAAGCAAAGGTTTTTTGAACTCTTATGTGTCTTGGCCTTCTTGAAAGTGGAATGTTTCAGGAAATTTGACTCTGTAATTTTGTGCAACCAAGAGTTCATTAGATTCTGATCTTCGTTTGCTTGCATCCATCGCCCATTGCAGGTCTTTTGTGAATTTGACTGGGAGTTCGATGAAGTTGAGGTATGAAACTGAAATTGATATGCCATCTCCGTGTTTAAGTTGCTTTCTATTGTGGCTTTTGGATTCTTATTATGTATAGTATATATATGTGGCTATTCTGATTCTCTGAGTAAAAACGGTTTGTAAGTGGTGCCTTGCTCATATAGTTTGTATAGTGTCTTACCTGTATTGAGCTAAGTTTTTCACATTTTCCAGTCTAAGTTGCTTTATGTTCCGCAAACGCCAGATTGTCCAGTAATAAAATCACATTTTGTGGGATGAATTATACCAGCAATGTGCAGCCTCGTGATTTCTTTTTACTAAATTCTTTGGCATCCCATCATATGCCAGGAATTTACCGATAAACTCATTGAAGAAGAGGAACTCCCTGCGGATCAAAAGGAGGAATTCAAGGTTTTGACATTGAATCATAAGACTATCATTTCTTTCCAACTTTTTATTAAAGAACATGTGAATGTGTTTAACTTGTTGAATTGCATCAGAAATTCTTGAAGGAGAAAGTACGGGAAGCTAAAAAGGCAAATAGAGAGGTATGTCTTAGGCCACCGTGCTGTTGAAAAGACCTTTCTTTCTGCATGCTAAGCAAGGCTCGTCATTTCTTGCAGGCTAGGGAAGCTCGAAAAAAGGCAAAAGAAGAGATGAGTGCAGAGAAGAAAGCTGCATTTGAAAATATAAGATTCTACAAATTCTATCCTGTGGCGAGTCCAGACACACCTGATGTGTCAGGTGTAAAGGTAGATTTCTAAACATCTGTCTCTGTTGTCCAATGCAGCTGATAGTTAGCTTGCTTTAGTATTTTTACAAGACAGCTCCTTGGTTTAGTTTCTGCGTGGGTTTTGCTGGAAGTGTTCTTTCTTCTGTTATGGTGTTTAGATTGAGCTTGCTGTTCACTGTAAGTGCTTCTGTTCTGCTGAAATGTTGCTCTGTCTGTTTCAGCTGGGGCACAAAAACTGTTCTGATGCAATGGGGGAGGAGCAGTTTAAACTGAGACATAGTGAACTTAGGGCCTCAGTGCCTAGGCTTGTTTTGTTTGACCCTCCCCTGTCAATTGCAAAGGCCTTTGTTCCTTATTTCAACCCAAAACATGGAAATGCAGAAAACTGTTAAGATTTAATGCGTGATCAGACTTCCTTGTAAACATCAAAGACATGGAAATATCTTAGGCTTTTAAATTCGGGTAATATGCTTGAACCTTAGTGATGCCAGATAAGGATAAAGGGGAAATAAGAAGATATGTGGATATCTTAATATTGGCATATGTGAAGTATTTTGATATTTTATCTTTCAGGAAGTGGATTATCTTTTAGTTATCTTCTTAGCAAAAAATAATGTCTTTGTGGTCATGTTATCTTTTAGATTTTTTTTGTTCTAGCTTTCTTCTTTATTTAAACTCCCTATTACGTATTGGGGAGTCAGATTTGAGTGAAATCAAATTGACTTTTGAGACCTATTTGTGAGTGTTTTCTTGTTTGTGTGTGAGTTTCTCGGTGTAGGAATTGCTCTTAGAGCATCCTACATCAGATTTTAATGTGTGATGCTCTAGGAGCAATTCCTATATCGAGAAACTTTCACACGCAAATAAAAGAAACACTTACAATTAATTCTAAAATTCTATTCAATTTCATTCGAGTCTGACTCCCCAATCCGTATTTGCTAGTTTAAATAAGAAACTTAAAACAGTAAGGAAACCAGAAGATAACATGATCATAGTTATGAAGATAACTAAAAGATAATCTGCTCTCTAAAATAAACTATGAAAACAAAATATCAAAATACTTCACATATGCCAATATTAAGATATACCCATATCTTCTTATTTCTCCTTTATTATTATCCTGCATCGCTTAGACATCCAGAAAATATGGCATAAATTGTGAAGGACCACTTTTTGATGGTTATAAGTAGTCAGGGATAACATTGCATACATCTGCTTGGTGCAAACCACCACTGTGATGTTTATCGTGATTTTTTCTAAATGGAAATTTTTTGTGTGGATGCTTATTCAATTGTTCAGCAGCATACACTTTGACGATATATGTGTGTGTTCATGCTTTCATGTGTGTGTATATTGTGTTTCTGGTTGGTTCCTGAAACAATCTGTGATGATACTTCTGTTCCTCCACTCCTCTTCTTATGCATGCTAATGCACATTTGTACTGGGAGACGAATGCCACAATCTGTGATGATAGTTGCGTTTGCTCTCTCTCCCCCCTTGTCTTTTGCATGCATGCTTATGCTCTCATTTGTGCTGTGAAATGAATGCCATAATCTTCATGCTGAGTCCGTCTCCTTGCAGGCTCCATTCATCAACAGGTACTATGGGAAGGCTCACCAAGTTTTCTGAGTGGTCTCACGGAGCAACAAATTGCACAAGAATATGCAGTTATAGCAGGATTTTCTCCATTTTGCAGATAAAAATGAGTATTTTCTTGGCCAACTGAGGCTGATTACATTTGACAGGGCATGACCCCACTGCCTTCTTCAGCCACAGCATTGTACTGAAAGTGTGCATTGCAGGATGAATTGGAATAAAAGTACTTAGCTGCTAGTTAGCGGATGTAACTGTGAAATTACAGGTTGAGAAATATCTAATTCAAGAGAGGATGAAATTTTGAAGCTTTACATTTTGCTAGTGCCTGTAGCCCTAGTTTAAATCATGTTGTCACTGTAGCTGTAGCTCCTGTAATTCTTTTCTTCAGTATTCGGGCGATACATGAATGACAAAAGGGTTGCTGATTAGATTGGGATTTTAGTGATGTTTTCTTAGTAGCCATTTTGCATTTGCTTGGGCTAGACAGCTTCGTCTCTGGTATATCTGTATAAGCCACATACAGGAAAGGTTAATGGGTTCAAACTTCACTGCTTATGAAATTTGTATGTTCAAGTGAATTGCATTGTCCTTTGAGGTTGTTAATTGTTTGGCTTGTCGGATGCTCAGCTTCAGAACTTGAGAGCGTGACTTTACAGCCTCATAAGACATCTTCCATTGAAACTGTATGAATCGGATGTCTACTAAGAGCATTTCTAGTGCAAGTTTTGAATTTTGAAACTCTATTTTGCCACATCAGTAAAAATTTCAGTTTTTTGGAACTTGAATTCTATCCCTTGTTCAACCCATGAAACTCTAATTATAATCATCCATTAAAATAATTTGCTATAGACTCACTTTTTAACACACAATTTATTTTTTAATCATTCAAAAATTATATATTTACTCCCAAAAAAAAAGAAAAATGAAAAAATATATTTAAAAAATCAAATAATGACAAAACAAGAAGGAATGGGGGGAGGCATGGACAGACGTGCTGTCACGCATCCCCCCCCCCCCATTTCCCCATGGTTGCCAAAGAGTCAGTAACACGCGTGGGACACGCAGGCCTACATGGCCACACGCGTTCCCATAGTTGCTGGTGCTCTAAAGAGCACGAATACATCATGCACTGTGTAGAGTACCTACCAAAGAGCACTTGGTTGGAGGGTTCAGTCCTATCTTTCCCATGCTCTCTACCCGGGTTCGACTGGTCGGAGATACATATGTTGTGGTTTGTGCGCAACTGTGCGGTTGGATCTGGCTTCTGATTTGGTGTCCAAAATTGATTCCCCCCTCGTTGTCCTGTTGTGGCCCATTGGTGGCCCTTGAGTTTGGAGCATAATGGATTAGATATGTTTACCATTGTGAAAAAAACAAAATAAAATGTAGAGTACCCATGATTAGTTGGCAACTTCCGGAGCTACCCATGATTAGTTGGCAACTTCCGGAGCTAGAAAGGATATGCCTAACAATAAGTATGCATAGAGTCTTTCATGAAAGTACCGGAAAATTTTCTGTGCACCTTGAAACAAAACTTTCCTATATTGTGAACAAAAAATAAAAGTAGCTTTATTTTCCTGCTCTAATTGTTCGGTATAATTTAATTTAGACCTTCAATAAATAATGAAATTGTAGGCAAGGGAGAACACGAGGAGAATGATGGAGGCATAAAAATGGTGTTTACTAAGTGAACTCAAAGGCTTAACTATAGACCTAGCAAAATTGATCGGGGACTTGAAATTCGAACTGAACGACCCGAACCCATATCCGAATCGACATCTGAAATAGGCTCACCCGAAAGTAGACCCAAAGCTCGAATTGACCAGCACTAAACCATACCCGATCCAAAATTCATGACAAGCGTATTAGACCAAAAATCGACCCGAACCGAAGTTCACTCGGCAAAACCGCCCCGACCCGAAATGTCACTTAACTTGAAACGTGACCCGAACCAAAATTAACTCGACCTGTACCTTAACCGAATGATCCATTTGTTAGGTCTACTTAACTATATGCTCATTAACATTAAGGCAAAAGCTCCTAAAGCCTACGTGTTTCACTACTTAGACTTATTGATGAGCACCAAGAAGCGATAAAGATTGCAGTAAAAGTTGTTGGGAGTAGTAAGGAACGTTAAGGAGTGGTAATCAGTTGTAAATATATGTATAAAGGAGAAGTAAGGGGCACTTAAAATAACAATAAACGGTTAGAAACGGTAACAAATATGTCTTTATTCTTTTGAAAGTGTCCAAATAATAAAACGCATATTAGAGTGCAACCTTGTGGCGGAAGCTCGAACCCTTAGAGACAAAGTCCACGAGACTCTTCAAGCAGGATATAACAAAATCGTCATAGAGGGACGACAACAAGACGGTGATTTTGGATCTAAAAGGAACCATTTAGTATTTGGCAGATAGCGAACATTATTGAAGACATCGGTTATGGCTTGGCCATAACGCTCAAATCTCTGCTCATCACATTTACCGAGATGTAAACTGACCATCTAAATTTGGTCACTCCATCAACTCAACATTCTATTGTGACATTTGTTTTTCTCCCGCTCCCAAAGAGATTCTAGCAGATGATGCTTTCGGGTGCACTCTTGTGACTTTTTTCTCCATCATTTACCCTTGTCCTAAAAAAAAAAATAAAAAAATAAAAAAATAGAGTGCAACCTAATTTACTTTAGATAGTGAAACAAAAGGTTAACTTTTTTTTGTTAAAATTTTTTATTTTAACTTATCAACATAGAGATCCCCTCGACCTCAAAAACCCAATACTTCAAGTTTTCTTTTTAAAATTTTTATAGAGGGAAAGAGTAAGTAGTAAATGTTAAATACCTCTTCTCACAAGAATACATCGAATAGCATTATCTGTTAAGATCAATCAATGAAATCGAAAAAAATTAATTTCAATGGAACGAGCCTGTAATGGAATGTATAAATTTTGATAGTTATTTTGTTGTCATATTTGCTCTCAGAATATACGATCGATGATGTTGAATATTTCGTTCAACCAAGCATGAACATTTTCGACAATATTGGAGATTTGCCATTCGATCTAAATATTTCCTTTGAATGCCTTAATTACAATGTGGTTGTTGCATTCAATGATAATTTTTTACAACCTGGTTAGACTGTTGTGTTCGCTCCATCTCTGAGTGTTCTAGCGTCTGTCACGAGTACAAACATTTGCCCATAGTATGTTGCTCATGCTTTGAGCAACTTTCCTGTTCAATCACATATGACAAATTTTTGAAGCATCATTAAATTACATGAATGTTTTTGAAGCATCAGGTTAGACTGCCTACAATTCAACCCTTGGGGTGCAACCCTTCCCCAGACCCTGAGTGAACGCGGGATGCTTATGCACTGGACTGCCCTTTTTAAACTTTGAGAAATATCTAAATACCAATAGAAGGAACGTTAATTCTGCCACTAATATTCATCTATTAAATTTCAACTTTATTTTTATAACTATATGTTCCCGGAGAAACTAAGATGAGTGAGAGAGGGAGAATTTGGACCAACGAATGGTGAAGCATCAGCCAATGCAAGGTGACGACATGTCCTCTTTAGCTCAGCTCCTCTTTAGCTCCGCTAGCATGACAGGTTGACCCGGAATTTGACTTGAGGAAGGCCCATACAACACTCATATTAGCCAAGAAGAGAATGTGGTAAAAGAGGAGATTAAGGGTAGTGAGAATCTAACAATTTTTGAAAAATACGATGAATGTCACTTCATGAATAGCGAAGGTTGCTTAACATAAAAGAGACAAGTAAGGGTATTTATTACTTGAGAGTTGATACCCAAGCGAAGAGTAGGATGATAATATTATACTTTAGTACTGAAATGACTATTTTGCCCCTATCTTCTGCTAAACCCTTTCTATTTGGTCAGTATTTGACCAATATTAACTTTAATTCTACGATATATCACCGTATGACCAGAAGAGTCCTGAATAGCACATATTCTACATGACATTTCTTAAATAAATGCAGTGTAGATTCAATAATATCATGACATCTAAGACTTCATGTTAATGGATCGACCTGATCCGACTCGTTAATATGTTTTAATGATCATGTCTATTATTAACCCTATACATCATTAACCCGACCCTTTACTAACTTTATTTTAGACAAATCGATCCACTTGATCCAATAAATATTTGGTCTGTTATCCACCCTTATCAGTATACACCTTACATAAAAGACTCACACTAATAATACGCAACTTCAATAAATGATATTTCCTTTCCAAAAAGTAGCGAGTATTACATCGTTGTTCAAAATTTTAACAAGACATGCGCCCCTCCTTTTTTCTCTAGGCCCTGTTCTTTTCGTGGGTAAATTGTAGGTGTGGAACGGTGGGAGTAAGAAAGAATGGAAAGTAATGGATCAGAGTGGGACAACGTGGAAAGAAGAGAGTGGGAGTGAGTAGGAGTTGGTGATGGAATTTTTGACTAATCTGTCAAAAATTTTGACGGACACTTTTTGACGAATTGACAAGCCGTCAAAATTTTCCCGACGGCCCGTTTTGACAGATTGACGGGTTGTTAGTAAAATTTCGACGAAATTTTTGACGGACTCGTGTCCTGTCAAAACAATATTTTGACCAATTAGGCTGTTCATCAAAAATTGTTAAAGAAATGGAATGTAAGGTGTTGGCAAAATTTTTGACGGAAGTTGTATATCCCGTCAAAAAGTTTTTAGAATGCTGTCAAAATCTTTTTAGAATGCTGTCAAAAATTTTTTAGAATGCCGTCAAAAATCCGTCAAAATTTCAATCATAATGGAATTTTCATAAGTTTTAGAAAATCTAAAATATTGAAACTTTAAATTTGAAATTTCCATATTTTAGATTCACAAATTCTTAGGTTTGCCTTCTTTTTCCCTCCTACTTGCTTCTACTTCCTCCCCTCCCCTCAAATATGTTTATTTTTTTTCTTTTACTTTGACAGACTAAAAAACACCACAAACAAATATTGAGTTCTCCTTTTTGACAAAATTGCCACAAACCAAAAATTAAAAAACAATATTACTTAATAGGACAGGATAATCCTTTTGTTGATATCTCACAAATTCAATTAAACAATCCAAATTAGAATGACAAAATTAACATTTTAAGCTTTACAACTTAACAAAGTTAGAAGATATTTTAGATTTATTCCTATTTAAACTCTCTTCTTAGCCTTCATTGTCATCTTCATCAAATCATCATTGTTCATTGTCATCTTAATTAAATCATTATTGAACATTCAGGTGGAGAACCCGAATAAATTATAGTTGGAACCTATAAATATACACATCAAAAAATGAATTAGAAAAATAAATTAGTTGGAGAATCCAAATAACCACAACAGTAACAACAACAACAATAATAATAATAAATGAAAAGGATCAAAATTTTGGATTCGACCAAGAACAAATAAATAAATAAATTTTGGGACCGAAATTATTTGAAATATTTTATATGAATTTTTAGATTCGAAAAATTGAAATCTTGGAATTTAAGATTTGAAATTTTGGCATGGAAAATATGAAACCATTTAATTTGAATTTTCAAATCCGAAAGTTCCACATTTCAAAATTTTAAATTTAAAATTTGAAATTTTTAGATCGAAAACATGAAAAAAAACTTAATAAATTTTTAGATCAGAAAATTTTCGAATTTAAAATGTGAAATTTTCGGATTGAAAATATGAAAAAAAAATTGCACATATTTTTAGATCCGAAAATTCAAAATTTAAAATTTGAATTTTTTGGATCGAAAAATGGAAAAAAATTAAACACTCACATAAAAAAGATTCAGCAAAATTCAACAAAAGATTTTCCATTACCCGATCTGGAGCCAATGGAGGCGGAGGTGCACGGACCTCGTCGAAGGGCACTGGAAAAACGATGGTCCGGTGAGGAGAAAGAGAAGGGAGAGGACGGAATGTCTTTTCCTTCATGTGATGGGCAAGATGGAGATGAAATATTAGGAGAGACAGAGTAGTAGGATGGAACGCAGATCTTGAATGAGAGAGAGGGTAGGGAAGGGAAGGGTAGGGTTATTTTCGGATGAGAGAAAGAGAGATTTTCTATTACTTATTTCAGGAGAGAGAGAGAGAGATTTTGCATTGCTTACCTTAGGAGAGAGAGAGAGAGGGGGTAGGGATTTGGGGGGCAAGTTTGGGGCGTGAGGAGGGAATGCAGCCTAGGTGGGATTATTTGAGAAGAAGAGAGAGAGTGAGAGAGGGGTTGTAGAGAGAGAGTGACAGAGGAAACCAATTATGGTCACTCGAAGAAGACAGTGGGGGGTAGGAATTTGCAGCAACTTTGGTGGCCCGTCAAAATTGCTTTCATCCTGTCAAAATTTTTCATCTTTTTTTACGGATGCAGTCAAAAGTGCACAATAAATCTAGTTTTTAACCAAGTGTCCGTCAAAATTCGATAAAGTCCGTCAAAATATTTTTTGAGATCCGTGTTCACAGTAATACCGTCAAAATTAAATTGTTTCTGTCAAAATTTCAGTCACATATTTTGACAAATCAAAAGTCTATCAAAAATTTCCGTCAAAATTGCTCTTTTCTATTGTAGGAGTGGGAAGGACTAAGAGTATTGATATTAATAATAATAATCAATATTAATAATTATTATTTCAAAATTAATTAATTAGTATTAATAGTTAACAATAATTATTATTTTAAATATTAAAAATATTTACTATTAATATTATTATTAATTCATAATAACTATTATAATAATAACAACTATAAATTAATAATCAAAATAATAATATTCACTAATAATAATAATAATAATAATAATAATAATAATGATAATTACAACAATAATTATAGCTAATAATAGTAGTCATAATAATTGCTAATATTAATAATAATAATCATTAATACTAAAATTAATATTACAAGTAATAATTATTATAATTATAATTATAATTATTATAATAGTTATTATTATTAATGAATAGTAGTAATATTCACAATGATAACTAATAATATTATTAATAATAACGATAAATATTAGTACTAATATTAATAATTGTTATTAATTATTTATATTAATGAATAATAAAAATAATAAAAATTAACGATTAGAAAAATTAATAATAGTTAGCAATATTTAAAATAATACTTAACAATATTAAGAACAATAAAAAATATATTTATTAACATTAATAATAATAATTGATGTTAATAATTATTAATATTAGTAATTACTTCTTTAAAATTAATAAATTAATAATAATTAATTATTATTATTTTTAATATTCAAAATAATTAGCATTAAAATTATTATTAATTGATAATAATTAAAAATAGTTAATAATTAACAGTAATTATTATTATAATAATTATTGATTAATATAAATTTAATACTTAAAATAATTACTCCAATTGTGAATAGTAATAATGATCATAATTTTTTTTAATATTTATTAAAAGTAATATTATTAGCAGTAATAATTATTGTTATTATCAACAATAATAATAATTATAATTATGGTAATAATAATAATTATTAGAAAATAATATTAGTGATAATTACAATAATAATTAATCTTAATATTAATAATACTTATTATTATTGTTGCTAATGACAACAATAATTATTAATGTTAATATTAATAAAAACATATTATTAAGATTATTATTAGTTAATAATAATTAATGATAATTTTTATAATAGTTGTAATTATAATTAATAATAAAAATAATTTAAAATTATTAAAATTAATAATGATTAACAATAATAATTAGAATAATAATTCTTATTAATATTAATAGTTTTTATCATAATAATTATTAATTTTAATATTAATATCAATTATCACTAATAATTAACAATAAATGTTATTATAACAATGATTATATTAATTATTATTTCTGCTAATAATAACAATAATTGTTATTTTTAATATTAATAAAAACCGATTTTTAATATTATTATTTGTTAATAATAATTAATAATAATAATTATTGATAATTTTTATAATAATTTAATTATTAATTAATAATAAAAATAATAACAAAGAATAAAAAATATTAATATTTATAATAATTAACGATAGTAATTACATCAATAATTCATATTAATATTGATAGTTGTCATCATAATAATTATTAAAATTAATAATAATTTTTAATATTAATATTAATATCAATACTTAATGATAGTTAATCATAATTGTTATTATAATAATTTTTATTGTTAACAAAAATTTGTAATAAATACAATAATAATTATTATTTACAGTAATAATAATAATAATATTATTATTAATAGTAAGAATGATAATACTTGTTAACAGTATTAATAATAATTAATAAAATAATCATCAATATTAATAAATATTATTTAATAATTATTTAATAATAAAATAAGTAATCATAATAATAATGGTTTATGATTGATAATAATGATTGTTAATAATAAGTTAATAATTAATCATAATAATAATTAATATTAATATTAATAATAATTAACAGTAATAATTCTAACAATATTAGTTATTGATATTAACAATAAAAATTATGATAAAAGTAGGTGAAAGTAGATAGGAGTGAAAAAAATAATATTTATTTTAAGGTGTGAAAATGAGTTGGTAGGAGTGAAAAAAAATAAAAAGAAATGAAAAAGAGTAGAAAGAAACAGAAAAGAGCAGTGCGTTGATTTAACCATGAAAAGAACAGGGCCTAGTCTATGCTCCCAGCTGCCTGCCTCAAACGGTCAAACCTGCTGATATGTGGCAAACCCCCCAAAAAAAAGAAAAAAGAAAAGCGGCTGAGATTTGTGCTTGTGCGAACAAAAGGGCACCCAACCTACAGGTTCTCCTCCAATAAGAAGCTTCGGTAATCCCAAGTCTCATCTCTCCCCACTTCTACCTGGCTTCCCCTTCTCCACTCACTTTTTCATTTAAATTTTTACTGAAAATCATTGTCGTCTTCGCTCCGCTCATTCCTAACCACTCTCTTTCTCTCCTCTGATCATCCGCCATGAAAATGAGTTTCTGAGCTTCAATCTTGATCCAACAACTCCATTCCTACCTTCTATGCAAATTCAATGGCTCTCTCTCTGTCATTGACTTCGACTTCTCATGCACTGCTCGAGCTCACTTCTTGCACCTCCCACAAGTCTCGCAGGGTTCGCTTATGCTCTTCGAAGATTAGTCCTTTCCGAACCTCTAAACCAGCTCGATTACTTCGAATTTGGGCTGTTAGGGATACTCCGGTGATTAATGGAGTAGAGAGTGGCACATTGAGCGGGAATGAGAATGGTTCCGTGGACCAGTATTTGGGTAATGGAAATGGAGCGAGTAATGGAAGCATGGTGAAGTATGTCAACGGAAATGGCAATGGCGTCGCGGCGGAGGTTGTGGTCGAAACAGTTGTGATGGAGACAAGCAAGGAGAAGAGGACGATTGAGGACATTGGCCAGGAGGAAGCGTGGTTCAAGAAGGACGGGGCGGAAGGATTGGAGGTTCGTCTCATTGCTTTCTTTTAGTTAGTTTGATTGCTATTTGGGGTTCTAATTTGAAATTTTGTTAGCTTATTCATCCTTGTTGGTGTACTTTGTGTCGTGGATATTGATTTAGGTTGTCGCTAGTGGTTGAGCATTGATTCATAAATTCAGTGCTATATGAGAACACTTCAGGATAGGATGATGATGATGATTCTTTAAATCCTTTTTCGGAAGGTTTAGATATAATGCAGCCATGAGGGCCAAGGATTTATGATGGGAATAAAAATTTTGGTTGGTTTATTCGCCTTAGGTCCATGAAAAGTTTGATGGATCATGACATTAGTTATAAATGGGCTCTCGCTTTATAGCAGGAGAGATTCCCTTTCCACTTTTTACGCTTGAGGACCAAAAAGGATCAAATGGTTTTGATTAGTTATGTTGGCCGTAGAATGGCAGGTTCCTGTTTTATCACTTCATGTACTACAGATAGAAAGCTGTGTGCAGCATGATACCTTTGGCTTTTTTCTGATGAGCTTGTGAATAATTGAATGCTTGTCACTTAACCAAGGTTGCCGAGCATCATTTGGGCTTCATCTAAGTTATTTGTATTACTCCAGGAGTTCATATCTGACTTTTAGTGACTTAGGGAGACCCAAGTTTTCGTCAGCTGGGTCATACAACTCTGTTACTGTGAGATTCATTTGTTGTCTGATGTGTTGTACACTTGTACTTGAGTGAGCTGTATGACAGAAAATCAGACCAATGTTCCTTCTCAAGCCTTACATGCCTCGTCTGGGACGAGAAAAATTGTTTACAAGTATTGAGGGTGGTCTGTTCAGTTATTCAGTCCACAGAACTAAACATATACAGGTGAAGATAGCTGTGTGGTGCAGATCATAACCTTTTGTGCAGTCTTCCATAGATTACTTTCTATGTTGTTAAGGTTCGACCGGTGACTAGTATGACTTTTGCCATGGTGAGATCGGATTTTGGAGACGTCATAAGGTATCAACGTTACCGTTAGCATAGGCAATCAGGGCAGGCAAGTTGTTTTGTTTGCAGATTTATTGTACCTTATGTTGGTTTAAGCAACCCATCATGGGTCCCGATGAAAATTCCCTACAATGAACAGCAAGATATGTTGGATCCTGTATCAGGTTGGTGTAAGAGGTCAACATGTAATCAACCTTGCCCTGAAAGACAGTTTGTTTCAAAGGAATCCTGACAAAAAATTCTGCTGTTAAAGCATGAATGTAAAAATAACTCCTAGTGTCTAGGGAGATCGAGATGTAGATAGTTTTACCCCTACAAACAGAGAGGCCGATTACAAGACAACCCACAAAAATTTTCAGAAAGTATTTTTGCCAAGTTGAAATCTTTTGAAAGAAGTTAGATAAGAGATTCATTAAGATATTTATTATCAAGTAGCAATAGGTGAAATAAAATTTCAGTCGACATTTTTGTCAAGTGGAAATCTGTTAAAATTAAAAATTAGCACATTGAATAGAGACACTAAATATTAATACCAAGCAGCAATAACTAGCATACAAGCATATACAATCATCCTATTACTAAACATCACCCAGTATTTAAGCTAAAATACTCTCATGTGTTACAATTTGTCCAACGACTAGATACAACATAAAGACTAGCTTAGTGTATAGTCAGTGATTTTAATTCTAGACCTCCAGAATCTCCTATCTTATCTGAGTGACATGTTCTCTGTAAGTTGCAAGTGGGCCAAATCTAGTTCAATAACTTCATTCAAATTTTTTGGGTCTTTCTTCACCTCTCTTGCAATTCATGATGTTAATCCTTTCACACCTCCTCACCGGTGCCTCTATGCTCTACCTTTTGACGCATCCAAACCATCTGAGTCTAAAAACTTCCCTCATCTTGTCCTTTGTTGATGCTACGGTTAACTTCTGCCTAATCATCTCATTCCTTATGCTATCCCCTTCATTCTCATTTCTGCAACAACCATCCTTCGAAGTTGTCTCTTCTTGATCGGCCCACACTTTGAATCGTATAAATATAGCTGTAACATTTCTTAAAGCTATACAACCAAGGTATGCAATATTGTCAAACTAGTAAGAAATAAAGATGTGAAGCATAGGCAAAAAATTTTAAAAACCTGTAAATAAAGAACGTGTGATATTCTACTTAAATGGACAAGAAAATGGCCATACAAGCTTCTTAGGCCCTTTTCTTTATTGTAGCACTATGTCTGTAGTTGGAGAGCCCTTTTGTAGACATCAACTCAAGAGGAGTATGAGTTTCGAGAGTTGAAAGACATGATGTTTCAAAGGAAGGAGAACAAAAAGGAAACAAGTGCCCATACCTATTAATGTGCAACGCTATAAATGTGTGAAGGAACTTGAATTTGTGTATCAGGCTTGTATAGAATGTTGATTATTTTGTTTGTTTTTGTAATTAATATCTTTATATCAAACATGAGATGAAAAAAGAACTGCTGAGCTGGACAAGGAGAGGAAGATGCTGTGCAGTGTTGCTTATATGCTTTGGAATGCTGAATGGTGGTGGTCCTTAATGACATTTAGTTGAATGTGGATCCCAAGCCACACCACACCCTGGAGTCCTCCCTAGCTTGCGTGTTTTGCGGGTACCCAGGGATTGTTCAGCGGCTTCTGTCTCAACACTTTATTGCGGAGAGATTATTAATGTTTTTAAAAACCTTAGGCTGCTAATTACTGCGCAGAAAACACATACAGGATATCCTAGAAGCACGTGAAACACTGGAACAGCTGCCTTTGAGCAGGAGGCTTAGATACCTAGGCTGTTGTCTGTGCACCATCGCAGTCACAAGTGTTTTTTACCCTTATCTGTACTTCTCAAGTTTATAATGTTCTATCTTTCTGTCTCAAGATACAATTTCTTTGGTTTGTTTAATTTGGGAACTTGCAAATTCCAGTCATAATGATGCGGCTGCTTTTTTAGGTCTCAGTTGCCCCTGGAGGCCGGTGGAGCAGGTTTAAAACATACTCAACAATACAAAGGACTCTAGAAATTTGGGGCTTTGTGTTGACATTTGTCTTTAAAGCTTGGTTGAACAATCAGAAGTTCTCGTATAAAGGTAAAGAAATGCAGATTCCAACAGACTATTCAGCTTGCTACACTTATTTTCTGCATGGCTTATTTGCAATGATTTTTTTTATCATGCTCTGTGATTTTCAGTTAAGGAGATGCGTCATTTAGTTTACTATTGGAACACAATCTTCATCTTTTTTAACTTGTTCTGTAGATTTTTTTCATCTATCCATGTACCATTTTGTGCATTCCACTATTATATTGAGTTAATAAACTATCTACAGCCAGTCGTCCAACTCTTACCATGTGCTGCTGGCATATGTATTTTCTTCATTGCAAATGAGATATCTCCCTGGAATCACAAGGCCAATTCAGAAGTGATAGGATGCCAATGGAGCCATCAGCTCTTTCTGGATTCTTGCTGTAACCACTAGCTGTGGCAATAACCTTCTCTTGTTCTATTTCTTGTGTGGCTGGTTTCTCTTTGTAATTTGGCAGAATCAAGCATAGAAGTTAACCTACTTACACTTGAAATATTGGTCGTTCTAACAGTATGCTTTTGCATTGCTTTTATATGTTATTCCACTTCTTGTGTTCTGATTTACAAATCAAATTTTATTTATGAATTTCAGGAGGGATGACAGAAGAGAAGAAAAGGTTAAGGCGGATAGATCTTGCAAAATGGTTGAAAGAGAACATCTTGAGGCTAGGTCCAACATTCATCAAACTTGGCCAACAGTTTTCCACAAGAGTTGATATTCTTGCACAAGAATATGTTGACCAACTCTCAGAACTTCAGGTGAGTGTTTATCTAGAAAATACGGGAAGGAAAATTTTCAGGAAGCTCTTGATTCCCTGATCTGCATTTTCCTACTCATTAAAGAAATAAGATGTTTTCTTATATATAATATTGATATTAGCAGTTGGTCTTAGTTGGGACACTCTATGCTCTATCAGTTAAATTGCAGAAGCATGCATTCGTTAATTGCTGAGATATTTTAGAATTGCAATATGTGCTGTATGTACACAGAAACAAGGGAAGTAGGGAACCTTTCTTCTTCACCCCTGTCTTTGTTGGGGGGGGGGGGAGGGTAGAAGCAAGGGAGATATTGTTTCTGGGTAAAATCATTTGTGTGCCACTTGTTTGAGAGTATGGTCATAAATTTTTCCAGTTTGTTTAGCTTAGAGAGGAAAAGATAAAGGAGGTGCTCAGCATTGTATACTCAAGATTAAAACTTTTCACACATTCGTGTGTGATGGTAATTTCGGTCCTCTGCTTCTGCCCTGCTGTTGAGGATTAAGCACCTCGACAATAAGCACCAATAAGAGCGTTTAGCCTCGGATGCTGTCGTGCTCGATTTAGCTTGGGTTGGAATGACTAAGTTAATGCTTTCACTATTTTCTCTTGAATTGCCTTGTCTACTTCATACAATGTGCTGATCTTTATGGCTCTATTAATATGAAGGACCAAGTTCCTCCTTTTCCATCAGAGACTGCTGTAGCTATTGTTGAGGAAGAGCTTGGAGCCCCCTTGGCTGATATCTTTGAACATTTTGATTATGAACCCATGGCAGCTGCCAGTCTTGGTAATCATTACATCTTTTTCGATCCTATCTAGCTGAGGAAACTTTAAATAGTAGTGTGATGCATTTTGTTTGTAGGTCAGGTCCACCGAGCTAGAGTAAAGGGACAGGAAGTAGTTGTCAAAGTACAAAGGCCTGGGCTCAAAGATCTCTTTGATATAGATCTCAAAAATCTCCGGGTTAGTATATTGATCTCAAATCCTGCCTGGAATACTTTTTGTGGGAAGGATTGAAGACGGATTACTGGATGTCAGCAACTTCCGTCTAATATATTTGAAAAATGATAGTGCCGATTACTGGTAATGTTACAAATAACAATAAACAAAAAGTGAATGATGATGGCAACAATGACAATGACAATAGTACAAAACAACCAACCCCTCTCCTGGGGTGTGGATCCCACCTAAACTGGTTCTACGGAGATCAAATATAGGCAACCTTATCTGTAAAATGGCAATAGCAACTACAATGAAGATAACAACAAAAATCTATATGAAGTTACAAAAAATAAACTTATTTTCTTTTTCATGCAGTAATAGTTACTAAAGGTCCTAAGCATAGGCATAGATAATAATAAGCACTTAAAAAGTGACAAAAGATAAAATTGACAAAAAGAATACGTTGGGTGAAAAATAATTAAACGAAAATGAAAGGTAAGGGAGGGGAAAAAAAAGAAAAGAAAAAGGGGTGACATAAACTATAAGGCATGGAGAGGTGAAGGGAAAACTAACATACAAGTGGCTTGCACTGGCTTAGACTAATGAGACCTCAAAGAAACACTGGGTAGGACATTCTACTTGGACTCTACAACCTAATACACCACAGATTTATGTATAATCCATTTCCTCATGGCCAAGTCCAATCTTATTTCCTTCACTTGATACATCTTGGGTCTTTTACCTCTCCTAACTAGTGTTGTCTTTTTGTACCAGGGTGTAAGTATTCCTTGTTAACATGTTCAAATCATCCAAGACTGACCTCTTTTGACTTTCCTTCAACGGGAGCTATGCCCACCTTATCCTGAATCACTTTATTCTTGACTAAATCTTTCTGAGTCTGGCCACTTGTTCACTGGTGCATTCTCAGCTGATCCACATTAACTTCTGAACTTGCTAGTCTGTATCATGCTGGCACTCAGTACCATAAATGGCAAGCTATTTGTGGTCAGCATGTAATAGTTTCTGTTGAGCATGAGCAGAATCTTCTTATTAGATAGCACGAATAATCCTTCCTTTTGGTGTCCGACCAGAATTTTGTTTCGAAGACATTCCTTTACCTTTTGCATTCTACCGTTGTGTGGTTCATCACATCTTCATCTATTCCTCTTTAATCCTCAAAAGATTGTCCCAAGGTGTTTGAAACTTTTTGTCCTTTGGCATAGTTGCGAAACCAGGTTTAACTTTGAAGTCAGAAACACCCTTGTTGTAAGTCTGCTCTTAAAATGCTCTGCTTTTGTCCACTCGACCTGCGACTTCTTAGACTTTGGAGTATAGCTCCAAAGTTCAACTTAACATCATCTCTTGTTTGCATCCGAACAATGAGATCAACAAAATGCTTGCACTGTTGAATCTTGTCTTGAACTGTGCTGGTGACGCCATCCAATAGTACCATGAACAGGAGAGAATCCAAGGATGATCCCTAGTGAAATCTATTGTTGATAAAGAAATGCTTTGTGTTCTCACCAGGCATCAGTCATTTAGTTTTTAGCTCCTTCATACAATGCATTAATTACCAAATATAGGGGCTCGATATCCCTTGATTTTCTGGCATCTCCATAAAAACTCTCTAGGAACCATGTCGTACGTTCTTCCAGGGCAATGAAGACTGTGTACAAATCCTTTCTTCCTCCTGGATGCCTTTCTGTCTGGAATTGGAGAATATGAATAAATTTTGTCAAAGGACTTCTAGGCACAAACATCATTCTCTGGAATGTATATCTCCTACCTTTGAAATTGTCCTTTTTTGTATGGGAAGCTTGTCAAGGCAAGATCTTAACCTTTGATAATTTACAAAAGAGGGGTAAGATCTCGGTCGACAGATGTTTTATGTGCAAAAATCGTTAGAAACTACACATTTACTTCTCCATTGCCCGATTGCTAGATGCCTCTCGGATTTAGCCTTTCGCTGCTTGGGCCTTCATTGGGTGATGCCAAGTTCTGTGAGTCATCAGTTATTGATGTGGGAAGGTTTTTTGGGAGAAGCCCAAGTTCAAAATCTTCCGATCCATTCCTCATGCTATCTTTTGGTTATTGTGGATGGAGAGAAATAGGAGAGTTTTTGAAGGGATGGAAACTTAGAGCAGTTAAAGGATAAGTGGCTCAAGACTTTTTTCTTCTTTTGGGAAGAGGAGGTTTTTTTTTCCTCCTCGTTGGAGGTTATTAATTTTGTGGATAGCTTATTCTTGGGCTGTAATTAACTTTGTGGAATGTTAAATTAGCATCCTTCCTTGTATATCCCTCTTTTTTAATACGTATCATATTTTCTTATAAAAAAATGTATGTCTCCTCTCTAATTTTTTTCCCAGTGAGATCCACATTTCATGCTGTAAGTAGCTTCGTAGCCCTTTGAGTCACTCTCTTTCATGGTGCGTAACTGCATACTAGCTTTTTAATTCGGCTGCAATTGTTAGAAGTGTATATCTCTCTTTTTAGCATGCAAAGAGAGAAGTGTTAATGCCACTGCCTTTGGCATATTTAGGCATAATATTTCACTAAATAGTCACGCTGATCCTTCTTCGCCTGTAAATCTCTAATCTTCTACAGGGATCAGGGATATGACTTGACCCAATCCCTGCCCCTCTTTTTCTCATCTTTATAGTGGCTTCTTTGATTTTGTCACTCATGAGTCATGATGCACTTACTAGTGTTTTAGAAAGTACATGGGTGACATTCCCTTGGTGTCTATTAATGCAATATATATATATATATATATATATATA
>JACYFF010019584.1:12741205-12757711 GCA_017589665.1 Selenicereus undatus
AAGGATAACAAACGTTTACCAGTCACAAATGACTCAACCAGTAAGGATTTATGTACATACACACACACTACTGCTTCCTATGATCTCATTAGAAAGCTTAGTGAACTTACTACACCTTCATTCCTTACTGGTTGAGTCATTTGTGACTGGTAAACGTTTGTTATCCTTGAGGGAAGTTATTTGGTCTGAAAATCTTGTTACTCTACTAAGCATTGGAGAACCTTAAGATGTGTCTATTCCCCTCTTCAGTGCCCAATGTCTGGTACTCTGGTTCATGCTTTCAAATGCTTGAGCCTTAGCTTTGATAACAATGTTTCTTGGCTTGTATTTTAGCTGAATCACTCAAAAATCCTGTATTAAATTTGTTTGGAACTTAGCTTGCCTTGGACATCTCTAATCCACCATCTTGCGGCCTTATTGTTTTCTCTGCTGGCTTGGATACAACTAAAATGTCCCGAGCTTCACTCCAAGAAGATCAGTAATTGCATCCTTCATAAGGTTTTCCTCTTCCTTTTGTTCCTAGCTTACATCACTCCACATTTCCTCCCAAAGTTGGGGACGGTGTCTCATCACCTAGATCCTGTAATCCTTGGTTTGTCATGGGTACTTTTTTCTTTCTTCTGCATCTTAACCATGTCCTAAACGATATCTCTCTTAGGAGAATGGAGTCAATCTGAGTAATTGCAGAGCCACCTGTGCAAGTAACTAGATGTTATTACTTTCTCAAAAAGGAGTTGGCCATCCTTGAAACAATAGTGACTATCCAAAGGCAGTCCTTCCCTATTCCTTTCAACAAACTAAAGCCTCCAGACATATCTATAAAGCCACTGGCACTGGACTAGAACATGTCTGATCATTGAAATATATTCCTGTTAACATCTTCTCACTAAGGTGCATTCTTCAAATCCTATATCCTCTGGAAATTGCCTTTTAATTTGATCGGCATACCTCTTTTGAGGTGCATAAGGGAAAAGGTGCTCACCGAATTGATCATTTCATACCTTTGAACTCTGAGAAAAGAAATTGTGAAGGGGAGAACTTGGCAGGACTCCAACTTGCGGTAGAACCTTAAGTACTTCAATGTACCCATGATGTCAGAATAGTTCCCGAATTTTCCCCCTATCATAGTGTCATTTTAATCCTTCATCTCTTCCTTCGTCTTTCCATTCCTTGAAGCGCTTTCTTTGTCTAAAAATAAACTTCCCTCTTCAACCATACGTTTTTTTAGGGACAGAACTTTAGCTTTTGTCATTGCATGTGAATCAGAAGCATAATCATGATAGTATGTTGCACATCAATTTTCCTGAAATCTGGCAACATTTTACACATTATAAACCAATAAACTCATATGCAGATTAATAGTGAAGTTAGCAAATTTTGAACTTATGAAATAGTGAAAGTGTAAAATTGGTATAGGATGGAGGAATATCTTTCCTTCCCTTGTTATTGTTCGCTATTTACTTTGTTAATTGGACATTTTATATGTGCTAACTTTAATTAATTTCATTTACTGATAGGTGATTGCAGAATATCTTCAGAAAATTGACCCAAAGTCAGATGGTGCAAAGAGGGACTGGGTTGCAATTTATGATGAATGTGCTAGTGTGCTTTACCAGGTTCTCTCTCAGCTTGTGTGACTTACCAACATTCTTTCCACTGACTTCATTCTTCGGACTACAGAGATTTCTGTCAGATTGCTTGTGGTAATATTTATGTTGTTAAATTGGAGTTATAAATTTTTTTTTAAAAAGGAAGCATAACCAAATTGGGTAGGTATGATAAAATCCATAAGTTATGATCTTCAAAGTCTTGTGGCACTATTAGTTTATTTGTGTAAGAAAAGCTATGTGGGGAAGCAAGGGACAGAATTAGTATGGCTAAATACGTGTGTATCCCAATGCTAGCTGCTAGTATCCATGGGACTGAAACTTATTAGAAATTTATCGTGTTTTTTGGTCTCTGTATTAAACTGACATGAGTTTGAAATGAATTAATTTTTTTTGTGGGGGGGGGGGGGGGAGAGTTGGTAAGCAAATATAAGATAAGGTGTATAGACAATTTTAAGCGACTAGCTACTGAGGTTTACTTGCAGCCACTGTCCATGGATCCCCCTCTGCTTACTTCAAATTTCAAGTAAAACATGAGCTGTTTTTAATTTGGCATGTCGTCGTGCATGTCAGTGGTTGTTCTGTGATGCGTTGAATTGCCAACGTCAATCATTTCCTCTTTCCTATGTTAACAAGTATAAATTTCATCTTTCGTTTTTGTTTTCTGTGCATTAAATGCTTAGTGAAGTTGATTGGGACTAACTGTGATTATCTTCAGGAAATTGACTATACTCAAGAAGCAGCTAATGCCGAGCTATTTGCCAGCAATTTTAAAAATATGGATTATGTGAAGGTTCCTAAAATTTTCTGGGAATATACTACTCCACAGGTTTGGCACTTTGGCTTCACCGTGCTTCTAGATAAGTGGGATGAGCATATCTTCTGATCTTTTAGTTTCCTTGTTAAAGCGTTTCACTTTGATCGTAGGTCCTGACCATGGAGTATGTCCCAGGAATAAAAATAAACAGGATTCAAGCATTAGATGAGTTAGGGGTTGACCGGAAAAGGTATGCACTGTTTCAATTTTCAGATGTTACAATAAACCCATGATATGCGTTACTTGTAGCAGCCTAGGTTTTAAGTGAAAAGCGGTTTAATATGGGGCAATTTTCTCATTTCAATTACATGCTCCATTTTTGTTATTGTGTCTTGCAGGTTGGGTCGGTATGCTGTTGAATCTTATTTGGAGCAAATACTTACACATGGTTTCTTCCATGCTGATCCTGTAAGTTCTTGTGACTCTTTTGTTAAGTTTAACTTAGCAAACTGCAAAATGTAGCTTGATTGGGTACCATCCCCCATTCTTCTGTGGTCTACTTGCCCAGGAATAGAAAGGCAGGAACTGTGGTGGCTGCAATTTTGTTTTCTCTTATAAAAAGATGACTGCACTGTCTTTTTCATGCTTGCCGTTATGAAGAAGTACATATTTGTCTGGTCAGCTGCTCTTATTGTTTGGTCGTGATACTTAGCTACTTTTAGTGCATTCCATGATTAATAACATGAAATTATTACCCATATGTTCTGTCTGAAAATGAAAACAAGCATACCATGTTTTGGAGAAAAAAGAGTGGAAAGAGGATATAACCTTTCTTGTGCAGATTAGTGCTTTACTGAGATTCTTCGAAATCCTCTTCTTTACAGATTTTGCCACTATTTTAACAGTCCACTTCATCTTTTGTCAACATTGCTGCAAGTTCTAGACTTTTGGTTAACCTTAAGTTTCTGGTGCTATTTTACAACAAAATCAGTGGGACCTAATTAATTGAGGTGGCACTGTATAGCACATTACACTGTTTTGGTTGCATGTCTCCAAAACGATACGATTACTGGTACATGTTTGCTATTTGCCTGTTTACTACAAGCTATTTCCCCTTTTGATGTGCAGCAATTACGTTATCAAGAATACTTGCTACTTCAAGGAGATTTACAGCAACCATACTGAGGAAATTCTAAGACCTCTTTCACAAATATAGTGTTACTTAGGACTCTTCTCCTTGCTCTCTGCTTTGTCTAGGAATAGTCTTCAAATGCTGCTAATATTTTTCTCTGTATAGCTTCAGTTTGAAAATGCGCTCTATGCTATTGACACTTCATTTTCTGGCAGCACCCTGGAAACATTGCTGTTGATGATGTGAATGGTGGAAGACTGATATTTTATGATTTTGGCATGATGGGAAGGTAATTCTCCTCCATGTATTGTCTATAGCTTGAAAATTTGAGGTGATTATTCAGTAAAAATGCATCATTCAACCTTGCAGTATCAGTTCAAACATCAGAGAAGGTTTGCTTGACACATTTTATGGAGTCTATGAGAAGGATCCTGATAAGGTTATATCTTCGTTTTGAGGCCATCACAGTCTTCAAATTTCCTTAGCTCAATCTCTGGATCCAGCGTTACCATTGTCATTTTTCATTTGTTATGTTACGTATTGAAAATTGTCCTCCCCCCTTGCAGGTCCTTCAGGCTATGATTCAAATGGGTGTTCTGGTGCCTACTGGGGACATGACAGCAGTTAGACGAACTGCACAGTTCTTCCTTAACAGGTACTTCTTGGATGAATGCCTGATGATGTTTCTTATGGGCAATAAATTTCTTTCGTACCATTAGGTCCCCATAATGCTGTATCCTTTGACATATGCTTAAGCAGAAGCTTTTGCTCTGCCAGTTAGCAAGATTGGCAGTAATATTTCTGATTCAGATGCTTATTCTTAAAGGTTTGCACTAATAACTGGAAGTTCTAGCACCTTGACTCTGATTAGAATTTGAAATCTCTTTTTCAATTTTATTTGATCCTGTCTGGATATAAGAAATTGTGGGATCCAGATTCCTGACTTCATAATACCTTTGATTTGTAAAGAAAGTAATCTCACAATTTAGAATCAGATGTCATGACAGCCGTGGGATTCATCCTTGTGCAGTTTTGAGGAGCGCCTGGCAGCTCAAAGGAGAGAGAGAGAAATGGCAACAACACAACTTGGGTTAAAAAAGCCTTTAACCAAGGAGGAGAAAATTCAGAAGAAAAAGGAACGGCTAGCTGCAATTGGTAAATCTCAGATGCCACCAGCTAGAATCCCCTCCTGCTCTCTCTGTCTCCCCCCCGCGCCCCGCGCGCTCGCGCGTGATATAAATCCAAAGTTCATAATATTTGGGCAACAAGATAGAAACAAACATAATCAATACACTGTCTGAGGCCTTTAGGACCTAAAATAGAAAGCTAAGATCGCCAAACCACGTCTATGGATAGCATTATATAATAATACAAAAAGCAGTGAAAGAATAAATCACGACAGGTGGATAAAGCCGGCTTCTCTGTGAGTGCCATATTTTGCCAGCTGATCTAACGTGGAGTTCTTCTCCTTGATTATAAGTGTAACTTTGTTGTCTTCCAATCCATACGCATGATACATTATAGTGGGTGACCTCTGCCATTTTCCATAGTCTCTATTTTGGGATTGTGAATTGTGATCCAAAGCCAAAGCATTAATGCAATCACTTTCAAGCTCCTGCATTGGTCCATAACCTAGGTAGCTGAAAAAACCAAGTTCGGACTATTTTTGAAGCTTGGATTGCAATGGACTGAGGCAAAATGCCTCTCTAAACTTCCTCTCTTCCCTTTACATGGAGTAGTAGGTAGTCTACATTTTTTAAATCTAGAGTCTAATGAAACCCTTTTTTTTGTAATTTTGCATTTAAGGGATAAGACTGCCACATCAAACCCCCAGAATTAGGCGGGACTTTTGGGGTATCGGATTTGGACTTTCAAGCTCCTGCATACACCTAGGTGCTTGAGCTTCCAGTCATAATCAAAACATAATAGAAATTGTCCACGTCCCTCCCAGAGGAATGGAAAACCTCAAAGACATGCATATTATCAGCTGTATGCTTCCCATAATCTCTTGTGCAGGCTTTTCAGTTTTCAGGATAGTTTGCTCATGGAGTTCTATCTTAGGCTTTATTCAGTATGAGACTGGATAGAATTGTTGTGAAAACTTGGCAGTGTGCTGTTCACATGGTTTTTTTGGGGGGGGGGGGGGGATGGTAAATACCATAGTTACCGGATTCTCTTAACCCCCCAGCGTACCGCGAACCAATTTGTGCGATCCATAACACGATAATTTAGCGTACCAATTCCCCAAATCTGGCGAATTCAGCGAACCTATCTCCTACCTCAATGGTATTGCATATTTTCGTGATTCATAGGCCAAATTTTGAAGAAAATGAAAGGATTTTTGAGGTTGTCGTAAATGAGCAAGCTTTTTACAAAGCAAAACAAGAACAAGAGAGAGTGAGAGAGAAGGAAATAAGGATTAATCTGAAAATGTTGCCCCTTGTAAGGGAAAAGGGGAAAGAGAGAACCTTCATTATTAAATCATTTTATGAGTATCTATGAGATGTGAAGTTTTGAATTGGATTAGATTGACTAATAACGACCCTCGTGTACCGTATTCTCCAATAGGTAGCGAATCACGTACCCGAATCTATCCCTCGTACCAGAACGTACCACGTTCCAAGCAACTATGGTAAATACCAAGAACTATTAGCTAGATTTTGACAAAAAAATTTTAGTAAGCTTAAGCACTGATTACCATTCAGAAGGTAGTTTCCTGTAGGATTGGTATCTGTATACTACCGTAAAATTGTCATTAATGCAGAATGCTAAGCTTGCCCATGCTTCCTTGTGCTTGGCTTTCAAATCATCAACTGTGGTATCTGACTGCTGACTTGGTAGATTGTAATCCCAACATCATATCATTTTTTTCAATATTTCTTTGCCCTACGGGCTTGTTCTTTTCGCTGGTCTTTTCCAATTTATCAATTTCAACCTACTTCAACCAACTTTAATCCACTTCAATAAAAAATACCAACTTCAACCAACTTCAATCCACTTCAACTTCAACCCACTTCAACCAACTTTAACCCACCTCCTTTAAAATTTTATCCTCACTATTTTAACCAATATAAAAAATATACCAACTTCAACCCATTTCAACCAACTTCAACCTACTTCAACAAAAAATACCAATCTCAACTCGTCTCAACTAACTTCAACTTTTTACCAACCCCAATTTATCAACGAAAAGAACAGGCTCTACATTCTTGTGTTTGGATGATTAGGGATGGATTACTTAGAGTATTGGAGAAAGTATTAGGACATGTTCTTTTTGTTGGTAAATCTCAATTTACCCACTTCAATCAACTTCAACTAACTTCAACCAACTTCAATAAATAAAATTCCAACTTCAGTCCACTTCAACCAACTTTAACCCACTTCAACCCATCATATAAGAAAAATATACCAACTCTTCCAACTTCAACCCGTTTCAACTTTTTTCAGCCCACTTCAACAAAAAAATACCAACTTCAATCCGCTTCAACCAATCTCAACCAACTTCACCCAATTGCCAATCCATATTTCCCAACGAAAAGAACAGGCCCTAAGAGTGTGGTTCTAGGAAGTTGGATGGTGACTTGTGTAGCATTATTTTGCAGGGGAAGACTTATTGGCAATTGCAGCAGATCAACCTTTCAGATTTCCTGCTACATTTACTTTCGTTGTTAGAGCATTCTCTGGTACTTAATGATCACTTTCATGTTCCATTGCAGCTTTGGCTAACCTAATTTAAACCTAAAGTTTTTGATGGATCAATATGCAGTCTTAGATGGCATTGGGAAAGGGCTTGATCCTCGATTTGATATTACTGAAATTGCTAAACCGTAAGTGTGGATTTGTGCTTCTGTTCCAGAGCTGTTTCTGTATGAATGTCATTATTGAGAAAGCTTTTATCCAACTGATTACTGATGCATATCACAATACCTTGCAGCTACGCACTAGAACTGCTAAGATTTCGGGAAGCTGGTGTGGAAATTATCTTGAAGGTACCGTTTCTAGAAGTAAAAATGACTTTTTGTGACAATCTGCCCTTTTTTTCCCTTAAAATTTGTATTGTATTTTCACAGGATTTCCGAAAGGGATGGGACCGACAATCTCGTGCATTCTACAACTTGTTTAGACAAGCTGGTAGAGTTGAAAAGCTTGCTCAAATCATCGAACGGCTGGTAATGATCTTTGTACGCTGCAAAACTTATGTTTGTGGGTCTTATTATGGTTTCGTTTTTTCCACATGCTTGACCTTTGACACATTTCCATGTATCTCATAGGAAAAAGGGGATCTGAAGCTCCGTGTTCGAGCTCTGGAGTCCGAGAGGGCCTTCCAGCGTGTTGCAGTTGTGCAAAAGACAATAGGATGTGTGAGTCAACTGGCTGACTATGTTTTGAATTTTTTATGCAAGAATATTCATTCCTTGAAATAACCAGATTAAACTTCTGGAGCACCCAGATGCTGGTCAAGCTGCTAATTCTTGATAATGGAGATTTTGTGTTTGAATTATACTGTCTTTTGTATTTACTACTCTCTTTTGATACATATTGGTTGGTTCAGTAAGGTTATTAGCTACTGATTTATCTTCATTTGGTACATTTGATAGGCTTTAGTGGCTGGCACCTTAGTTAACCTGGCTACAATTCTGTATCTGCACTCAATTCGGGTTAGTGGTCTTTTCTTTTGATTTGGTCCCCTCCTCCCTTTCCAGCTTTCGTGCTGCTATCCATTAACAAATTTCACAATAAATTACTAAATAATTCTTCATTGTAGATGCCTGCCATCATAGCTTACGCCGTCAGTGCACTTTTTGGCCTTCAAGCTCTATTCGGTGTTCTAAAGGTCAAAAAGTTGGATGAAATGGAGAGACTAATTACAGGAACTGCCTGAACAGCAGGTTATTTAGGCTTTTACAAGGTATTCTACGCAGCATTTACCTTCAGTTCTGTGTCTATCAGCTAATGACATATTGGTAGTTTGCAGCATGTACTTATAGTGCGAAAAAGATGGGTTGTTAAAACTAGGTGTGTATTGTCTAGCCTTTGAGAATATATAATGTATCTAAATATGACAATTCCAGATCAAATAAGCAAAAGAATTCGGGCAACCCTTGTGTACTTTTGGCTTTCTTCGTTCTCAGCTGTTTTTGCTCACTAATGTTCTTAGCTTATGATCTTGATATATTGCATCTTTTGTGCGCCCCCCCCCCCCTCCACCAAAAAAAAACCCTGGCTGGTGACACTTGAAAAAGGAGAGTAGAGTTAGGTTACTGGCTTATATTTATTGCAAGGTACAGGCTGGGCTTGGCCGCTTGGGTCTTTTCCACCCCTGGTACTTAATGGGAGGAGACGGTGAAAGATTTCCTGCATCATAAAGGGTCCTCGTTTTTTTTTTCTTTCCTTGGGGGAAGGAGGGGGGGGGGGGTTATTGGAGTCTATGGTGTCCTCAATGATGCAGGAAGGCCTAACCTGCATTGCCTTTTCTCCACCTGTATTCTTCACAGAGCCCTTCGTGTTGTATGACATACATAATGTGATCCTTTTATCTTTAGATGTTTGCTCACTGTCTACGGGATCCATGATGTCCAATTCTATGTACCTTGATAATACAACTGTTTGTCTTTGGGTTTGATGGTGGATTAAAATGGATGAGTCATACAAGGACACCTATGAATTCTAGTGAAGCAGTGAGCTTCGCTGTTATCCACTAATCTAATCTGGCTTTGGGGAAAAGTGTTCAGCTTAATTCATCGAATATCCAGAATTTTGCAGACTTTAGATTTATCCACATATATCTGGAGTCTAGATATTACATGATCATAACTCGTGTGTTTATTGAAACTTTAGACTTCGTATATTATTTAGTCCAGATTTCAAATGAAATAAAAATGAAAGATCCACATGACGGGAAACTGCCAAAACTACACCTAACTGTATCCCGAGTTGGTTCCTTTTTTTGGGGGGAGGGGGTTGAGGTTGGGATGGGGCCGGGTTTGCAGTTTTTTATATGTATTCTACCATTACCTTTACTGGCAGAGAGAGCCGGCCCCCATGGTAGATACCATCATACCAATAGGCCATCAGTCTAATCTGTCATTTCCATTTTCTTTATCGTCAGCGAAGGATGCCGATGAATGATTATGTATTTTGCAACTCCACGATTCAGTGCTTTATACATCTGTTTATTTTATGATTATGCATTTTATTCTAGATTGCACCATTTCCTGACACCGTTGTTGAAACATGTCGTAGGTCATGCAGTGGTCATACCCATTTGTGTTGTTTCCGTCATCACGAACGTTATTGAATGCGTCATTCAGGGAAGATTCAGCTGTTAGTAGTTCATAAACAGCCAATATGCCCTGTGAACAGCGATCTTCAAATTAGAGAGCTGAGTGTACAATATGAGACACAGGAGTCAATCTAATGCAAGACCTCTGGAGAAATCTGTAGAAGCTGACATGCTCACTTTAGAGTACAGCGTCGATCCATCTGTTGATCCAAGTAGCCAAAGTTAAATTTTCCAGTAGAAATCTCCGGAGTCATTATCATTTTTGGGGATTGATCTTTTAGGTACTATTGATTTTCATCTACATTATTTTCCGCCTGGAATTTTCCCAAAAAAACTTAAGATCCATGTGCATCCTACTTCTCTGCCCAATGCTTTAACTGGGTTAGACAAACTCTGTAAACTTCCTTCATCCCTCCGCTCCCCCCCCCCCACCCCAAAAATGATGTTTAAATTGTGTAAATTGATCCCGTGAAAAGCTGCAATTATAATTGTAGTAGTTGTAAAGAAAAGGTGCACAAGTACTTGCCAGTTTTAAGGTTACCTGGGCCTGAATCTCCCCAGACAGTGCAAAAGTAGGACCTGAAACGCTGGGAGTTGTAATTGTAAAGCAAAGATGATGCTTTGTTATGGCTTAAGCCATAACAAAGACTCACTTCGGTGCAAAACACTGTGTCCCTGATCATGAAGTATGTGTAAGTTACATTTCCATATGATCAAAGTTCAAATTAGCGACAATAATGATTTAATCCTCTACAATTATCTCCTTGCTCTTGTTTGTTTTTGTTTTTATTTTTTTGGGGGCTATGAAACTTATGATTATCAAGTATTTTATCTTCCAAGTGGCTGCATCATTGTATGTTGTGCATGTTTGTTGCAGAGCTTTCCAGTTAAATTTGAGGGTTCTTTTTATGTATCTGTTTGTTTCCTATCTGTTTCTCAGTAATATCGTCGAACCCATAACTCAGATGAGGAGGATGGCATAAATAATTAAATATTTGTATATCATCATAAGCTGGCGGTAAATTTAGACCTGGTAAACAAATCATTCGGTTCCGGTATAGGCTGAGTTAAGTTTGGGTCAGGTCATATTTTGGGTCGGTTCGGTTTGGATTGGGTGAGCTTCAGTTCGGGTTGACTTAGAGTCAACTGATTTCTTATCCAATAAGCTTATTATGCAAAAATAAGCAACTTTTTCGGAAATTTCAAGAATATATATATATATATATATATATATATATATATATATATATATATACATATATACATATATATAATGCCTGCTGCTTTCATGGTCAGCTATTGGAGTGGTGCTGCATTTCATGCTATCCTTAAAAGTCAGAAGATCACACTCAAGTATCACATATTTGGCCAATAATGTTGGTGAATATATTCAGGATCAGAATCTATTGAAAGGAATGTTCAGAGACTTCTTCATTGGCATGATGGGGACTTGTGAAGTTAAACTGCCTACGGTAAATCCTAGTATATTTATGTAGTTGAAAGAGGTCCAACAGTTACTCTACAACAATAAAAAGCTATGTGCAAAGAAATGAATGCTCAAGAGGTAAGGAAAGCTTTATTAGAGATTGGGGATGAAAGGATCCCGAGGATTGATGGATACACATCAACATTTTATTTTTTTGGTCTTGGATCTTCCATTTTGCTAGAGTTGAGCTACTGTTGATCCAATAAGAGGTAGAACTCTCCCATCATAGATTTCCTCCATTCGCAAGATTCGAACCCAAGATTTTGCATAAGGGGAACATTTTATTTTTTGTTCTTGGATCTTCTATTTTGCTGGATCTTCCATTTTCCTTGGAAAATCATTGCTGCAGATATTGTCAAAGCTAAGCTGTGAGATATTTTCTGAAAACTGACAAGCTATTTAAGTAGGTAAATCACACAAAAGTAATCTGCAAAGGTTGGTAATTCAAGCCTTAGAATGCTGATTAGTGCTTTATAAGATTATAGTTAAGGCTTGGCAAACAGATTAAACTATGTGCTCCCTGCTATCATCAGTAGCTCTCAGTCTACTCTTGTGTCTGGAAGAAATATTGGTGATAAATATAACCTTAGCCCATAAGCTGGTCAAGCAGTATTGAAGAGGGGGATATCACCAAGCTCCGTCTTCCTCCAACAATTTGTCAAATGAATTAATGCATAGTGAATACCCGGGAAATTTTGCCACCATTTCAAGCAAGGAAAGTTCTCGAATAGGAAGATCCTCTATCGCCATATCTTTTCACCGTTGTGATGGAATACCTGATTGAAAGGCTACAAATTTCAATGGATTTCAATTTTCATCCTAGATGTGAGAGATTTAACCCGAATTATCTCATTTTTGGTTGCGACTTGCTGTTATTTGCAAGAGATGATAAGGGATATGTAGCCTTAATTTTTGGGGACTTTGCTAGTGTTTCTAGTGTAACTACAAATCTTGACAAAATTAACATCTGTTTTTGGTGCGGTTTGTGAAGGGGAACAATTGCAAATTCTTAATATGGCTCAAGTACTGAGAAAAGGCTCATTGCCTATGAGGTATCATAGATGTGCCACTCACCGCTAAGCAACCAAATAGCTCAATTCTATCCCCTCATTGATAAATTACAACTAAATTTAATGCTTGGACAAATGACTTCTTGGCATATGCTGAAAGGCACAGCTTTTGCAAGCTGTAATATCCTCTATGAAGGGCTCTCTGTTGACAACCTTGAACAAAAATGCAGAATGCCCCTTTTGATAAGGAAGACGTTTCAGCAAAAAGGCTCCTATAGCTTGGAATCTGGTTTGCTCATCGAAGTAACAAGGAGGACTTGGACTGTTTAAGACGAAAATATGAAATATGGCTACCGTCAATAAACTCTTGTGGGCAATATGCATTCTAAAAGAGAAAATGCAGATCAAATGGATCCAAGCATAACATATTAAGAAGGGTGATTTTTGGGAGGTGAAATGCCCTCAACAAGCATTATGGCTGATTAGAAAGGTGTTTCAGAATACAGAATGACTAAAACATGTCATTTTGACCATGGCAGATGGATACAGAATGAAAATTGATACCTGCAGCGACTTGTGGGTAGTTGCATTGTCTGGTCGGGCTCCCATTGTATTTGTTGTGCTTAGACATAATTTCATTTTGTGTCAAATGGCTCATAGAAGACTGTATACAAAAGATAGAATGCAGAAACGGGGGACTAGAAATGCAATTGATCTGCATTGTATTTCGTTAATGTCGTTTAGGTGGCTGAACGTGCATATCAACAACAAATAGTGGGAGGTCTACAAATGGCTTATCAAAAAGAGTAATTGTTGCAAAGTGCTGAAACAAATTGTTAATGCTGTGATGGCCGCTGCAGTCTATATGATTTGGTGGAAGAGGGAGCGAGGTTTTTCAGCAGAATAAATTATATATCAGAAACTGAGCCTGTGTATCACTGATTACTGTTTAGCCCACTACTAAGATTCCTCAATTACGTCATGGGTTTGAGTCTTGGGGTTTGCAACATGCTCTGTCTTTTCTCCTTTCTTATGCTTTGCCTTTTCTCTTTTCTTGTTAGTTATTTCAAATTCACCCAGCTTTAATTTCCCTTTTCTTTTTTTTTTTAATTTCAAATTCACTTGGCCCTAATTAATCTTCAGGTTTGCAGCACCCTCTGCCTTTTCCCTTTTCTTGTTAGTTATTTCAAATTCACCCAACTCTAATTTTCCTTTACTTTTTTTTATTTCAAATTCACCCGGCCCTAATTCTAGTTTATAATCATGTTCTTTGTAAATTACTTTATTTAATTTAGTGATTCTAGTCAAATTTTTATCTAATAATTATGCTAATACTATTTTAGAAATGGCCAAATAGGAACTAAATTTGATAAACTTGTGAATTCGAAAATCAAACTTGGGGATTTGAAGATGAAAATGTGGTGAATTTGGGGCCTTTTGTAAGTTTAGTGCTTATATTATTACTATGTAGAGTACTAAAAATATAGGGAAGAAAAAGTATTAAAAGATTACAATATATATTATAAGAAAATTAGTTATGCCGTATAATATAGTTCGACACTTTAGGGTTTAATTTCGAACTCCACTAGTAAGAGAAACTATAGTATCTACAGACGAGAGGTAGAGTGCCTCATGACTTGGCTCATGAAATATTGGCCGTCATTTCTGTAAGAGCTCAGGCAGTAAAGGGAAAGAAGTGTAGGATTTGCTCTCCGAGCATTTACTGGGATACATAGCAAAATGTAATTGCTGGGGGAACTGAGACGTTCATATGCAGGGAAATGGTGCGTTTCTATTTTGAGCTAGAATGAGCTTAGAGCACATGCATTGCGGTGCTTACGAGCCAAAAATTCAGCCCGAGGATCAAAAAAACGTCCAGCATCAGTGATCTACTTCGCCCACCCTATGGTCTAGCTCACGGCCTTGATCCACCGGCCACCCTTTTTCCTTTCTTTTTGGGTCAGATAAGTCCTAAAACTTTTTTTTTTTGAAATTTTTTTGCCAAAGAATATGTTAGCAATGAGGCCCACAAAACATTATTTTATTTGGTGGTCTAAGTTGGTGATGTATAGGATGTAGAGAAAAGAGAAAAAGTTAGCTTGTAGGATGATGTTGGGGGGGGGGGGGGGGTGAACCTCCATTTGTGATCGAAAATCATGAATCACCATTACATATGCTCTTATATTTCTTGCTTTGTATTTCACGCAATTTGGAAGTAATATCATCTTTTACTTAAAAAAAATAGTGCTACATTCCTACTTTGTAATGAATTTCTTGTTTTCTACTTTGAACAATTTTAGACTATATTTTGAATGAGATTACAACAACTAAAAAATGATTAAAAAAATGTGAACAAAATATATAAAAAAAATGTTTGTTTCATCAAAAGAAACTATAAATTATCTTGCTCAAAATCTAGGAGTATAAAGAGTAATTTAGAACTCCATTTGGACTGCTAGTCGTTCTTTCAACCTTTTTTTTTTAATTATTCATACAAATTCATTGAAGTGGTCAAGATCTCTGAGAATATTTAAATGTGATCATAATGTGGCATTCATATCAAAATTCTCTAGTACAAGTCAGTAGAGACCAGGAAGCTTCCCAAAGAACTTGGATCCAAAATCCCCATTCAAAACAGTTGTCAAAACTCTTAACCCTTAGACCTAACCAATCAAACACTAGTGGATTTGGGATTGGCCAGACAAGCTGAACCCCTTCAAAGTGCACCTGCAAAGACATACTCCACTTTCCATTAATTGCATTTGCCCTAAAAAGTAGAATGTTGGATGTGGATAAAACTGAAGATGTATATTCTTTGTCCCCATAACATGTCTTCAATTATTATATTCCTTGGACATGAAGTCCTTCTAATGTGCCTATTTATTTGGTAAAGTACTAATATAATTTTTTGAGACATCTCATTTAATACTAACTAACGTTAAAAACTCATGCGATGTATGAGATTTATTTATGTAATTGTTTTTATTTGTATTTTTTTACTTTTAATATAAAATTTTGATAATTTCCTTTATAATTTATGTGGGTCTATTACAATCGATATTTTTATAGACAATTATATTCATAGAGATAAGGCTGTTTACATCTATATCTCCCCAAACCCCGCAAAAATGGGATCCACACTGGGAGTTCTTGTTATTATTGTTGTTGATAATTTCCATTATAAAAAGTATATTAATATTTAATAAAACGTAAATCATCAATGTAGCATCAACATTTTTAACTATATATCATAATAACTGATTCTCCATATTTGTTTAGTCTTAGATAATTAAATGACTAAAATCACATCAAGAACCATAGGAGAAGAGAACCCATAAAAGAGTGGAAGAAGCAAAGAGAAATGATGCTTCACTTTTGCAAGTCTTGTGGTGTTGCTTCTTCTTCTCCTTCTCCTTCTTTTTCTTCTTCTTCTCATGGTGTTCTTCCTCCATGACATTCACGGTCAAACAAAGAAGAATGGTAAGGCAAATGCGCAGGTTAAGAAAGAAGGCCATAAGCTTCTTCATGCTTATTACTTCTGCCATTAGATTGATAATCTTCATTTAGACTCAAGAATGTCACGTACTTTTTATAAGGACAAAAAAATGCACTTATTCTAAAAGACTATCTCGAGCATGGGTAATATTAACTTACAATCAAGGTTATACATTAGTTACTTAACAAATATTTATATTTCGTATGAACCTTCGTCGCCATAATTAAATTATTTTTTTGGTAGTTTATATGGTCCTGTTTTCTTAGATATTGGTTTTAAAAATAATAATATAGATTTGGAATAAGGGTTGTGTACAATTTTGTAAATTAGAATATCTTATTATCAAAGTCTTTGTTAATAACTTCTGTAGTATCACCCATTTCCAAATTTCATTATGTATACAGTTTTAACAGGCACAATAAATTATCTATAATCATCGTATTTATTTTATCATAATACAATGCATCATTTTTGGTAATATTGGGAGTATTGTTAGAAATAAAATATAATGCATTATTATAATTGAATATGGTCTTTTTTTTTGGGAAAGAAAACTTTCAAACTGAAATTAACTTTCTAAAATCCTTTTCCAAGAAAGAAAACCTTAAATACATAATTGATTAACTTATATTCAAAAAAAAAATTGAGAAATTTTGTGGAAATGACATCTGTAAAAAAATTAAGAGATTTTGATTGATTTTAATATATATATATATATATATATATATATATATA
>JACYFF010019584.1:12767711-12798485 GCA_017589665.1 Selenicereus undatus
TATATATATATATATATAGAATATATGTATATATCTATGTTTATATATATACGTATATATGTAACGCCTAGGAGCGCATGCTTTAAAGGGATCCTTGTTATTCCATATTTTTTTCTTTTTTTTGAAAAGCAGACAATTCAGGACAAGTAGAAGAACCAATCATTGAAGATTAAGACCCTAAGCTAATGATGGTGGTATAGATAAGGATTGGATTACACATCAATAATGAACAATTGCGTTAGAATTAGGGCGGACAATGACATATTTAGGATGAAAATCTATCACGCACATCATAGTTATATACAAGCTAATAGTCAAGGCACAGGGGATACAAGCTGATCAGAATAGTACAAAACTTCCCCAAAGCCAAATAGGAAAACTATAGAAAAGTGATAATTTTTCACAAAAATATTCACAAAAGGGTATTTGACTTTCCAGCACCACACCTAAATCTCACAATGTCCTCATTGGGAACCGAGGATTCACTGCCACCACAAAAACAAAGAAAACAAAATCACAAGCACAATTCACACAACACAAAACACACAAAAAAAGAAAACAAAGCAAAAAGGTGATTATGGCCATCAGTTGGCTCAACAACATTTCAAATTTCACATCAAAGTTGATCACCAACAAAAAACACAACTTAATATCCACAACTAAACACAACCTAATATCCACAGCTAAACAAAAGAAGATAAAGAAAATAAAAAGAAAGGCGAAGAGTTAGAACGATTATACCAAGTGGGGTACTGATTGTACCCAAACTAAGTCTCTCTAAAATTGTGTGATGGGAGGCTCGAGGAGCATCAGCCACTCCTTTTCTTCTTAAGATCTAGGCTACCGATTCAGATGTTGTTAAAGCTTGCAGGAGCTTATTGAACACCTGAGCATGCAACTCATACAGATGGAAGTAAGATCACAAAAACATGCATCCAAAAACAATAATAAGTGCTCTCCTAAACTTATCAAATGCCGTGGAAGAATCAGTAGAATATTCAAAGGTAATAATCAACACGATTTTTCTAGGCACTTGCTCTAGGTACAGATTGTAAGGATCAAGGGAGGGTTTATACCCTCTAAAGGTACCTAGAGTCTCAAAATAGTCGACCTTATTCCCCTCAAGCACAACATGAGAATTAACAAGTGGCCAATTGTGACATTCAGGGGAGTGGGAGGGTAGTGAACATGAAGGAGAAGCATGAAAAATGTCGAGGGGATCGGGGGACACATGGTCATCATGATCAGGACTAGAGAAAACTATAAACACAACATCCACACCAGGCCTGCCAACAAGACTCTTATTAAGATCATGCTCCTCAATTGCTATATCGTTGGACCCACAACAAGAATCATCCTCATCAATACTGACATCAACACTAAAAATTTCACCCACCTAAACCCCGTCGACTGAGTTAAAGGGTAAGGTGGATTAGGAAAGGTCATGAGAGATGTAGTGTTATTCCTAAGTGGGTTAGGTGAGGATGGAGCAACAGGGGGCAAAGTACTCGAGGAAAGGTCAAATACTTCATCTAGTCCGGACTCTATAGTAGGAAAAGACTCACCATCATCACACAGGTTGCCATCAGGTTCAGGGGAATGAAACCTAGGGTCAATCTCATGTGATAGGTCATGCTCCCGCATAAAATTAGTAAGCTTGAGTTGTTGCGCATTCATTGTCTCAGTCATGCTGGAAAGTCTAGCAAAACCATCAGCAGAAACATAATAAGGACAAGAATTACTGTCATGATTAGAACGATTACAATGCTCGCACACAGGATGGGCATAGTTAGGGATGCAATGGGAGGGGATGCAAGAATCAACACGACTAGTCTCAAATTCAATGAGTATCCCGAGCCAACCACTTAAGCAAATTCCAAGCTTGATCAACATTACGGGCGTAAAAACCCTAATGCTCCAGATGAGCATGGTCTCATAAGTCACACCCTCATCGACTATACTCAAAATTTCCCACTTATCCAAACAGAAACCACAATGAGCAAGAAAAGAATGTAATCTAGCAAAGTATCTTCAAAACAGTTCATGCTCATACCGAGGAAAGTGAAAACCTGCCATTTTTCATTTTTTTTTTTGAATTTTTTTTCAAATAAAGGCCTAGTCTTGAATGCTCACGTAAGCTCCGATATTGTAAAACGCCAACATCTTGAATGCTTAAGGGTCGAAGGCTAGTTTAATTGTTCTAACCACCTATTTTCATGAGGTTAACCCGATTAAACTAGAAAAGTAGTAACCCTAGATCTAACTAGGACCCGGACTATTTTCATGTCCAAATGCTAGTCATTCTCTCTACCCACACTAAACAATTCACCTCACCTTTCAGCACAAGTCAATTGCCTCAGAACACGGATGAAAGCTCTTTTAAGCATTTCATCGAACACTTGATGACTACGAGAAAAATCTCTAAATTTTAACATAAACAAGTTAGGTCAAGGCCTAAACAAGAATCAATTGGCCATCTCAAGAACAAATCACAACCAAAGATCAAAGCTTTAATTCACAAACAAACATTGAAACCAAAGCAAAACAATAATCTATTGAACTAGCAAATAAATTAAAAAGCATGAAATTAAAGAGGAAAGGAGAAGAAGAACTTAATCTTTGATTACGAATCCAAAATCTTCTACAATGTACACAAGAACTAACCTAATCTAATCTCCCCCTAAAGGAGTTTGTGTTTCCAATAGATTTACGTTCGGGTGGAAGATCAACAAGTTCCCAAACCTTATTTATCGCCATCGAGTCCATCTCATCCCTCATGGCATCCATCCACTCTTTGTGGTTTGGTGAGTCAATCGCCTCTTTATAAGAGGTAGACTTGTCAACTTCTAAGGGAGTGCATATGAATATTTTTTCTTCGATTTGGAAGTATCGTTGATGAATTCTTCCACACTCACTCCTTCAGATCTTGGGACCTTCATTATTTATCTACCTAGGTGAGACATCCCTTCCCCTTCTCTAAGTGGTGTGGGACCTTGAGTATGTGGATGATCACTCTCACTATCCCTTTGGGGCGTGGGATCCTGAACATATGCACTAACTGCATGTTTGGGAACCAGAGATTGAGGACGGAACTCATTCACAGGTTGACTCTCCTTATGTATTAGAGATTGAGGATAAATCTCATTCTCCTGAGCAGAAAAGTCTCCCCCATTCCTTTTGGATATGGGAGGCATACCATCTTCGGTGACCTAGTTAGAGATCAAATTCTCCCCCTCACCGAAAGATGGTTGAATGTCTTGTTGTAACTCAAATAGTTCGAACATCCTTCTTGTTTTCATCAATGGTTGGGAACTTATCCTCGAGAAAATCAACGTTGCGGGAATCTATTTACGTCATGCCACCATTAGGGTAATCCCTATACATCACATATCCTTTAGATTGTGTGGGATATCTAATAAAAACTTTAGTTTGGTGGCTCTTGGACCAAGTTTTTCATGTTTGTGGGTTGGGTTATGCACATAGCTGGCCGAATCCCATGGGCGTAAATAGTCCAAGGATGGCTTCTTGCCAAACCATAACTCATATGGTATGGCAGGTATACTCTTGCTTGGCACAAGGTTAAGGATGTACGTAGCCATGAGCAACGCATCCCCCGAGAAACTAATTGGGAGGTTTGCATGTACCATCATTGACCTGACCATATCAAGTAATGTACGATTCCTATGTTCCACAACACCGTTTTGTTGTGGGATGCATGGAATCATTAGCTGTCTTTGTATACCATTTTCCTCACAGAACTCTTTGAACATATCAGAGAGGCATTCATGACCTCGATCAATCTAAAGGATTTTGACTCTTCATTCTAATTGAGTTTCTACCTCTGTTACGAAGTGTTTGAACACATCAAGTGCCTCGTAGCGATGAGATAGTAGGTACACATATCCAAATCGCGAATAATCATCTATAAGGATAATGAAATAGATGGCCCCATGACGTGCTTTAATGTTCATGGGTCTGCAGATGTCTGAGTGGATTAACTCTAAAGAATTAGATGCTCTCGAAGCCTTATCAAAAGGCTTTATTGTTGCCTTGTCAACTAGACATGACTCACACCTATGTAACTTGACCCGGGTGAGTCAATCTAGAAGACTTTCTTTAACTAGCCTACTTATCCGGTCATGACCCATATGGCCAAGTCTAGCATGCCGCTTAACAGATTCAGAATTGGAGTCAAAGTATGAAACAAAAGTATAGGATATATTATTATATGAATCATCCAAATCTAAAACAATGAAATCTCCTTTCAATGTTGCTTGGCCAAACAATTTACCATGATAGAACAAATCCAAACCATCTGGACGAAACCCAAAAGTAAAACCTAATCTTATTAAACAAATATAAGAAACTAAGGAGCATCGCACCCCAGGTGCATAGAGGGCATTGTGAAGAAGCAGCTTGTTTCCTCCACGGAGTTTGAATTTATATGTTCCTACCCCAACGATATCTCTTCACTGCTGTTTCCCAGTATGATAGCCCGTGAACCCATCGGGTAGCGATGGAATTCGACAAATCCAGCCTTGTCCTGAACTATGTGCTTTGTTGTCCCCATATCTACAATCTATTAAGGCAGAGAGTTAGCAACGAATGCATGGAAACAAACCCCAAGTGCAAGGTGCATCGTTGAGTACTCGGAGCTTCGTCCGCAGAAAGTTGTGTTTCTAAGTACCAGAACTGACTAAAGCATATGAAGTTAGGCAAAACAAACAAGGATAGAAAATAGAACTATTAAAACAAAAACAAAGACTTCAATTATGATTAAACCTGAGATAAACCAACTAATCAAGTCAAGCCCCAACCTTCCCCAAGTTATGCTAGAATTCAGAGTTGACTGGTTGCACCATCAAAGCTCAACTAAGCCCTCTCTCAAGGGTCGAAGGCTAGTTTAATTATTTTAACCACCTATTTTTATGAGGATAGCCCAACTAAACTGCAAAAGTAGCAACCCTGGATCTAACTAGGACCCGGACTATTTTCATGTCCAAATGCTAGTCATTCTCTCCAGCCGCACTAGACAATTGACCTCACCTTTTAGCGCAACTCAATTGCCCTAAAATACGGATGAAAACTCTTTCAAGAATTTCATCGAACATTTAGCGAACGTGAGGAAAAATCCTAAATTCTAGCATAAACAAGTTAGGTTAAGGCCTAAACAAGAATCAATTAGCCATCTACGGGACTAATCACAACCAAAGATTAAGACTTTAACTCACAAACAAACATTGAAACCAAAGCAAAACAATAATTTGTTGAACTAGCAAATAAATTAAAAAGCATGAAAATAAAGAGAGAGGGAGAAGAATAACTTAGTCTTCAATTGCGAATCCAAAAACTTCTACAATATATACAAGAACTCCCTAATCTAATATCCCTTTAGAGGGGCTTATTCGAGGCTAAGCTAAACCCTAATTGGAACCTCAAAATAGCCCAGTAAAAAGGTCTCCCTAAGAAAGAAGAGTTGCACCGCTTAAAAAGGCTGAAAGAAATTAGGTCGCGCGGAAGGAGGGGCGCACGGTTGTGCCACAACGCACGGCCAACCGTGCGCCCAAACATGTGGTGGCACGACAACATGACCGTCTTCCTGCAATATGCCTGTGCGCACTGCTGTTTCTCTCAACTTTGCTTCCCTTGATGTTCATGGCTTCGCTGGACCTCTATTCTTCTTTCAATTCATTCCCAAAGCCTTCCTTTCTATCAAAACCCGAGGATTTTTCCTGAAAGTAAAGCAAAACACATTATAAGCACAATATAAATTGAAGAAAGTTAATTTGGCCCTTTCTTATCTAGATTTGACATAAAACAGTGAGAAAAAGGGACCAAATAAGAGCTAAATCAGGTCAAATAAGGGTCTAATAGGAGTTTTAGTGCAAAGAAGTACCTTGGCTGGCTCAGGACAATCCCAAGCGAAATGACCCTTCTTTTCACAATTATAGCACTTCACACGTACCATACCCTTAGCTCTATTTCCGTTAGCCTTATGGTTCTTGGCAGTACCACCATTGGAGCGAGAGTGTTGAGGAGGATGGGGACCCTTCTTGGGCTTCTTACCACGGTAAGGCCTCTTGCCTCTAGGCCCTGACCTTTTGGTAACAAATGCTACACTAGGAGGTGCATATATGTTTATAAGCTCTTCCTCTACTTCGAGGTGCTTTGAGATGGCCTCGAAAGGTCTTAATGTTCTCACTATGTGTCATAATGACTTTAAAGCTCTTCCAATGCTTATTGTCATTAGGAAGAGCCCTGATCACATTCAGGACCTGTTCTTCCTCAGAAACTTCTTGTCTTGTAGCCTTAAGATCTCGAACCATGGCGCTCATGGTTTGAAGGTGTTCGGACATACTATGACTAGAGTCAATAGTGTACTGCATCCATTTTAGCTGCAAGGTACGCAACCTCATAGCATATGTCTGCCCGAACCTAATCTTAAGCTGCGCCCGTATGTCCTTAGCAATGGGGAAGCGTTCAAACTCACCTAGGAGATCGTTCTGCATGCAAGATAGCACTGTGTAGCATGTAGAATGATAATGTTTGAACCAAGCTTGGTACACCTTTAGGTTCTCTTGGTACTACTCAGTAGCAGTAACATCTCTGCATTGAACATCTTTGTCTGCTGGAGTAGGCATAGAAGAAGTCAAGAGGTCCAGCATGTCACCATCATTTAAGGAGAATAGGAACTTCAGATGCTAGACGTCGCAGTCTAAACCATCCAATTTATTATTAGATTGCATACAACTTATCATATTTTTAGCTGCCATATCTAAAAGTATATACACTATTTGTTAGACATATGTTTAATAATTAAATTATCAAGAGAACCCCATCATTCATATTATACATTTGAAAATTTTGCTAAACTCATAATCATCACATATGGATATGAATTTAGGGGTTTCTTTAATTTAACTATCATATAATTCATAAAGATGTGTTAAACTAATTAACATATTAACTTACTGACTATCACAAAAATATTCACTTTTAATTATGCAAAACATACTTACATAAGCTTGTATCATAGGAAACTAACTCACATATACATGTTACTAAACCAATTTTCATTTTCTCAATATATATAACACGTAGTTATACATCATGCTTGTATAGTTTATATTATTATTATATGAATAGTAATAATATGAAATAATCATTTAAAGGTATACAAACTATAGGATAGACTCATAGCCACTTGTAATATATAAAAATGATTTATATGATTATGGGAATACATACCAATTAGCCCAAAATAGAAACAAATAAAATAAAACCTGAAAGCTAATCCAAAAACGACCCATAAAGAATCGAACAACTGGCCCGAACCCTAAGCTTATATATAAGTGAGTGACTCTCACTCTCTTATCCTCTAACCCTAATCTCTCACTCACTTACCCTAATCTTGTCCCTCTCTGCTTCTCTACCCCAAAGAAGGAAGCTCTCTCTCTCTCTCTCTTTCTCTTTCTCCAATTTTCTGCCCTCACCGAGAATAATAGAGCCCAGAAACCTCTCCCCCTTTCTCAGCCTGCTACGCTACCGCCATTACCCCTCTCCTTCTGGGTAGCCATGGCCGCCGAGAAGGTCTGCCCACCACCAACGTATCTTAGATGATGAAACCCCCTCTAACCCTAGATTCCGCCTTCCCCTATCAAAACACATGACATCATCATATAGATCGTCCAAAGCCGAGTCTAACGGCATGCCCCACGCGTCTAATACGCCACTGAGGTGGTGATGCATGGGTTCACGCGCCTTTAAACGATGGTTTCTTGGTTTCTTTTGTTCGGCGGTGCGTAGGTCGAAGGTTATGGAGATAATTGGAGGAAAGAGGAAGCCAAGGCGTCCTCTGTTGGCAACGCGTAACGCACACTCGCCACCCCTCCGGGAGGTTTCTAATGGTGTGTTCAAATCTAAGTCTCTTCTATTTTCTATTGTTTTTGTTTTAAATCGGGGTTGAGGTGGAAGTTTTCTTCAATGCCACCGAGGCTTCGACATGTCCACCACCACCGCAGCCACATAGGCTCTGGTGGCTGGGGGAGAAAGAGCGTACTGGAAACTCGGGCAGAGAGAGACACAAGGTTGGGGAAGTGAAAGATTTTAGATTTAGGGTTTGGGTCTCGGTTTGACAACCGTGTGGGTCTAGAGCTAAATTACTCCACGTTCAATGGCATATACCAAGAATTATGGCTACGGATAATATATGGGCTTATAAAATTACACACGACAAACACTTTCGTGATTTAAACTTGACTAGAGATTCAATCTTTAGTCGATCATCATTATAGGTACATGCTTAAAACAACTGCATAATTGAAAATAAACATGCTTTCTGGTTAGTCATGAACTAATCATGAAAATTAGGTTTAATTGGTTGCATAAAGCTGTGAATTCAATTTTGCATAATCATACTAAATTATACGAAAGATTATGCCTTTTAGAACGCATACAACATAGAAGCATGTCTTGAGTGATTCAGTTGCATGATTACAAAAAAAACTAGCATTTAATCGCATTGCAGATTATGAACGAATCAATTGGGATTAACCCGAACAGTTTCGGCTCTGATACCACTGTTGGATAAATTAGGACTAACTTGGATTGCAGAATTAACTTTCGGGAATAGCCTACGTCAATCTAAATGTGAGGCGGCTACTAGAGTCGTCTTTAGAGTTCACGTCCTAGACCCGAAATCTGATAGATGGTTGGGCGGCCGTGAGAGGTGAAGGGGAGAGACTGCGAGATTATTGTTTTTTGTGTATCCTAATTGACCCCCTAAAACCTCCTTATATAGGTTGGGGGACAATTAGGGTTGCTGCCTTAAGCGGCTTATGTGGCCATTGGAACTAAAGATTTAGGCCCGGCCAATAGTTCCAATAGGATTCTCAACCTGCTCAAAAAGATACTTTATTCATTTATCATGTGGATACATATGAGAATCAAAATGCAAAACTACTCTTTTTTTGGTTTTTTTTTTTTCCTGGAAGGTGCAAATTGTAGCATAAACAAATGACATATAAATTCAACCCGTATAGATTGGTTCAAATACTATGACATTTGTTTCTTTATCTAAGGTCTCGAGTTTGAGTTTTGTAAATGAATGAAAAAAATCTATGATAGTAGAACTCTACCCTTTGTTGAGTCAATAATAATTCAACTCCAGCGTAATAGAATATTCCATACCAAAAAAAATGACATAAAATTCAAAAGAAGAACAAAGTTTAAATAACTTTTTCCAAACTAATTTTAGTAGGAAAAAAAGTCAAAATTTACATAATTTTTGTTCTTGGGACATGGCATAACTTGTTAAGGTTCGCATCGGGCATACCCGTGGTCTTAACCCTCATAAACACCCTTTGCTGTTTCTTGCCCTTTTACTGCTCTCTCTATCTTCTTGCGACCGTGAGCGAGAGAGCGCGCGAGAGAGAGAGAGAGAGTGGAGTCATCACTCATCGGAAGAGTCAATCACCGTAGATTCTTTGGTCTGTAGTCCTTGTATTCTTAGTTGGCTAGGGAAAATCAAATGGCAAATGAAAAGATATAGATCACTAGAAGCATAAATTGAGCTCCTTGCTCTCATCTCTGCTTATATGATTGCAATAACAAAATGGACAACCAGTAGTACAAACCCACTACATTTACACAAATTCTTATATGAGATGGTTCACGAAAATTGAATATGAGATCGCTATATGACAAGACGTCTTACAATATAAGCAATTATGGGACAGTTTCACACAAAACTTACTACTACATTTAAGGAGTAGAATCAGGATAGAGACCCACTAGTCTGTAATCATATGTTTAATAAGCGAATATGAAATATCTATCTATGCTTAGATCTCACATATATGTCTCAGATTTCTTTGACCTCTATATATTCAATTATGTAATGTGGGGTTTGATTGGATGCAATGTTCTTGATCTTGCTCTACAATTTTTGTTTTCTAGACAATGCAATCATAATTGCTAGTTTGGAATAGCATGTTGCATGATTAAATGACTTGTTATCATCATCATCATCATCATCATTATTATTATTATTATTATTATTATTATTATTATTATTATTATTATTATTATTATTATTATTATTATTATTATTATTATTATTATTAAAATATGTAAAAAAATATAGAATATAATATATTGATAATATGTTATTATAAGATGAAAAACCCAAGAAAAATAAAGGAGCTACTTATTATTCAAAAACTAATATTAGTGCATGATGTTTAACAAAATAATTTAATAAAATATGTACTACACAGCTGTAAGTTAAGATTACATTTGCACCATTGTATGATTTATCACTCCTAGGTCAAAAGATTTAAAATATGAATCTTGTACATCTAAGTTTAACAAATTGAAGGAATTAGGGAGGTTTACTTATACTGAACAACAAACATAGACAAAGTAACATCAGTAGATGAAATATAATTTAAGCGAGAATAATCAAAATGAAATGAATAAACAATTCAGACAATTGTTAGGTAAAAAATATCTAAAATACACCATTAAAATAAAATATCAAGAAGATAGTCTTATATTCGATTTTTAAACTATGGCCGTATTCGGCAATACCGTTTTGGATAATGTTTAGTATTTTGACAAAGTCAATATACTAATTAGTTAATTTTTAGTATTCGATAAACTAGTGTTTTGACTAACATTTCAAGTAGCGTTTAACGTTTTAAGTAGCATTTTTGAAAAGCTAATAGTATTAACGTTTGATATTTAAAAGTAGCGTTTCATATTTTTTAGCCAAAAAATATCCTTTAAAAATTATATCATTGGAAGTTATTTATATCCTTTTATGTCAATTTACATTAATCAGCTAACATAACAGCTAAATTCACCCAATACATTAGTTTTAACCGCTAAGCTAAATAGTTATCCGCTAACAGCTAAATTAAAAATGCTATCTGCTACTTGAACAACTATCCGCTACTTAAACAACTAATTTTGCCGTACAGAGCCTATAACTAACTAGTGCAATTCCTTTTCCTGTTGTTGCCCTTTATTTATTAATTCAACATGCGAAAGTAGAAAGTCTTGCCTTTCACTTGCTAAACTAGCACAATTACTTCTCTTATATACTTTTATGTTCAAAATTTTACTACATATAAAGCAACGGGGATATATAGAGGGCTTGGAAATTAAAATAGCCATTTTAGAAAAGATAATTAAGTTTTCATAACCTAACAAAAAATTTAATATGGAATAAAAAAAGAATTTTATGGTAATACTTCCATCCTCCTTTTTTCGGTACCAACCAAAAAGAAGGATGGAGAAATTAGCACAAAATTTCTTGATATCTTCTCATGACACTTACATAATGAAATTTTTTTTTTATGATTATAGAAATTGATAATGAGTAATAAGAAAATATTTATTCAGAAAATTCTAAACAAAATATAAAAATATAGTTTCAAAAATTAAAAATTTATAGAAAATAAAAAAAGAAATTTTAAGTCATATTTTATATTTTGTTTTATACACTTACAATAATGTTCATATTATTTAAATTTTTGAATGTTATGTTTTCATGTTTCCTATAAATTTTTCTAAAGTTTCCTATAGCCTTTTTCATTTTTAATTTTACAAAATTTTTAATTTACTTTCATGGTGTTTTGATTACATTTTCATATTTATTTTGGATTTTCTCAATTATTCCATTTTATGAAGGGTAATTACACCTTTTTTTGTATATAAAAAAAAGGCCAATAAAAGTGTCTCAATAAAAGGGAAGGTATTTTATACTTTGTTTTAAAAAGTGCATATCTTAGAAATAGGTACATCGAAAGTGCGGACACCATAGTGTAATTTTTTTCCTATCAATGGTATCAAAATAGTTGCTGTAGCATATAATAAATTTGTTATATAAAAAATTCAATTTACTTAGATGCATAAAGTATCAAAATGAAGTAAATAAGTGTTAGTCTTACAATTGCTTTTATCCAAGCAAACCTTATGTCACTTGTATTATCTAACTTTTGGCATTGAATTATGTGTAAAGGAGCATTCGTGATTGAAATTATGGGCATTGATTTAAACCTTAGGTGATGAGATTCTAATAAAAGTAATCTACATCTATACTATAATAAAAGAAGAATCTATTTCACTTTGCTGAGAGTAATTTGTGGATTAAAAAAGAATAATCACCATTGATCTCATGTCTTACCTCATCTCCACCGTTAACAAGAATTCAATTACTATAAAAAATAAAATAAAAAAATCCTAATGAGCACAATAACCAACTACATCACTTCATCGCCCCACCCCCACTCCCACTCCCACTCCCCCAAAACCCACGCTACGTACCAAACAGACCTGCTTTCTCTCTCCCTTTCCCTCCCTCCAATTAAGTGCTTCAATCTCCATTGCAGGTGTTGTTTTGGCTTTCTAGGCATTTTGTGTTTTCTCTGTCCTCTAGTGTAGTTTTTTTCTGTCAATGTTTATATGCCTTCTACTTGAATAGCGCCCTCTAGAATGACCATCCTCAATCCCCTTTATGAAGGTAATACCTAGTCTTATCCCTCCGATTCGGCATATTGCTGTGATTCGTGAATTGGGGTTTCTTTATTTTTGATTAATTTGTTAAGCATTTCTATCTATGTTCTTATATTCTTGCTTTTGTAATTTTTCATGCGACGAGCCAGAAGTTCGAGATTAGGGTTCTGATTTGGAAGTTTGAAACTAATCAGATAATTATCAAATTCAATTTCAGTTTTGATTTTGGTTTGCGGGAAATGGAGTTGATTGGAGAGGTGGAGCATAACTTTCAACCACGATCCACTACCTGTAAGTCTTTGCCACTTCAATGAATCTATTTTGTTGGTTTAGTTTTTATCTAAATTATCTGCTTAGTTTTGCTTTGTAGCTTATTATTTTCATTTTTTTCCCAATTTTGTTACATGTTTGGCATTGGTCCCTCGAAAATTTGTCGGTTTTACGTAAAGTTTAAGCGTTTGTTCTTCTCATAGTTAAACAAAGGGGGACTGAGAGAAAAAAAACAAAAAGAGAGCATAACAGAAACACAAATATGAAGACATCAAAAGGACAAGGAAGGAGGAAGAGGGCTTTGGAGTTGCATGCTTGGGTTGATAGTGAGTAATTCAACCCTTTCTCTTACTCAAAAGGTGGTTAGGCTTATTGTAGTCAAAATTGATTGCTGAATTTGATATTTGAAGAATTAAATTGATATTCACATAGAAGATTGTTTAATTATTTAACTTGCAAGAAGTTGATGCACCTAAGGTTTTTTGTTTTGTTGGTTTTTTTTACATTATATTAGATTATGGGAGGTTGACGAGGAATCGTTACAGTGAAGCATGATTTCGTTGAAACTTTTAAGCAAATAATGCTTCATTATGATTAGTTGCTATTTTTGATGAATGGCATTAGCTCATGGGATATTTATATGGACTTATGGATGTCGCAAGCCCTACTTCATTAGGGGAATAAAAGTGAATGGGGCACAACAAAGGATTAATATTTGTAGGCCTCTTGGGAGTGATAATTAATTAATCACAGCTATAGATAGTGCATATTTGATAAAGGATGAGGTAGATTAGGAGAATAGGGAGTGGGTAACTGTATGAATGTTTGCATTTCAGTGGGTGAGATCATGGTCGAATATTGACCCAAAATTTGTCATCACTAAATTAGAGACTTACCTATTAATTGATAATCTATGCTAAATACAGTCGATAGCGGGGGTCAAAGTAGGTACAGTGGTACACATGTGCACTGTACATGAGACATTGAGGTTGTCCATTTGTGAGGGCGATATTATAATAACAATAGATAATAGTTTTCAAACTTGGATGTGATGTGTAAATTCAAGGTTGATTTAGTGACCTATGACTGGTTTTGTGAATTTGGGTTTTGTTCCTTTTGGTAAATTATTGGTTTTGATTTTAACTTTGGTTTCTTCCAAGGACTTTCGATTTTTCTTATGGGGCATGTTGATAGTTTATTTTAAAAAAAAACCTTTTCGAGCCTAATTTGTTTAAACCAGTTTCATATATTCAATTTCTTTGAAAATCATAATGTCTTAACATCTGTAATTGCTGTTTAGCATTCCCCTTTTTGTCTTTTTATTCGAAACATGTGGTGCTTGCTACACTATATCAGCAGGAGTAACAAGAGATGGCAAACAACAAATCAAATAGAGGAGGTCAACTATGGTGAAGATATGAGTTCAACCATTATGTTCTCAGTCTCATAATCTATTTGTAAATTTTGGTTAGTTTGTTAGTTCTGGTTTAATTTTAGTCTTTTTCTATTGCCGTATTTACCTGACTCATCTTCTTTTGGTGTTGCTCATTTGGGCAATTGCATATGCACAACTTCTCTTTTTTTGTCACCCCCTCCCCCCAATTGTGTCAATTTGGGAAGCAGGAATTCCGTATATCTTTCATTCAAACCCTGTATTCAATTGTGTAAATTGATATATGGTGATTGTTTGAGTACTCTGTAATTTTAGGGGTAGCATTTGTCTGGGATAAGGTGGTTGTCCTTTGCAAGTTGAGACTATGAATGATAATTGAGAATTTGTGTACTTCATGCCAATGTGCCAAATTGTTGATTCAATTGCCAATTGCAACCTGGAAAGGTATTTCAAAATTTTAGGAAATTTATGGATTGTTGTTTTTGTAGTTTTTTCCCCCTGATAATGTTTTCGAGTATGTAGAGTTTCTCTTCATTTTTTTATCTGAAGTACTCTATGGGGTTTTTTTTGGGTTTTCCATATTGCTTGAAATTTCGTGGCTAGGTTGGTTTATTCGCTCACTTGGGTTCTTCATGGTATATGGTTGCTTCGTTCCCACTGCTAGGAGTATTAGCCAACTAATGCTTGCATTGGAAGAGTCTCCCACTTCCACACAAAATATGATTTGCAATGACACCAAAATGAAGATTATAGCTTATGGCATATTGTCTGTTGATGTAAGTATAACCATCATTTTATCATCCAACTTTTTTTGTCCTTGAAATTTCAGTTATTATTTGTGGTCTCAAAGTTGGATTTTGTTAAGGCATATTATCTGTTATACCTCCTTAGAGTATATCCCTTTTTGCATTGCATGGTAATGTTTGATGTCCACTGGATCTTCCACTTTTTTGGAGGGGTGCTTCAATTACAAAGCAATCATATGAGCATTCATAGTTTTTGAATATATCTTAATTTCCCTTGTTGTGTTGGCCTTTTTACAGTGCAAGGAAAAATGGGCCAAATAGATTGTGATGATTTCAATATGGTTTTCATCTACCTATACTTATATATTAACATTATGATTAGTATTATTATCTGAGTTCCTATCACTGTCCAGACGATGTGCTCGATGTGTCTCTTTGAAGTATAGTGAGCAAGAACGAAAATGGGTTGTAGCAACAAGGGTGGAGCAGCAATGAGAAGTTTCTTATCTATGCTTCAAAATCAATGTATTATCCCTTTCTATCACCCCCACCACCTATCAAGAGCAAATTTTGGGATATCTGTCGGGGGGTCGCGATTGGTGGTTGATGTGGGAACTGGGAAATCAGTTACTATAAGACAGTAAATTGGTTGTAGTTGGTTGACCAATGTCGTTCTTCTCACGTTTGAGGTTTGTTTCCTCTGCCTTCCACTAGGGGATTTGTGGTTGAGTTGGGAACTAGGAAATCAGTGAATACAAGATAGTGAATTGATAGTAGGAGGTTGACCCTGTTGTTCTTCTCGCATTTGACGTTTGTTTCTTTTGCCCTTGCCCCCATTCTGTTGTCATCTTTTAATTTGCTTTCCATTACTAACACATTATAGTGAATTCTTTTCTTTAGGTCATAAAACCTGGATATCTTGATTGAGTTTAATCGATACTTTTGAAGCCTCTTTATAAAAGATTTTGTGTTGGAAGCTATAAGGTGGTGGATGGGCATTGACGTCAATGTTATGAACACCAGCTAAGCAAGGTGGAACTAGAAGGGTATTCAAGTCATGATATATCCCCTCCAATCCCAATGCTAGATGCAGTGGCATTTTATTATAGAACAAGCTGCAAACGAAGGGGTTGAAGCTTGAAGTATCCTAACATGATGAATCCCATTCTATTAGACATTGCTACGTTCATACTTTGGGAAGGCATGAATGTAGGTCCCTCCCTCCCCGTCTAACGCATAAGTGTAGGTTTTGAAGTGTAGTTAGTTTGCTTTTTTGGGATGGTTGAGGTATATAAATGTTGTTACCGCATGAGAGTAGATTTTGTAAGTGTACTTGGTTAGCTTTTCGGGATGGTTGAGGTATATGAATGTTGTTACCCCACTTAATTGATGTGATGCATTGATAAATCCTTATAGAGGAGGAAAAGATGGATTTAGTATGAGTTTTTTTTATCTACCCCCCTTTCTGAACTTTTGTTTGTGATGATTGTCATCGAAAGCTCTCTTATTAAAATGAGCAATTTGTCGTTGTGATGAATCTTAGACCACATTATGCATATGAATCCAAAATGGAATTCCCTACTACACAACATCAAATTTGATGTGTATTATGGCATCAATTTCATATCTCCCTATTTATAATTTTTAAATTTTTTAAATGTGATTACTTGGTACATGAAGTTACTGGAATGGAAAACTTAACTCCAACTAATATATACACCCTTTAAGCCTTTGATGTGTATTAAGCATATGTTGATAGATCATCATTTATCATTTGTTTATTAAAGTCAAACTAACAGCTATTTGATGATAATTTCGAAACACCATTTAGCTATTCAAAACTTAAATCCGGGGCAACGTTCAGGTCTTAGCTAGTTTTTAATAAATAAATCAATGTTTTGGGGTCAAATGTCAGAGGTTACTTTTTTTTCCTTTTTTTTGACATGCATTTCCAAAGGTGTTGACGTTTAGGGAGAGAGAAAATTCATTGCTTTCTTTCTCTCTCTTTTTTTTGCATGACTTGTATGTGTATATGAAGTGATTATTATTTAACTTTAAAAATGAAGATGACATATACATCCATAATTAATAAGAGAAAAAAAAGTTTGTGTGTTCAAGTAATAAGATATATTTTTTGGTTTGAAAATTCATAAATGAAGATGTCATACTTGAGATTGCAACTATTTTGACAAAATCGATGGAATGAATATTCTCCTGAGTTATCTTTCAAAGAAAGAGCAAGTGATACATTCTTTTTACCTTCTATAATAGGTATATATCAATCTATAAGTATTCAGGATTGAAGTTCTATGATTTGATGTGATTGAAAAAAGAAAAAAAGATAGAAGGTTGTAGGACTCAATTTATTAAAATTTTTGGTGACTATATTTGAATGAAATTGTCTTTTAAGAAGTAAATTATTATTTTGACATCCAACATGAAAGGTTAATATAGTTTTCCGTATTATATCCTTTCAACTTAGAACAATGAGTCTAATAACCATAAATCCAAGTCCAAAGGGTTAATATATTTATCTATCATCTCTTTGCCAGCTTCGCAAGATTGCTCAAAAATATATTCTGGCTCCAAGTAAATGGAGGGTCAAAGATTAAAAAATAATAAGAAAAAGAATAACCATGTGATTATATTTCCAAAGTACGATATAGCTCTTTAAAAAGTTAATTCTAGGACAACACGCTGGTCTTAGCTAGTAGAGAAACAACAGATAGTTGTAGTAACCGCTTGTAACTTTTGAAACTGATAAACTCAATAGATTAAAGGAATGTATAGTTGATAGGTGATAATAACATGATGATTTACACATTTACAGTAGGAGTTGCATTCAAGACTTTAAGTAATGTATTGATGACTTTTTTTTAGTAAAAAGATTAACTTGAGTTTGCGATTTGCATGAAAGATCAGAATAATAAACACGAGGGTAACAAAAGAATCCAAAACAATGCAAAAATGAGAAATCATGAGTCAAAAAAATTGGGGGAGGGGGGATAGGATTTCATAGGAGAAAAGGGATGTGGGACAGTAAATTAGGAGAAGAAACTGGAAAATTAGGGCATTGAAAATGAGTCAAATAGCAATTAATGGAAAGAGGTGTGAGGGATTGGTGGAAAACTCATAATTGATAAAACATAAAGAGATAGATGAAGAAAATCTTTATATGATAAGTTCAAAGATGTGTAAGGGGTTTAGAGGCCTTAAAATACTAAACGGAGGCCTCCTCATGCATCCTACCAGATCTACATCCCGTTACTTTCAATCACCCATTGAAATCTCAAAACTCTAAATTTTGTTATCATGTAATTGCCCCTTCCTATCCTTATCTAATCTAAATTTATATAGATAAATGTCTTTTTTTTTATAAATGTTACACATAAATATATTTTGATCAAATCATATAAATAAGTATTAACAAATTATTTTTTAAAAAAAGGTAACCTCCAGCCGCCAGACTCCCTCTAACTACTTGGTGCCATCATGACTACCCCCATATTCCACACTATCAAAAACGACCACAATTGGTTATTAGATTGCTTCTCTCTTCCCTTTGCTCCTCTGCCACTCTTTCCCCATGATAGGTTTTCTCTCTCTTCTTAATTCTCTTTCTTGCACATAATTACTCCATGGTCATTTAGCTCTCCATTGAACTATTGAGGTTCTTTTTTTGTATGTAACTTTTTGTTCTTAGCGTGAATATACAATGTGACAGATGCAAAAGCAAAGTTAAAATAACGATAAAAAATTTGGTCTTCCATAAGGAGCATAATAAAGAAGATTTTGTAGCATTGCAATTTGTGCTACAAATATGATCTCTAATATAATATTTTCCCTCTTATTTCTATATCTTTTATCTATATGTTCTATGACTCATCTTCCTTTCATTAAATTTTTAGTATGTATTGGCAAAAAAATGTAGATAAATAATTCAAAACCTCTATCTAAAAACAATTTGTACGTTCCTTTCAAATTAAATACAGATGAATTTACAATTTACGACTCTGAGGTACCCTAAATTTTATGGAAATAATTTTTAAGGGACAACTTTTTTAGAAAGTATTCCCAAGTACCCACTATTTTAGGTAAACTATTAGTAGCAGTCAATATTTTACGAAATAATTATTGTTTGAAGTTTTCTTGCAAATTCGTTCTGAACTTTTTGAACTTTCTATTGTTTGCCCAAATGGGGTTCAAAGTGCAAATATTCAAATCTTTGGGGCTTTTTTTTATAAAACTGAGCTTATATTTTTGTCTGAACTTCTTATAATGACTTTACTGGTACTAGTTATCACAATATACTATTTGTATCATAAATATTATATTTTCTATGATTAACAACTCACTATGCTTAGCAAAAGAATTAAAGCTTAATTAGAGAGTTTCGACCATTATCTAAACTTAGTCGACATTGGATTCTGGTGTTCATCTAACTTCCAGTTCGCAGAGATTGCTAATCTCAACCACACCTTCCTTAGATCAGGCACAACACAGATCCATTTTGTTTCCTACCTCGGACCGTAGTCACTAATTAAATTTTTATATGTTTAAGGATAGCGAGACTTTTATCAAGAAACTATAATATTTAAGACATAAGATTTGATTGAATAACGTTTTCTACTGGAAAACTTCTTTTATTGAAAGTTTAAAAGTGGAAATATTATAATGGAAGTATTGAATAGGGACTTCAGCTAAGATCTTCAGAGATGCTTACTCATAAAAAAATGGAGATATATACTCGACTTTTCTTTTGCTCAAGTATGCTCAAATGACCGTATCTCTTCTCAGCACTCAACCTCTCCTTTTATAGAGGAGTTGGAATACATAGGATACCCTAACGGCTATAGTACACACTGATATTTTCACATGACTACAGTTACATTAATACGGCTATAGTAGACTGCCTTATTTTACTGACTTGACACTTGGCAAAATAGTACAATAATGGAGAAATAACTTGTAAAAGCCGTTTAATGCTGATAAGACTAGTCATCCATATTGACATTATGCATGTCTTTATCCCCAATAATGTCATCTAGTCCATCATCATCCGAATAATCATCAAAGTTTTCATCAAATTGAAGATGTTATGGATCCTATTTTTCAAATAATTTATGAAGATATTTCTTTCTTTTTCCTGATAAGAATATTCCAGCTCCAAATCAAAGAGATAATCAAAAATATCTTCTGAAGTGGCTCACTCTACCTTCATATATTTGCTGAACTCATTATGATAGGCAAAAATAGTACTTTCGCAGTGCAATAACATTACTACTTGCTCAATCAACGCCCAAATTTAATGGTAAATATTGAAAAAACCGATGGTTCTTGCTAAAGCATGATCACCAACTAACTCATGTCGTTCCAAAAACCATTGTTGTTGTTGAGTTTTAGGATTGTCTAAATCAACTAGTTGAATCAAATAATGCGTTGGTTTGGCATTTCCATTTTTATACTCAATCAATGCGTGATGAACTTCGACGTATAGACATCTATTGTATGGAATATTTTGTAAGACCATTAGGAGATGTAGGAATCCAATAGATCCTTTTGAACAATCATTGTTCAAACTTAGTTAGCCTTGAGAAAAATGAGTATTTTGGATTTAGGATTTCCATTAGGTAAATACCATTTCATATTCCTAGGCTTTCACGACGGGGTCATTTGGAGAGAATGAATTCGCTGAAAAACTAACACCACCAACTCACGATCTATTGAAAAAATAGATTATAGTACTCCATGATTCCAAAACATATGAAGAATTATGATAATAGTCGATGTAGGCTACATTTCATTCATTGAACCATTTTTCTTGAACATGAGAACTAATTTTTTCTTAGATATCATAGGGAGACCTTAGATAATTAATTTGTAACTCTAGAAGGCTAAATCTTTGGGCTATTAGGTAGACAGAAAACAGCAATGATCTACTTTTTGAATGAAATTCCAAAATATCCATAACAATTTTACTAGAAGGAGAAACCCATTCTAATAGTAATGACATTTCATTTTGGATTTCCTCCTTTTTCAGCTGGAGTTCTACTCTAATGATCACTATTGGCGAGTTCTCGAGTTAAACTATTTGCCAGAGAGTTTTTCAACCCATGTATATGTTCAATAGAGAAAGAAAATTGATTAAGCCACAATTGCCAATGTAGGAATCGCCCTTGCGCTTGCATATTTGACAAATTCTTGAAGATGTCCTATGGTCTTGGAAAAGACAAGGATATCATCAATGTAAACCAAACAACAGTGATTAAGATCTTTGAAGATGTTATCCATTCTTATTTGGAATATTTGAGTTGCATTTTTTAAACCACATGGCATTAGGGAATGCTTTCTTCATCCATTTTAATTTGCCAGTGTCCACTTTTGCAGTTAATTTTTGAGAACCAAGAAGCTCCTTGAATTTTGTTGAAAAGGGCTGTTTTATTAGGAATGTAATAACCACCAAAGACAGTTTTATCATTAACCTTTTTATAATTGATTACCATTCTTGTTTTTCCTCTTTTTTCTTTAGCATGATTCCCTACCATGAAAGCGGGACTGATGTGAGGACTCTTGCTATTTCTGATTAAACCTTTATCTCAGAAATTCTTTGATTTGCCTATTAAATTATTAGATACCTTGGTATGTATACACCATTTGTTTGAATTGAATAATAGTGTTGGGACATAAATGCTATTACGGTTTGTATTGGTGACTTCATAGCATATCTCCATAGTTATATTTTTGACTTATTCATCCTTATAGATTGGTTCACTAACACTTCTTGTTTTGTACCCAATGACTTTCTCATCTAGACTCATATTCTATATGCACTGTGTCGGTTCAAAATTCATTACACTTATTTCACTAGTTATACTAAGTGTATCTGTTGAGTTAAAAATACCGCAAGTGCACGGCGTAGCTGTAGCTAGCAACCGGCAAGTGCGGGTCGTGTCCACGAGGAACTTGCTTTCAACTACTAGAACTATTTAACTACTTAAGCTAGACAATCACAATTGGAGTTTTGGAGTTAAACTAGGAGAGCGATGACAACTAAAATATGAAACGAACAGCAGAAGAATAAACATCTAGGTTGGAATTAACAAAACGAGTATGCTAGTGAATCAGTTACTAGCCCTACCAAACATTCCCAAGCATGCATCACGAATGGATAGATTGTCAATTAAGTCCATCTCCTCCCTCTCTCAAGGGTCGAAGACTAATCCTACAACTATAGTCACCTATTCTCATGGGACTAAAAGTCGAAGGATTACAAGATTTACAATCTCAAATCCCAATTAGAACTTTAATTATTTTCATATTAAAATCCTAATTGTCTACTAAGCTGCACTAAGTAAAGGTTTCGTCTCTCAACGTTCTCCTAAACTCTAGCAAAAATAGATGAATGCTCTTTCAAGAATTTCATCGAACATGTGGTGTGCATAGTAGAAATCGCAAACAAACAAGGGGAAAGTAAGGACTGGGGCTAATCCATATTTCAACAATACATAGTCGGCATTAATCCCAACCCAAGTTGGGAGATTTAGCCTACAATCATGTTTCTAACAATAATCATAACATTCAATTCAATAACCATAGCAAACCTCAAAATAATCAAGAATAAGAGAGGAGAATTGAGATAAGAAAACCTGGAATTAATTGAATGAATTCAAGGTAGCATAAACTTCAATCCAATAGCGAAATCAAAAGTGAAAATAAAACACTCTAGTGAAACCTAAAAATCACCTAAGAAAACGTCTGTGAAGAGAAAACTGAATAACCCCAAAATAACCCCAAAGGAAAATCTAAGCCGCGATGCGGAACGGGGGGTATCACGGTCATGCTCAAAGGCATGGTGGGACCGTGCCAAAAATCTGGAACAACTGGCCCAGAACAGCACAAGTGGCACGGGTGTGCCACTTGGCACGGTCGTGCCACTTGTGTCGGTTTTCATGGCTCGGCTGTGCAACGTGTGTTCGATCCCGTGGGACTTCCGTGCGCCGCTTTTCCGCGGCTTTAAACTCGCCTCATTGGCACTAATTTCTACTAAATGTCGTTCATCTTCGTTTCTTCGATAAAGTGCCTGAAAATATCGAAAGAAGCTGTATGAGTAGAAAGTATGCTAAAGGAGGCCGATTTGACCATTCCTTAACACGATTGAACGTGAAAACGCGGGAGAAAATGAGTCAAATAGGGGCTAAAAATGGGACAAAATAGAGGTTCATCACGCCCACATGCTTATCTCTTACTTGTCCCCAAGCAAGACTACGCTATGAAAGATGAGGGAGGAGGGTAAACCTCTCAACACGCCCTCTTCAGGCAAGGGACGAATAATCAATAACCCAAGATAAACTATGCATTAAAAGTGGTCACGTCAAAGTGTGAAACACTTTAAATTTAACACGCAAACCTCCTTCCATGAATCTCCAAGCCCAAATGCAATACATCAAATGTCCTAGTATCGAAGCATATAACAAGACAGGACCTTCCTTAATGAGTGGTGAGTAAGCAGGACTGGTAGAACCTCACTTTAGGACAAAGTAGAACACTCCCCTCCATGTGTTTAGAATATGTAACAAGAGTGCACTCAATACTCTACCGAATCAAGTAACTACCATAAGCTTGGTAGAGTTCTCAATTCTCACCGCCTAATGCAAAGTGCAATATGTAAATTATGAGGACTTGTAAAGGGATGTAATGGGGTCAAAGGTAAAGGGTGAAAAGTGAAAGAAATTTGAGAAGAGTGGAGCTAATAGTCAAAAGACTAGGGAGCAAAAAACACTTCCACAACTTCCGTCGGAACAACAACTTCACACCACAATTGAAAATTTGAGCAACAAACCCCACAAAAACCTTAAGGGAGGAATTTAGTAATCGCATTGTCACACTCCCATGCCAAACACCTTATTCACAACTTTTCTATTTCTTTCCTTTTTTTTTCCTTCACCATTTTTCTTTTCTTTTCCTTTGCTTCCTCCTTTTTCATTCATTTCTATTTCTTTTCTTTAAAAGGAGAAAGGCATGTGAATGGCATAGGGAACACAACTTGAATCACGAATCCCCCCAAACAAGCCACTAATAACGTACCCAAGGTGAGCTAACCTTCGAAGCAAACCCAACTCAACATGGAAGTGTCGCTCCACTAGACCTTGATAAGGATATGGAGAATATCGATATGCCAAGTGTATAGTGTGTAGGGGGCAACAACAAAGACAAGGGAAAGGCACAAAGGATAAGCAAAGAGGGTAGTACATATCAATGGGTGGCTTTTTTGCTCATGTGGCTAAATAGAACAAAAATTGCCTCAGTCATATCAACGCATGCACATGCTAAATGCGATTTCAAAGAGAATAAGACCAAGTTCTAGAGATGCAATCCTGGATGAGTTACACATGAAGGAAAGTACAGGACTATATGCAATGAATAGTCATCGGGCTCACAGTCTCATAGGTAAGTCTACCACAGTCCAACAACTTACTTCAAGGTATGTCCCACTTATCGAGGTCAATCAAGCCAAGTCACATGAATCTCAAGGGCAATACGATATAAAACATAAGGTAGGGAAAATATAGATGGGAATGTTAGAGTGCAATTCACAAAAGTTCACACCATAACAGGCCACACTTCAACACACAATTCAACCATATCAATCAAACATCACCCCTTTGTGTTCTCTTCATAAGAGGGGTTTTCATACACATTTATTGAAAGCAATAAATCTAAATAAGAAAGGGGTACAGGATATAAGGAGAAACGAAGAGAAGGGCAAGAAGTAGTACCTGAAAATCTTAATGACGCCCAGCTCGATCGTGTCTCCTTTTCGGGATGCAAAATCTAACCTATATGCTCTACACTACATGGTCTAATAAACGAAAAATGTAAAACAACCTAATGAAACGATATGAAGTCCTATCTATATGATGCGAATGCAAGTGATATCATTTATCCCACGCCCCAAGTCCATAATTTCACCCAAAAAGCTGTAAGCGCACCCCCCATGCTTGAGACTTTCATTGTCCTCAATGAAAAGGACATATAGAAGGCCAAGGGAAAGGTAGAACCAATGGCGGCTAGGGGAACAGAAGGGCGGGTGGGCGGGAAAGAAAAACATCCCTTTTTTTTAAAGCAGGTAAATGCTTGGGGTGCCTCCCAAGAAACGCTTGTTTAAGGTCCTTAACTTGACCCTTACCTCCAAATAGTAGACGGTAATGATGCAGAAGGTGGTCTGGGGTGGTCGTAGAAATGTGAAATAGGATTCGCCCCCTCCCCAGGATAAGCATAAGCGGTCACGAAACGAAGTGGGACGGCCGTAGAAACAGCAGGAGAACCTTCAAACAATATGTGGGGTCCCCCATTTTCATCAAATATACCAACCCCAGGAACGACATTGAATGGGGAAATGAGGATAGGCTCTTCAAAAGTTGAGGGAAGGATAGGCGCTAAAGGCGGTGCGGGGGGAGGGAAACTGAAGTCCACCCTCTCCCCACTGTAAGGCTTGTCGCGGTGCCTCCAAATTAAATAACCTAAATACCCTTGTAATTAAATATTAAGAACCATAGATAGGGCAAGTAGGGTCGATCCCACGAGGAAATAGAATTAAGTTACAAAGCAATTAATTCTCATAAAAATAAACACAAATTACTAACTACGAAGATGTAGTTCTATGACTCAGATGACTCACAATAAAAAAACGACTTGGGGGGGTATAATTGGATAAAAATATTTAAATATCTGATAACAATTTAATTAAATTATTTGGCACCAAAAATTATAAACTAAGAATAAAATTTAAGCGGAATAGAACAAAACAATATCACTTGATTCAAAAATTGCTTAACCTTAATATATATTTTACCATGTTTCGTTATTTAATCATCGATACACATATTGTATTTACTGAATACTTAGATTGTAGGTTAAGAACGTCTGTAACCCCTATTTTCCCTTACTGTTCAATACACCCTAGAACGTCTAAGGATGAATTCTTTTAAGTCAACTAACTTATTACTCTACAGCATAATAAATTAAAGACTTAAAGCATTAGGCTTTAGGAAAACCTCTACTAACCTAAACCATTAAATCCTCAACAGCAGATTCATGTAATTTAGACCCAAGTTGACCCTTTTAACCCTACTGGTCGAAAGTTGTTACTAGTTAACATTATTAAATGTTAGAATTATTTAGGTGGCCAAACAAAAATAATCCAACATTCAACATTAAACAAATATTTCCAATCAGCTTAGATTAATCACATAAATATAATATGAAATTTAGGCACATAAATCTTATCTCAAACAAATAACTTCACATGGTAAAATAAAATATTAGGTCAAGCAAATCTTAAATTAGCCTAGCATAATAACACTAAAATCCAATATCTTTAATAACATTAAGATAATAAAAAAAAGAATAAAAAAACTAATTCTATCTAAAGGTTTCACGGGCAGAGAAAACAAGTAAAAAGGAAAAGGAAAAAAAATAAAAAAAATAATAGAAAACAGAGCAGAGGGGCACGAGAGGCGCAAACCCAAAAAAACCAGACTTCAATTTTATGATGATGACTGATGATGTTGATCACAGTGTGGCTGATGATGGTGATGGGGGAAGGTTGGCGTGATGGAGGTTGATGGTTCTGATGCTGATGGTGGTGATTGACGCGAGGAAAGAGAAGAAGGGGCTGGGCGTGGATGGCTACTGATGATGGGCGATGAGTTGAAGACGATGAAGCTGGTGACGGTGATGCGTGATGGTGATGAAAGAGATGATGAATAAGAAAGGGGGCGCGGTGAGAAAAATGAGAGGGGATGCTGATGGTTATGTGAGGGAGATTGAAGAGGAGGAAGGGGGTGATGGTGTGTGGGAAGAGGATGTACCGTGATGAGGGAGATGGGGAAGCAGAGGAAGTTGCGTGAGGATGGTGATCACGGTGATGATGCTGATGGAGAGGTTGAGAGGGTGGCGATGAGAGATAGTGAGGGTGATGGATGCCTGGCCATGGCTTGAACGTAGGGCGTGGGGCCTGATGATGATTGATGGAAGGTGATGATGATGAGAAAGGAGGATGAATGGTGAAGAAGATGACTGATGGTGATGATGAAAGCTAGAGCAGCCGTGGGGTGGGGTTTTTATTAAGGTGGGTTAGGGTTTTTGTTTAGGGTTTCTTCTTCCTTCTTCCTTAGATTTCTTCTTCTTCAAGACTTTTAGCTTTGCCATAATTCTTGAACCCTAGCCCAATATAATAATTATGAAAATAATATTATTTTCACAATTATTTTTGGACCGTCTTGTAGCCAAGTGTATAAAATCGAGCTTCTACGTCCTTTCTCCTCCTCTTTATTAACTTAACACTAATCCTGAAAAATATATAAAACAAATCAAATTAAACGAAATAATATATATAATACACTAAAAATAATTATAAAAACAATGCATGATTTTTGACTTAACACCCACACAGTTGGAAGGATAAAGTGTCTGCCTAAACATCGATCACTGCCCCGGCAGTCGCAAGGAATGAGCAACCTAAGATGAGTGGGGCTGGAAGTCCTCATCCATGTCAAGAACGACGAAATCACTGGGGATGAGGAACTTGCCCACCTAGATCGAGACATCCTCCAGAATGCCAAAAGACTTCCTAGTGGATCAGTCTACTAGCTGAATAGTCATGCTGGTGGGCGTGAGGTCCCGTAATTGCAACTTGTTACAGAGATAGAGCGGCATGATGCTCACGCTGGCGCCCAGATCGCAAAGAGCTCTCTCAATCTGCATATCCCCTATGCAGCATGGGATAGAGAAATTACCAGGATCTCGCTGGCGATTGTCTTTAAGAGAGCGAGCTGCAGGAGCCGCTAAGGGGGCCACTGAAGCGTCCCCATGTTCTCCCTTCTTGGACAGGAGCTCTTTCAAAAATTTCAAATAGGCAGGTACATCCTTGAGAGCTTCCAAGAAGGGGCTACTGATATAGATTTGGCGTAGGATCTTCAAGAATCGCGCGAATCTAGGTTTAAGCTGAGATAATTTGGACCATGCCAGTCACTAAGGGAAAGGCACTAGGGCAGGTAAGTGCGAACGAGAGGTGGTGGCCTAGTCTCCCCAGTAGAACTCAAATTCTCTTTTCTCTTCTTCCCCTCTGTTCCTGTAAAATCAGGAACTTGAACTACCTCCTGGATAACCATCACCAGGCTCTCCTATAACCCCTCTCCCATCGTGGAGATGGCATTGACGTGACCTCGGGGGTTAGTCTCGAGCTGGCCTAGCAAATGCCCATGAGGTCAGGACAAGTGGCTCACCTGTTGGGCGATCTGGATGTCCATCGTCTTCTGATGGGCGGCCATAGCATCGACCCTGAAGGTCAGTAGGTTAATTGACTCACGAAGAGTCTTGTTGATCTTGCTTTGAGTCGCTATGAAGTGCTCCATGAGACTCTCCAGGTGAGATGTAGGTTCGGGAGGTGGAGGGGGTGGATTGTAGGGAGCTCTGTTGTGGAAACCATGTGGTTGGACAGAACTTTGGGGGTGAGGGTTAGGAATTTTGTAGAGAGGATTTGGATGACTCTTCCAACCCTTGCTATAGGTGGTGGGGTGGGGGTTATTTTGTGGTGGTGGGTTGTAATTGTGGAACGCGTATACTAGGGGGAGCATTATAACACTCAACGAAGGTATGTCCCTGTACACCACAGGTCTCACAGTATGCATAGGCCCCCATTGATGGCCCCGTAAAAGTAACTGATGGGGTTGTCACTTTATCCAGTCACTGTGCGAGGGCGTCCACTCTGCTTACTAGGAGCATCACAGCGTCCACCTCATGGTTGGCACTACCCCTCCTGGGGGTGGCTCTTTCACTCGACCAGTGATAATTGTTGGAAGTCATCTCTTCCAACAATGTCTTTGCCGCTTCGATCGACTTGCCCATTAGAGCGCCCCCTGTTGCAGCATCAACTGAGATCTTCACTGACCGCTCCAACCCATTGTAAAAGGTTTGGATTAGGAGCTAGTTAGGAACTCCATGGTGGGGGCACTATCGCTGGAGGTCTTTAAACCTCTCCTAGGCCTCGTACGAGGACTCTCCATCCTGTTGGGTGAAGGAGGTGATGTCTGTCCTCAGCTTGGTAGACTTGCCAGGTGGGAAGTATTTGCTGAGGAAAGCCTTTGAGAGAGCCTCCCAGGTTGTGAACGAGCTGGGCTTCTCGTTCTGCAGCCAGTCACTAGCTTTATTCCTCAGTGAGAATGGGAAGAGCCTCAGTCGAATCGTGTCGGTGGTCACTCCGTTGAGTTTGATGGTGTCACACTTCGTGAGGATTTTACGAAGGTGCACGTTAGGATTGTCCGAGGGGTGGCTGCCGAACTGGTCCCACTCCACAAACATGATGAGTGCGAAACTGAGCTTGAAGTTGTTGGCTTCGACTGTTGGGTTCACAATAGATGATGTGATACCCGACGCTTGTGGCAGGGTGTAGTTGCGCAACACCCTCTGGTCTTGCCCTGCCATCACTGCTTCCGCTTTCTTCCTCCTTCTCGTTTCTCTGCTATGCCTGCATACTGCTGCTTCTATCTCAAGATCCAATGGGATAAGGTCTTGATCCTTTTGACTCCTCCTGCGCATACACAAGCAAACAATACCATGGCGTATACAGTTTCTAGCAAGAAGAAGAAGAATTATAAACTAAAACAAAAGAAAGAAAAGAAATGCCTAGTCTAGAGTATTCGAATCGGTTCTAATATTGGAAGGCGCAAGTTCCCCGGCAACGGCGCCAAAAACTTGTTGAGTTAAAAATACCGCAAATGCACGGCATAGCTGTAGCTAGCAACCGGCAAGTACGGGTCGTGTCCACGAGAAACTTACTTTCAACTATTAGAACTAATTTAACTACTCAAGCTAGGCAATCACAATTGGAGTTTTGGAATTAAACTAGGAGAGCGATGACAACTAAAAGATGAAACAAACAGCAGAAGAATAAACATCTAAGTTGGAATTAACAGCACGAGTATGCTAGTGAATCGGTTACTAGCCCTACCAAACATTCCCAAGCATGCATCACGAATGGATAGATTGTCAATTAAGTCCATCTCCTCCCTCTCTCAAGGGTCGAAGACTAATCCTACAACTATAGTCACCTATTCTCATAGGACTAAAAGTCGAAGGATTACAAGATTTACAATCTCAAATTCCAATTAGAACCTTAGTTATTTTCATATTAAAATCTTAATTGTATACTAAGCTGCACTAAGGCCCTGTTCTTTTCAGTGGGAAATGAGGGGTGTTGAATGGGTGATTGTGGGAAAGGGGGGGAAGGAGTGGGTGAGTGTGGTTTTTTTTTTTAAGTGTGGGAAAAAGTTGGTGAATGTGGGTGAAAGTTGGTGAGTGTGGGTGAAAGTTAAAAGTAGTTGAATGAAGTTGAAGTATTAGTTATCAATATTTTTTTTGTTTTATAATGTAATAATTTTATTGTCATATTAATTAACGATGATGAAGTTTTTTGGTTTTGTTTATTATGTTCTGTTCTGTTTTATTTTGTTTGCTTTTTATTTTTGTGTTTTTGTATTTGTATTTTTTACTATTTATATTTATATTTTTTTATTTTTTATTTTTTATTTTTTTATTTTTTTTATTTTTTATTTTTTATTTTTTATTTTTTTATTTTTTTATTTTTTTATTTTTTATATTTTATTTTTTATTTTTTATTTTTTATTTTTTATTTTTTATTTTTTTATTTTTTTATTTTTTATTTTTTATTTTTTTATTTTTTTATTTTTTACTTTTTACTTTTTATTTTTTTTTATTTTTTTGTTTTTTATTTTTTTCATTTTTTATTTTTTATTTTGTATTTTTTTTTTTTTTTTTTTTTATTTT